>JAYESA010000078.1:312500-590000 GCA_036927795.1 Iris macrosiphon
ATCCACACTTTACGCAGCTTCCTGTTGTTATGGACAGAGAAGGAATGAGACCTACCCCCTACATGAAGCATGTCTTCATAGGCAGATTGGTCGAACTGGACGACCGAAGTCTTCTTCGTTGATCCGATGGATACAGCATCGTGTTGAGCAATTGCTTTCTCGTTAGAGGAGAAAGTCGTCCCCAGCAGGAAGGGTAGAGGACATCTTAGGCATCCACACTTTACGCAGCTTCCTGTTGTTATGGACAGAGAAGGAATGAGAACTACCCCCTGCATGAAGCATGTCTTTATAGGCAGATTGGTCGAACTGGACGACCAAAGTCTTCTTCGTCGATCCGATGGATACAACATCGTGTTGAGCGATTGGTTTCTCGTCAGAGGAGAAAGTCGTCCCCAGCAGAGTCGCCATTTTGTTTGGATAAACAAAGTTTATACAAAACTTTTGCTTACAAACGAGAAAAGAGAAAAGTACAAATAATCCTATACGAGGATATTAAGTAAAATAAAATGATTCTGGGAAAGTATTGCCATGGAAGTCTGATCTGCAGTCGATTACTTTGTTCCTTGGACTACATGATGGTGAAGAAGTATTGTAGAAGATGCTTCAAACTTTCTCTGAATTGAAGGCAAAAGCCGGCCAAAGGAAAGTTGCAAGTAGGATCGAATTCTTCTTTCCAAAGTTGTCAGCCAAAACCAATTCCCCCCCCTTTTTTATCCTGTGACCAGGGGTCTCTATTTATAGAGACCAATCAAATAACTGCCTTGTTGGTGTAAAAAGCCAAATGACTGTCTTGTTGGCGTAAAAGGCCAAACTGTGAAAACGATTGCCTCATTTACGTTGCGGTTATGACAACTACTACCCACGTTCAAATAATCTTCTGAATCGGTGTATGACACGTATCCCTTTATAAGGTAACGCGTATAACTGCTTCTCGAAGATCATGGCATGCCAGCCACGTAGGTAACTGCCCCTGCGTAAAACTTGATGATTCATGAATAATAGATAACCAGCATAAAATAGCCAATTATCCTTCATGACTGAGGTCTTGAGCATATTCTGGGCTAAGTAGCCTTATCAACGTACCTTTGCAAATATAGCCGAGTTGTCATATTTCGAGGAGATAGCATACGACGTACTCCTATAGTTGAAAATAGCCTGGTTGGCGTAAAAGCCAAATGACTGTCTTGTTGGCGTAAAAGGCCAAACTGTGAAGAAGATTGCTTCCTTTATACTGCGGTTATGACAACTGCTACCCACGTTCAAATAATCTTCTGAATCTGCGTATGACACGTATCCCTTTATAAGGTAACGCGTATAACTGCTTTTCGAAGATCATGGCATACAAGCCACGTAGGTAACTGCCCCTGCGTAAAACTTGATAATTCATGAATAATAGATAACCAACGTAAAATAGCCAATTATCCTTCACGACTGAGGTCTTGAGCATATTCTGGGCTAAGTAGCCTAATCAATGTACCTTTGCAAATATAGCCGAGTTGGCATATTTCGAGGAGATAACATACGAAATACTCATATAGTTAAAAATAGCATGGTTGGCATAAAATACAAGGATGGTGATGTGAGTGTATTAGTCACAGTCTTAGCTTTCCCAGTCATGACAAATTTTAAAAATAGAACAAAATCTTGTGCATTAAATGCAGAGATATACCTCAATCTCGTACATAAAATACAGAGATATGCCTCGAGCTCTGTACAAGAAACAACTTTTGACGTGGCGTCTGATTTTATCTTGTCTTAAACGTAAAAACTTATTTCTGTCAATGTAGAATAGGCAGCGTATTCAGAAGACTCCATTTTTCTTTCTTTGAATGCGTAAAAATGACTTGTATCAAAAATATGTTACTGAATGACAACCTGGATCTCTGTGCAAAGTCATCATCACAGCCGTTCTCTCGATCATCGTGCAGTACTTTTGTCAAATATCAGGTTCACTGATTTGACTGACAAATTCATCCGAGTATTACGAAGAGTTCCTCGTACAACTTTACGCTGTATTAAAAACAACGTATTTTAAACTTTACGCAGGAAGGTATAGCAACCTTTTACGCAGAACAGCCTTGAAACTCTGCTTTACGCGGACAGCTCTGAAGCCCTATTTTACCCCAAACAATCTTGAAGTTCTGTTTTACGCAGACAGCTCTGAAGCCCTATTTTACGCCAAAAAACCTTGAAGCTCTGTTTTACGTGGACAGCTCTGAAGCCCTATTTTACGCCAAACAGCCTTGAAGCTTTGTTTTACGAATACAGCTCTGAAGCCCTATTTTACGCCAAGCAACCTTAAAGCTTTGTTTTATGCAGACAGCTCTGAAGCCCTATTTTACGCCAAATAACCTTGAAGCTCTGTTTTACGCAAACAGCTCTGAAGCCCTATTTTACGCCAAACAACCTTGAAGCTCTATTTTACGCAGGGAGGGACTTCATGTATGTTGGGGGTTTTGACTGTAAAATATGCGAATAATTCTCTAGCATATTTCATGCTTCTACAGTGACCGCCCTAGGATGGGAGACCTCCTTAAGGATGGGTGACCTACCATCGGATGTGTGACCTCCCTTAGGTTGGATAACCTCTCGTAGGATGGGTAACCTCCCTTAGGATGGATGACCTCCCGTAGGATGGGTAACCTCCAGTATGATGGTGATCTCCCGTAGGATAGGTAACCTCCCTTAGAATGGGTAATATCACGTAAGATGGTTGACCTCACATATGATAGGTAACCTCCCTTAGGATGTGTGACCTCCCTTAGGTTACGCATCCTAAGGGAGGTTACCTATCCTAAGGGAGTTTACCCTTCCTAAGGGATGTTACCCATCCTACGGGTGGTTACCCATCCTAAAGGAGGTAACCCATCCTACGTGAGGTCACCCATCCTAGGGAGGTCAACCATCCTATGGGAGGTCACCTATCATACTGAGGTCACCCATCCTACGTAGGATGTTATCTATCCTACGGGAGGTCACCCATCCTAAGGAAGGTTACCCAACCTACAGGAGGTCATCCATCTTATAAGTCATCCATCCAATGGGAGGTCACCCATCCTAAGGGAGGTTACCTATCAAACGTGCGGTCATGCATCCTACCGGAGATCACCTATCATACGGAAGGTTACCCATCCTACCAGAGGTCACACATCCTTAGGGACGTCACCCATCCTACGGTAGGTCACCCATCCTAAGAAAGGTAACCCATCCCAAGGGAGGTTATCCATCCTACGGGAGGTTACCCTCCTACGAGAGGTCACCCATCCAAATGGGGGTCACCCATCCTAAGACAGGTCATCCATCCTATGGGAGGTCACCCATCCTACGGGAGGTCACCCATCCTACAAGAGGTTACCTATCCTACGAGGGGTCACCTGGTCACCCATCTTACTAGAGGTCACCTATCCTAAGGCAGGTCACCCATCCTAAGGGAGGTCACCCATCCGAAGGGAGGTCACCCATACTAAGGAAGATTACCCATCCGAAAGGAGGTTACCCATTCCAAATGGAGGTTACCCATCCTAAGGTTACCCATCCTACGAGAGGTCACATATCCTAAGGGAGGTAATCTCTTGTAGGATGGGTGATCTCCCGTAGGATGGGTGACCTTCCGTAGGATAGGTAACCTATCGTAGAATGAGTAATCTCCTATAGGATTGGTGACCTCTCATAGGATAGGAGATCTCCTGTAGGATGGGTGACCTCCGGTAGGATGGGTGATCTCCCGTAGGATGGGTGACCTCCCAAAGGATGGGTGACCTCCCTGAGGATGGATAACCTCCCTAAGGATAGGTGACCTTCCTGAGGATGGGTGACCTCCCGTAGGATGGGTGACCTCTATAAGATGGGTGATCTCCCTGAGGATGGGTAACCTCCCTTAGGTTTGGTGACCTCCCTTAGGATGGGTGGGTGACCTCCCTAGGGATGGGTGGCCTCCCTGAGGATGGAAGACCTCCTATAGGATGGGTGACTTCCCGTAGGATGGTTAACCTCCCTTAGGATGGGTTACCTCAAGTTGGATAGGTAACCTACCGTAGGATGGGTGACCTCCCTTAGGATGGGTAACCTCCCTAGGATGGGTGACCTCCCGTATGATGGGTAACCTCTCGTAGGATGGGTGACCTCCCAGAAGATTGGTGAGCTCCCTTAGGATGGGTGACCTCTCATAGGATGGGTGACCTCCTGTAGGATGGGAAACCTCCCTTAGGATGGGTGACCTCCCATAGGATCGGTGATCTCCTGTAGGATAGGTGACCTCCCTTAGGATGGGTAACTTCTCGTATGATGGGTGATCTTCTTTAGGATGGGTAACCTCGCTTAGGATATGTAACCTCCCTTAGGATGGATGACCTAACGTATGATAGGAAAACTTTCATAGGACGGGTGACCTCCCTAGGACGCGTGACCTCCCATTGGATGAGTAACCTCCCTTATGATGAGTAACCTCCCTTAGGATGGGTGACCTCTCGTAGGATTGGTAACCTCCCTTAGGATGGGTAACCTCCCTTAGTATGGGTGACTACTCGTAGGATGGGTAACCTCCAGTAGGATGGGTAACCTACCATAGGATGGGTGACCTCCCTTAAGATGGGTGACCTCTTGTAGGATGGGTAACCTCCCTTATGATGGGTGATCCCCTATCAGATGGGTAACCTCCCTTAGGTTGTGCAACTTCCCATAGGATGTGTGACCTCCCTTAGGATAGGTGACCTCCAGTAGGATGGGTAACCTTCCTTAGGATGGAAAACCTCCCGTATGATGGGTGATATCCTGTAGGATGGGTGACCTCCCAAAGGATGGGTGACCTCCCTTATGATGGGTAACCTTCCTTCGGATGGATGACCTCCCTTAGGATGGGTGACCTACCGTAAGATGGGTAACCTCCGGATGGGTGACCTCCTTTAGGATTGGTAACCTCCATTAGGATTGGTGACCTCGCTTAGGATGGGTGAGCTCCTTATAATGGGTGACCTCCCATAGGATGGATATCCTATAGGATAGGTAACCTCCCGTACGATGAGTTACTTCCCTTAGGATGGGTAACCGTCCTAAGGATTTGTGACCTCCTTAAATATGGGTAACATCCCTTAGGATGGGTGACCTCCCGTAGTATGGGTGACCTCTCGTAGGATAGGTAACCTCCCTTAGGATGGGTGACCTACGGAAGAATAGAAGGTCACCCATCCTAAGTGATGTCACCCATCCTACGAGAGGTCACCTATCCTACAGGAGATTACCAATCCTATGGGAGATCACCCATCCTAAGGGAGGTTTCCCATCATACATGAGGTCACCTATCCTATAGGTCACCCATCCTAAGGGAGGTTACCCATTCTAGGGAGGTCACTCATCCTAAGGGAGGTTATCCATACAAATGGAGGTTACCCATCTTAAGAGAGATTATCCATCCTAAGGGAGGTCACCCATCTTCAGGGAGGTTACCCATCCTAAGAGAGGTTACCCATCATAAGGTAGGTCACCCATCCTAAAGGAGGTTATCCATCCTATGGTACAGGAGATCACCCATCCTAAGGGAGGTTATCCATCCTACGATAGGTCACTCATCCTAAGGGAGGTCACACATCCTAAGGAAGATTACCCATCCAATTGGAGGTTACCCATCCTAAGAGAGGTCACCCATCCTAAGGGAGGTTACCCAACCTATGGGAGTTCTTCCATCCTAAAGGAGGTTACCCTTTATACGGGGAGGTTACCCTTCCTACCCTTAGGACGGGTGACCTCCCTAAGGGTGGGTGACCTCCCTTAGGATGGGTGACCTCTCGTAGGATGTGTGACCTCTCGTAGGATGGGTGACCTCCCTTAGGATGTGTGACCTTCACCCATCCTACGGGAGGTCATCCATCCTATGGGAGGTCACCCAACCTAGGATGGTTACCCATCCCCAAGCAGGTCACCCATCCGAAGGGAGGTTACCCATCCTAAGTTAGGTACCTGTCCTAAGGAAGGTTACCATCTTACGGGAGGTCACCCATCTTAAGGGATATTACCCATCCTTAGGGAGGTTACCCATCGTAAGGGAGGTAACCCATCCTACGGAAGGTTACTCATCCTACAAGAGGTCACCCATCCTAGGGAGGTCACCCATCCTAAGCGAGGTCACACATCTTAAGGGAGGTCACCCATCCTACAGGAGGTCACCCATCCTAGGGAGGTCACCCATCCCCACGGAGGTCAACCATGCTAAGGGAGTTCACCCATCCTAAGTTAGGTCACCCATCCTAATGGAGGTTACCCATCCTACGGGAGGTCACCCATCCTAAGGTATGTTACCCATCCTTAGGGAGGTTACTCATCCTCGGGAAGGATACCCATCCTAAGGGAGGTCATCCATCCTACGGGGGGTCACCCATCCGAAGGGAGGTTTCCCATCCTAAGGGCGGTTACCCATCCTACAAGAGGTCACCCATCCTATCCTAAGGGAGGTCACCCATCCTGCGAGATATCATCCATTCTGAGGGAGGTCACCCATCAGACGGGAGGTTACCCATCCTACGGGAGGTCACACATCATACGGGAGGTTACCCATCCTACGGGAGGTCACACATCATAAGGGATGTTATCCATCCTACGGGAGATCATCCATCCTAATGGAGGTCACCCATCCTATGGGAGGTTACCTATTATATGTAACATCACCCATTATACTGGAGGTTACCCATCCTACGAGAGGTCAGCCATCCTAAGGAAGATTACCTATCATATATAAGGTCACCCATCCTACGAAATATTACCCATCCTAAGGGAGGTCACCTATCCTACGGGAGATCACCTATCATACTGGAGGTTACCCATCCTAAGGGAGGTTACCCATCCTACGAGAGGTCATCCATCCTAAAGGAGGTCACCCATCCTATGGTAGGTCACCCATCCTTAGGGAGGTCACCCATCCTAGGGAGGTCACCCCTCCTAAGGTAGCTTACCCAACCTAAGGGAGATCATCCATCCTACATGAGGTCACCCATCTAAATGGAGGGTACCCATACTATAGGTCATCCATCTTACGGAAGGTTATACATCCTAAGGGAGTATCACGTCCCAGTCCCAAAATATATGGAACCAGGCCACGTGGCATTGGCCAGCTGACACGTCTCCGAGGATATCCCAATTTAATGGATCTTGGCGAAGCGTGCTACGCTATCCTAAATCTAACAAGTCTAATATCAACAACAGGCAGTGTCTAATCTCATCCAGAGACAACCAGTAAAATACTGAAATAAAAGACTGGAATATAAGAACATAGTCGAATGACATAGTACAACTGAAATATGTCCGGTGGGAACAAACCCACTACAAATGTTGGAGATAAAGTACTGATAGTCTGAAATAAGAGTACTGATAATAAGAGTGACTGGAATAACTGCTAAATGGTAAGAAGCTCCAGACATAGGCGGAAGGCCTACCAATATGATCAGGGGTACTCCGATGGAAGGACCTCTAGCTCCTCGTCAAGTGCAAACCTCGTCTCCACACCTGATTCGTACACTATGGGATAATAGGCCTCGTCCAGATCTGGAAGATAACTAGGTCCTCAGAGGGACGTAACAAGATACAATATGCATGCTAGATATAGTACTGAATAAAAGTAAAGAGGGGTGTGCTAGCCATCTAAGTGAATGCAATGTAAGGACAACCTCGGAATGTATAGGTAGGTGTAGGCATAACGTCCAACGTCCTCTAGAGTGTGGTATCTGCAATGTCCATCATTCCAAAGAATGAGGTATCTGTATATATATATATCGTCCACACTCTAAGGGACGTGGTATCTGCAATATATATACGTCCATAACACTCCGAAGAGCGTGGTGTTTGAATATAGGAAGTCATCGGGTCTGTGGCTCCTCTGGATACCACGGAGTCCGATGTGTGTATCCCATACGCTTATCAGTTGTCCTCCCCGCCCAATGTAGATACGCAAGTCGAATACATGACGTGAGTGTACCGTATCTATATGCCAAGTCTCATCTAACTATACTACTCTAGAATACAGGCTAGTCCGTGATGCATGTCGTACGTACCGATAGCGAATCGGGTACGTGGACCCGCATCCCAATATGAATGTACCATCATGATACGTGTAAGTGACACGGTCTAGGAAGATATCAAAATATCCTCACAGTTGTAGGAGAGTCCGCTAATAACTAGGTCAAGTACATTACTCATCGATGCATTGTCGACTGCACCCGAGTCAATCTCGGACGCGCACAGTTTTATGTATATTTGCAACATTTATCATTTAATTTTTTTAAACAGTAAATCAGCAAGGTATACTTGCCTGTCCCGGGTAGCTACGAAATCCAAAGTCCTGCTCCTGATGCCTCGACGGTACTGTCCAGTAGTCCTATATATGATATAATAATGACAATATTAGTCGCTACAATAGCACGACTAAGTCACACTGCTTGTATCTACAATTGACACAGGGTCTGGACTGTACAACTAGTGGGACCCCTTAGTACATATATTTATATATAGATATCACATATATATTTATATATACACTCATACATATTTAAATATACATAAATAATATGTACGTTTTAATAGTACGTTTAAAATTAGTATCTTTATATTTTTACTTAATAGCACCCCAATACATAAGTATATAAGCACATATTAATTATATATGCCTATAATAGATAATTACATAATCTCATATATCTATATATATACATATATTTATATAGAAATTATGTACATAAATAATATACACAACATAAATGAAAGGTATATATGAAAATATATATACATACATGTAGATATCTATATACATATATATATATATATATATATATATATATATATATATATATATATATATATATATATATATACATATACATACTAGAGGTTTAATACGTATAAGTATTTAACAGATAATATTATATTACATATAATATTCTTAATTCCAGAAAATATATTTAACCCCAATATATATTATATATTTAATATTCTTCATATATATTAAATATACATACATACATACATACATACATACATACATACATACATACATACATACATACATACAGATATATATATATATATATATATATATATATATATATATATATATATATATATATATATATATATATATATATATATATATATATATATATATATGCTACATAGGTATACATTTTTAATATGAAGATATATAAAAATATATAGTATTATTTTACATACATAATCATAGAAATTACATATTTAAACTATAATTTATATTAAATATATATACTATACAATATACATACATATATATACTCATATATATATATATATACATTCATACGCATAGGTATTTATACACGTCCACAAAATACATATAATATTATTATATATAAAACTAATTACATTAAATATATAATTATAACACAGTATTTATACAGGAGGTATATATATACATATATACATACTAATACAGAAAATACTAAATAATATACTTAATACGTATAAAATACTGAAACTATACATATATGCATATAATAACCAATACAACTCTAAATAAGTACATAAATACTAGTATTAATACATAAAATAATGTACCTATACGTTGCTCAGGCCGAGGGGAGTCCGGTGGCTGACCGTCGACGGTGGGGGTGGCCGGACGGAGCTCCGGCGACGCGTGGGGTGTTCGTCAACAGCAGCAGCGGTTCTGGACTATCGACGCTGCAGGGGTGAGGGCGGCCAGGGGCGTCGTCGACCGGGGCTGAAAGTCGAAGGGAAAGACGGTGGTTGGCCGGGGAAGGGGTCGGCGAAGTTTGGCGGCCGACGGTTCAGTGGTGGCTGAGTAAGCTGAGGTCGGGTGGTCGACTGTCAGTGTGGGGAGGAGGAGCTCGGGTTGAGGACGGGCTGCTGGGGGGTTGCTGCCGGCGGCTAGGCGGCGGGTGGCGGTGGCTGGAGGTAGGGGGAGGTTGGCGAAGGTGGTCGGGTGGCTATGGGGGTGGTCGGAGTTGGTGGCTGGCCGGAGTAGGGCGGCGGGGATGAAAGGCAGGAGTTGAGGTTGAGCTGAGTGTATAGTGAGGAATAGGGTTTCTTGTTGGTTTTCTAGGTTTGTGTGTAATACAAGTGATGTAAATTAATGTATAAGTAGGAGAGAGAGTGAGGGGGGGCTGCTTTAGGATTAGGGCCGGCTGGACATAGTTTTTGGGGAGTTGGGGATGTCCATCAAGATGAGGGGAGGGCTAGGAATGTAGCATTTTGAATGAAGGGCCAAGATGTGCCCTTCATAAAGGGGTTCAAGTATACTAGGAATGGAGGAAAATGAATGGATACGGTTAGGGAATGATATTCTTTTCTCCATGATGTTTGGCCAATGAGAGGGGGACACCTCATTGTAATTTTGCAAAAAGGACCCTGAACAATTTGGTATTTGTACAATTTGAAATTGGGGATTTAATGTAACAAAATACCATGTTTGGTGTTCTACATTGGACTAGGATGGTGTATGGTATTTTGTATGAGGCTTGTGGGTGTGGGTTTGGGTTGGAGTTAGGTCCAAATTAATTTAGGTTAGGTCACCACGTAAATAAATTCATAATTAATTCACCGGTGTCTCTAATTTCATTTAATAAAACCCGGGGGTCTAAATTAGATTGGACAAGGGTCATTAGTGTGGTAGGCTTAGTTTACAATAATATCAGGATCTGGGTTGGCCAATTTGGATCGAGATGGGGTCTCAATTTCAATTGGAACGGACAACGAACGTAATTACGCAATTTATTTAAATTTCGTACGGACGTTTGTAACGACTTTTATGCGACTAAAATCAGGCACGAAAATCAGTATCCGGGGTTTGTTCTAGGTTCAATATGATAGGTTATTATGTCTAGGTCAGGTATGTGGAAATTGTTTCAGGGCAACTGCTAGGGTAGTATCCTAAAATAACAAGTCATTGCACAGGTATTATAATACTATATAATAAATCTTAATTATATCAAGTTAACCCTAATTAGGCAATTTAATTTAATTAACCCTAATTTCTGGTCAAGGGGTTTTACAGGGAGGTCATCCATCCTAAGGGAGGTTACGCATCCTTAAGGATGTCACCCATCCTAAGGGAGGTTACCAATCCTAAGGGATGTTACCCATCCTACGGGAGATCACCCATCCTTCGGGAGGTAACCCTTCCTACGTGAGGTCATCCATCCTATGGGAGGTCACCTATCAGACGTGAGGTCACCCATCCTACATAGGAGATTATCTATCCTATGGGAGGTCATCCATCCTAAGGGAGGCTAACCAATCTATAGGAAGTCACCCATCCTATAAGTCATCCATCCTACGGGAGGTCGCCCATCCTAAGGGAGGTTACCCATCCTACGGGAGGTTACCTATCATACGTGCGGTCACCTATCTAATCGGAGATCACCCATCATACAAGAGGTTACCCATCCTACGAGAGGTTACACATCCTAAGGGACATCACCCATCCTACGGAAGGTTACCCATCCTAAGGAAGGTAACCCATCCTAAGGAAGGTTACCCATCCTATGGGAGGTTACCCTCCTACGAGAGGTCACCCATCCAAATGGAGGTCATCCATCTTATGGGAGGTCATCCATCCTACGGGAGGTCACCCATCCTTCGGGAGGTTACCTATCCTACGAGAGCTCACCCGGTCACCTATCTTACTGGAGGTCACCTATCCTAAGGCAGGTCACCCATCCATAGGGAGGTCACCCATCCGAAGGGAGGTCACCCATCCTTAGGGAGATTACCTATCCCAAATAGAGGTCACCCATCCTAAGGTTACCCATCCTATGAGAGGTCACCTATCCTAAGGGAGGTGATCTCCTGTAGGATGGGTGATCTCCCGTAGGATGGGTGACCTCCTATAGGATGGGTGGCCTCTCATAGGATGAGTGATCTCCTATAGGATGGGTGACCTCTCCTAGGATGGGAAATCTTCTGTAGGATGGGTGACCTCCTATAGGATGGGTGATCTCCCGTAGGATGGGTGACCTCCCATAGGATGGATGACCTCCCTGAGGATGGGTAACCGCTCTAAGGGTGGGTGACCTCCTTGAGGATGGGTGACCTCCATTAGATGGGTGACCTTCCTGAGGATGGGTAACCTCCCTTAGGATGGGTGACCTCCATTAGGATGGGTGGGTGACCTCCCTATGGAAGGGTGACCTCCCTGAGGATGGGTGACCTCCTATAGGATGGGTGACTTCCTATAGAATGGGTAACCTCACTTAGGATGGGCTACCTCAAGTAGGATAGGTAACCTACCATAGGATGGGTGACCTCCCTAAGGATGGGTGACCTCTCTTAGGATGGTTGACCTCATGTAGGATGGGTGACCTCCCGTAGGATAGGTGACCTTCCATAGGAAGGGTGACCGCTTGTTGGATGGATAACCTCCCTTAGGATGGGTGATCTCCCATAGGATTGGTAACCTCCCTTAGGATAGAAAACCTACCGTATGATGGGTGATCTCCTGTAGGATGGGTAACCTCCCTAAAGATTGGTGACCTCCCATATGATGGGTAACCTTATTTTGGATGGGTGACCTTGCATAGGATGGGTAACCTACCTTAGGATTGGTAACCTCCTGATGGGTGACCTCTCTTAGGATTGGTAATCTCCCTTAGGATTGGTGACCTCCCTTAAGATGGGTGACCTCCTTATGATGTGTAACCTCCCGTAAGATGGGTAACCTCCTTAGGATGGATAACCTCCCTTAGGATGGGTGACCTCCCATAGGATGGGTGACCTCTTGTCGGATGGGTGACCTCCCGTTGGATGGGTAACCTCCCTAAGAATGGGTAACCTCCCATATGATGTGTGACCTAACTTAGGATGGATAACCTCCCTTAGGATGTGACCTCTCGTAGGATGGGTAACCTCCCGTAGGAAGGGTGACCTAACTTAGGATGGGTGACCTCCCTAAGGATAGGTAACCTACCATAGGATGGGTGACCTCCTGTAGGATAGGTAACCTCCTTCAGGATGGGTGACCTCCAGTAGGATGGGTAACCTACCATAGGATGGGTGACCTCCAATAGGATGGGTGACCTCCCGTAGAATGGATAACCTATAGGATAGGTAACCTCCCTTAGGATGGGTAACCTCCCGTGGGTGACCTCCCATAGGATTGGTGACTTTTCTTAGGATGGATGACCTCTCGTAGGATGGGTGACCACCCTAAGGATGGGTGACCTCCTGTACGATGGGTGACTTCCCTTAGGATGGGAGACCTCCCGTAGGATGGGTGATCTCCTGTAGGATAGGTGACCTCCCTTAGGATAGGTGACCTCCCTTAGGATGGTTAATCTCCTATAGGATAGGTAACCTCACTTAGGATGGGTAACCTCCCGTATGATGGGTGATCTCCTTTTGGATGGGTGACCTCTCGTAGGATGGGTAACCTCCTTTTGGATGAGTAACCTTCCTTAGGATGGGTGATCTCACGTATGATAGGTAAACTCACATAGGATGGGTGACCTCCCTAGGATGCGTGACCTCCCATAGGATGAGTAACCTCCCTTAGGATGGGTAACCTCCCTTAGGATGGGTGTCCACTCATAGGATTGAAAAATCTCCCTTAGGATGGGTAACCTCCCTTAGTATGGATAACCTCCCTAAGGATGGGTGACCTCTCGTAGGATGGATAACCTCCAGAATGATAGGAAACCTACCATAGGATGGGTGACCTCCCTTAAGATAGGTGACCTCTCTTTGGTTGGGTAACCTCCCTTAGGATGGGCGAACTCTCTTATGATGGGTGACCTCCTTTAGGTTGGGTGACCTCTTGTACGATGGGTAACCTTCCTTATGAGTGGTGATCTCCTATAGGATGGATAACCTCCCTTAGGATGGGTAACCTCCTTTAGGATGGGTTACCTCCCTAAGGATGGGTGACCTCCCGAAGGATGGGTAACCTCCCTTAGGATGGAAAACCTACCGTATAATGGTTATCTCCTATAGGATGTGTGACCTCCCTAAGGATGGGTGACCTTCCATACGATGGGTAACCTCCCTTAGGATGGGTGACCTCCCTTAGGATGGGTGACCTCCCTTAGTATTGGTATCCTCCGGATGGGTGACCTCCCTGAGGATTTTAAACCTCCTACAGGATTGGTGACCTCCCTAAAGATGGGTGACCTCCTTAGGATGGAAAACCTCCCGTAGGATGGGTGACCTCCTTAGGATGGATAACCTCCCTTAGGATGGGTGACCTCCCTTAGGATGGGTGACCTCCCGTTGGATGGGTAACCTCCCGTATGATGTGTGACCTAACTTAGGATAGATAACCTCCCTTAGGATGGGTGACCTCTCGTAGGATTGGTAACCTCCCTTAGAATGGGTGACCTAACATAGGATGGGTGACCTCCCTTAGGATGGGTAACCTACCGTAGGATAGGTAACCTCCCTCAGGATGGGTGACCTCTAGTTGGAATGGTAACCTACCGTAGGATGGGTGACCTCCCTTAGGAAGGGTGACCTCCCATAGAATGGATAACCTATATGATGGGTAACCTCACGTAGGATGGGTGAACTTCCTTAGGGAGGTTACCCATCCTATAGGTCACCTATCCTAAGGGAGGTTACCCATCCTATTGGAGGTCACCCATCCTGAGGGATGTCACACATCCTAAAATAGGTCATCCATCCTAAAATAGGTCACCCATCCTTTGGGAGGGCACCCATCCTATGGTAGGTTTCCTATCCTAAGGGAGATTACCCATCATACATGAGGTCATCCAACCTAAGGAAGGTTACCCATCCTACGGGAGGTCACCCATCCTACGAGAGGTCACCCATTCTAAGGGAGGTCACCCATCCTAAGGGAGATTACCCATCCTCAGGAAGATTACCCATCCTCAGGGAGTTCACCCATCCTAAGGTTGGTCACCCATCGGAAGGGAGGTCACCATCCTAAGGAAGGTCACCCATCATACGTGAGGTCACCCATTCTATAGGTCACCCATCCTACGGGAGGTTAACCATCCTACTGGAGGTTACCCATCCTATAGGTCATCCATCCTATGGGAGGTTACCTATCCTAAGGGAGGTCACCCATCCTTAGGGAGGTTACCCATCTTAAGGAAGGTCACCCATCCTGAGAGAGGTTAGCCATCATACGTGAGGTTACCCATCTTACGAGAGATTATCCATCATACGAGAGGTCACCCATCCTTAGGGAGGTTACCTATCATACGTGAGGTCACCCATCCTACATGATATTATCCATCCTAAGGGAGGTCACCCATCCTACAGGAGATCACCCATCATACGGGAGGTTATCCATTCTACGGGAGGTCACCCATCCTTAGGGAGGTTACCCATCCTAAGGAAGGTCACCCATCCTAAGGGAGGTTACCTATCATATGTGAGGTCACCTATCTTACGAGAGGTTACCCATCCTATGAGAGGTCATCCATCCTAAGGGTGGTTACCTATCATATGTGAGGTCAACCATCCTACAGGATGTTATCCATCCTACGGGAGGTCACCCATCCTACGGGTGATCACCCATCATATGGGAGGTTATCCATCCTACGGGAGGTCACCCATCCTAAAGGGAGGTTATCCATCCTACGAGAGGTCTTCCATCCTAAGGGAGGTCACCCATCCTAGTGAGGTCACCCCTCCTAAGGTCGGTTATCCAACCTAAGGGAGGTCACCCATCCTATATGAGGTCACCCATCCAAATGGAGGTTACCCATCCTATAAGTCATCCATCCTACGGGTGGTTACCCATCTTAAGTGAGGTCACCCATTCTAAGGGAGGTTACCCATCCTAAGGGATATTACCCATCCTTCGGAAGGTCAGCCATCCGAAGGAAGGTAACCCATCCTACGTGAGGTCACCCAACCGAGGGAGGTCACCATCATGTGGGAGGTCACCTATCATACATGAGGTCACCCATCCTACGTAGGAGGTTATCTATCCTAAGGGAGGTCACCCATCCTAAGGGAGGTTACCCATCCTACAGAAGGTCAAACATCCAATAGGTCATCTATCCTACGAGAGGTTATAAATCCTAAGAAAGGTTACCCATCATACAGGAGGTCACCTATCCTAAGGGAGATTACCCATCCTACAGGAGGTTACCAATCATACGTGAGGTCACCCATCCTACGAGAGGTTTTCCATCCTACGAGAGGTCACACATCCTAAGGGAGGTCACCCATTCTATGAGAGGTCACCCATCCTAAGGGAGGTAACCCATCCTACGGAAGATTACCCATCCTACGAGAGGTTACCCATCCTAAGGCAGGTCATCCATCCAATGGGAGGTCACCCATCCTACGATAGGTCACCCATCTTAAGGGAGGTTACCCATGCCACGAGAACTCCTGTAGGATGGGTGATCTCCCGTAGGATGGGTGAGCTCCCGTAGGATGGGTGACCTCTCGGAGGATGGGTGATCTCCTGTAGGATGGGTGATCTCTCATAGACTGGGTGATCTCCCGTAGGATGGGTGATCTCCCGTAGGATAGGTGACCTTCCATAGGATGTGTGATATCCCTGAGGATGGGTAACCACCCTAAGGATGGGTGACCTCCCTAAGATGGGTGACCTCCCTGAGGATGGATAACCTCCCTAAGGATGGTGACGTCCCTAAGGATGGGCAACATCCCTTAGGATGGGTAACCTCCATTAGGATGGGTGAGTGACCTCCCTACGGATAGGTGACCTCCCTGAGGATGGTTGACCTTATTTTGGATGGATGACTTCCCGTAGGATGGGTAACCTCCCTTAGGATGGGTTACCTCCAGTAGGATAGGTAACCTACCGTAAGATGGGTGACCTCCCTAGGATGGGTGACCTCACATATGATGGGTAACCTTCCGTATGATGGGTGACCTCCCATAGGATTGGTGACCTCCCTTAGGATATATGACCTCTTGTAAGATGGGTGACCTCCCTTATGATGGGTTACCTCCCTTAGGATGGGTGACCTCCTATAGGATGTATAATTTCCTGTAGGATAGGTGACCTCCCTTAGGATGGGTGATCTCTCGTAGGATGGGTGATCTCCTTTAGGATGGATGGCCACTCGTAGGATGCGTAACCTCCCTAAGGATGGGTAACCTCCCTTAGGATGAGTGATCTCACGTATGATAGGTAAACTCCAGAGGATGGGTGACCTCCCTAGGATGTGTGACCTCCTATAGGATAGGTAAACTCCTTTAGGATGGATAAGCTCCCTAAGTATGGGTGACCTCCTTTAGGATGGGAAACCTCCCTTAGGATAGGTAACCTCCCTTAGTATGGATAACCTCCCTTAGGATGGGTGACCTCTCGTAGGATAGGTAACCTCCAGTAGGATAGGTAACCTACCATAGGATGGGTGACCTCCCTTAAGAAGGGTGACCTCTCGTAGGATGGATAACCTACCATAGGATGGATGACCTCCCTTAAGGTGGGTATCCTCCCTTAGGATGGGTGACCTCTCGTAGGATAGGTAACCTCCCTTATGATGGTTGATCTCTTATAGGATGGGTAACCTCCCTTAGGATGGGCGACCTCCCTTAGGATGGGAGACCTCCTGTAGGATGGGTAATCTCCCTTAGGATGGGTAACCTCCCGTATGATGGGTGATCTCCTGTAAGATGGGTGACCTCCCTAAGGATGGATAAACTTCTTTAGGATGGGTTACCTACCGTATGATGGGTAACCTCCGGATGGGTGACCTCCCTTAGCATTGGTAACCTTCCTTAGGATTGGTGACCTCCCTTAGGATGGGTGACCACCTTATGATGGGTAACCTCCCGTTTGATGGGTGACCTCCTGTAGGATGGGTGACCTTCCGTAGGATGGATGACCTCCCTTAGGATAGGTGACCTTCCGTTGGATGGGTGACCTCCCTTAGGATGGGTAAACTCCCGTATGATGGGTGACCAAACTTAGGATGGATAACCTTCCTTAGGATGGGTAATTTCTCGTATGATGGGTAACCTCTCTTAAGATGGGTGATCTAACTTAGGATGGGTGACCTCCCTTAGGATGGGTAACCTACCATAGGATGGGTGACTTCCCTTAGGATGGGTAACCTCCCGTTTGATTGGTGACCTCCCGTATGATGGGTGACCTCCCTTAGGATGAGAGACCTCCCTTAGGATAGGCAACCTACCTTAGGATGGGTGACATCCCGTAGGATGGGTATCCTTCCTTAGGATGGGTGAACCCCCGTTGGATGGGTGACCTCTCGTAGGATGGGTAACCTCCCTTAGAATAGGTGATCTCCTGTACCATTGGATGGATAAATTCCCTTAGGATGGGAGTCCTCTCGTATGATGGGTAAGCTCCCTAAGGATGGGTAACATCCTTTAGGATGGGTGACCTCCAATAGGATGGGTGATCTCCCTTAGGATGGGTGATCTCACGTAGGATGGGTGACCTTACATAGGATGGGTAACCATCCATAGGATAGGTAACCTAATGTAGGAAGTGTAACCTCCCGTATGACGGGTAACCTCCATTTAGATGGGTAACCTCCCTTGGGTTGGGTGACCTCTCGTTGGATGGGTGATCTTCCTTAGGATGGGTGACCACACGTAGGATGGGCCTCCCTTAGGATGGATGACCTCCATTTAGATGGGCAACCTCCATTTGGATGGAAAACCTACCATATGATGGGAAACCTACTATAGGATGGGTGACCTCCCGAAGGATGGATGACTTCCCGTAGGTTGGGGGACCTCCCGTAGGATGGGTGATCTGCCTAAGGATGGGTGACCTCCCTAAGGATGGGTAACCTCCATTTGGATGGAAAATATACTATAGGATGGAAAATCTCCCTTAGGATGGGAGACCTCCCGTATGATGGGTAATATTAATTTGGATGGGAAACCTACCATAAGATTAGAGACCTCATGTAGGATGGGTGACCTCCCTTAGGATGGATGACCTACCATAGGATGGGTAACCATACATAGGATGGGTTACCTTCCTTAGGATGGGTAACCTTACATAGGATGGGTTACCTCCCTTGGGATGGGTAACCTCACGTAGGATGGGTATGATGGGTGACCTATATTTGGATGGAAAACCTATCAAAGGATGGAAAACCTCACTTAGGATGGGTAACCTCCCGTAGGATGGGGGACCTCCCGTAGGATGAGTAACCTCCCTTAGGATAGGTGACCTCGCTTAGGATGGGTGATCTCCTATAGGATGGGAGACCTCCCGTAGGATGAGTAACCTCCCTTAGGATGGGTAACCTCCCTAAGGATGGGAAACCTACCATAGGATGGGTAACCTCCATAGGATGGGTGACCCTTATAGGATGAGTAACCTCTTTTAGGATGGGTGACCTTCCTTAAGATTGGTTACCACCCGTATGATCGGTAACCTCCCTTAGGATGGTTACCATCTGTAGGATGGGTGACCTCTCTTAAGATGGGTGACCTTGCTTAAGATGGATGACCTCCTAAAGGATGGGTGACCTCCCTTAGGATGGATAATCTCCCTTAGGATGGGTGACCCTCTCTAGGATGGATGACCTCCAGTAGGATGGGTGACCTCTCTTAGGATGGGTAACCTCCCATAGGATAGGTGACCTACCTTAGGATGGGTGACCTCCCGTAGGATAGGTTACCTCCCTTAGGATGGGTAACCTCCCGTAGGATGGGTTACCTCCCTTCGGATGGGTATACTCCCATATGATGGGTAACCTTTATTTGGATGGGAAACCTACCATAGGATGGGTAACCTCCATAGGATGAGTAACCTCCTGTAGAATGGGTGACCTCCCGTAGGATGGATAACCTTCATAGGATGGGTGACCTTCCTAGGATGGGTAACCTCCCTAAGGATGGGTGACCTCCCTTAAGATAGGTTACCACCCGAAGGATGGGTAACCTCCCTTAGGATGGGTAACCTACCATAGGATGGGTAACCTCCCTAGGATGGGTGACCTCACTAAGGATGGGTGACCTCCTGTAGGATGGGTGATCTCCGGTAGGATGGGTGACTTTCCTTAGGATGGATAACCTCCCTTAGGATGGGTAACCTCCCTTAGGATGGGTGACATTCTGTAGGATGGGTGACCTCCAGTAGGATGGGTGACCTCTCGTAGGATGGGTAACCTTTCGTAGGTCAGGTAACCTACCTTAGGATGGGTGACCTCCCATAGGATGGGTTACCTCCCTTAGGATGGGTAACCTCCCGTAAGATGGGTTACCTCCCTTAGGATGGATATCCTCCCGTATGATGGGTAACCTTTATTTGGATGGGAAACCTACCATAGGATTGGAGACCTCCCATAGGATGGGTGACCTCCCTTAGGATGGGTGACCTTCCGTAGGATGGGAAACCACAAGTAGGATGGATTACCTTCCTTAGGATGGGGAACCTCACGTAGGATGGGTTACCTCCCTTAGGATGGATAACCTCACGTAGGATAGGTATGATAGGTGACCTATATTTGGATGGTAAACCTACCATATGATGGAAAATCTCTCTTAAGATGGGTGACCTCCCGAAGGATGGGTGTCCTCCCGTAGGATAGGGACCACCCGTAGGATGAGTAACCTCCCTTAGGATGGGTGACCTCACTTAGGATGGGTGATCTCCTATAGGATGGGGGACCTCTCATAGGATGAGTAACCTCCCTTAGGATGGGTAACCTCCCTAAGGATAGGAAACCTACCATAGGATGGGTAACCTCCATAGGATGGTGGACCTTCATTGGATGGGTGACCTCCCTTAGGATGGGTGACCTCCCTTAAGATAGGTTACCACCCGTAGGATGGGTAACCTCCCTTAGGATGGTTACCATCCATAGGATGGGTGATCTCTCTTAGGATGGGTGACCTTGCTTAGGATGGGTGACCTCCTGTAGAATGGGTTATCTCATGTAGGATGGGTGATCTCCTGTAGGATGGGTGACCTCCCTTAGAATGGGTAACCTCCCTTAGGATGGGTGACCTTCTGTAGGATGGGTGACATCCAGTAGGATGGGTGACCTCTCGTAGGATGGATAACCTCATGTAGGATAGGTGACCTACCTTAGGATGGGTGATCTTCCGTAGGATGGGTTACCTCCCTTAGGATGGGTTACCTAACTTAGGATGGGTAACTTCACATAGGATGGGTGACTTCCCGTAGGATGGGGGACCTCCCGGAGGATGAGTAACCTCCCTTAGGATGGGTGACCTCACTTAGGATGGGTGATCTCTTGTAGGATAGGTGACCTCCCTTAGGATGGGTGACTTTCTGTATGATGGGTGACCTCTAGCAGGATGGGTGACCTCTCGTAGGATGGATAATCTCCCGTAGGATAGGTGACCTACCTTAGGATGGATGACCTCCTGTAGGATGGGTTACCTCCCTTAGGATGGGTAACCTCCCGTAGGATGGGTTACCTAACTTAGGATGGGTAACCACACGTAGGATGGGTGACTTTCCGTAGAATTGGGGACTTCACACAGGATGAGTAACCTCCCTTAGATTGGGTGACCTCGCTTACGATGGGTGATCTCTTGTATGATAGGTAACCTCCCGTAGGATAGGTAACCTCATGTAGGATGGGTGGCCTTCCATATGATGGGTGACCTCGCTTAGGATGGATGACCTCCCGTAGGATGAGTAACCTCCCTTAGGATGGGTAACCTCCCTTAGGATGGGAAACCGACCATAGGATGGGTAACTGTCACTACCACATTTTAGGAAAAAGGGTATTTTAGTAATTTCCTATTTAAATAAATATTGTGCATGGTAAATAATTTTTGTTGTATTATTTAATTGTTGTTGGATGTTATTTAATTATTTTGGACTTATTTTAGTGGACCCAACTAGTTTAGATTGGACCCATGGACCAACATGAATTAAATAGTTAGATTTAGCCCATTTAGAAAGCCCATAGTTAAGGAGATGGATTAAATTAATTAAGTGATTAGACTAGAAGCTTCCTTCCTTAATTATTTCTTCATGAGAGGCCCCAAGGGGTACATTGGACATTTTACAATTGCTTGGGAGAGGGGCAAGGCCGGCCTATTAAAAGAGGGGGAAAATTTCTCTCTCCTCTCATTCTCATTCCAAATCTAGATCTAGAATTTCCCACTCCCAAATTCCCTCCATTCCCATTCCAATTCCCTACCAAATTTATTCCAAATTCTTCCCAATTCACCATTAGAAAAGGAGGAAGCAAGGATCTAGAAGAAGGAAGCAAGGATCTACAAAGAGGAGCAAGGATCTACAATTTGGAAGCAAATTTTTCTCAATTGGAGGTTTCATTGGAAATCCATCTCCCAATAGGTATAATTCAGATTTTCTCATTTAAATAGCTTCTAAATCTGAGATTTAATTATGTAAAATCAACCTATATGTATGTACTACCCATAGGACTTTGTTTTGTGTTCATAGGAGACCCATGGAGAAAGTTATGGTACTTTTTGTGTTAATTTTGTTGGAATTCCGAATTTACATTTTGTTGTATGTATCAATTGATCCTATAGATCAATTGGACATGAGCTTATGTGTTTGGGGCTAGTGTCGTATCCATAATTTGGTACATGTGGTTCGTATCCCAACTATTTGGTGATACGTGTCATTTTGGGGGTTTTCCCTCCGATACGGGGCTTTGAACATGTCGTATTTTGACACGGACACATAGATCTACTTTTGACACTTTGATTTATTCATAAATATTATTTGTGATTTGTTTGTATCCTTCGGGGTGCAATTGGTTGTGTGTTGGACTCGTGTCACATGCGTATCCTAGATCTAGTGGGATACGGTGTGATACTCTCCAATTGTGTGGATTTTTGAATAGATCTAATTATGTATGGTTTAAATTCTTCAATTATAATTAGTAAATATATATAGATATTATATATTTATTTTGTGTATTTATTATAGTAATTATTGTAGCATAGATCTATATATTTTTGTGTGTGCTAATATGATGTACAAATATAATATGTAGCTTTCTTGCATGTAATTATATATGTACTTATGTTAATAGTATAAATTATACATAAATGTTTTATAAAATATATTTATGTGTTTAATTGTGTAATTATATTATTTATAATTATTATGTAATTATTTTTATATTAATGTATATATTTTAGGTGTGCTTCTAGTCATATAAAATATGAACATTAATATGTGCATGTGTTGTAACTATTGGTATTTAATTATAAGTTTATATGTGCATATATATATATAAGTATATAATTATTTATTTATAGATATGTATTGTGATTATTATTGCATATATATATATATATATATATATATATATATATATATTTCTGTATTTTGGTGACAGTGGTTTCTATGACAGTGAAACTGTCATTATTTGGTCTGAGCAGCAGCCGCTGTAGCCCACTGTGCATTAATGACAGTTCTGTCATTAATGCTGCAGGCGGGATCTTAGCAGCAGTGGCAAAAGTTTTCGGTGACAGTTGATTAACTGTCACCAATGCAGCAGCAGTGAGTTTTATTACACGGTGGCTTTTGCGACATTTTCTGTGACAGTTGAGACTGTCACTATAAGCTGTTTTAATTAAATTATTTTTTTAACTCCCTGTTTTCAGTGACGCTTTGGCAGTTTTAAATTATATTTTATATATTATTATTGTATATATATATATATGTGTATATATATGTGTTTTGTATAATATTTGTAATAATATATTATGTTATTTGTATACATATTGGTTTGTATATATATTACTTTAGGGTATATATTATTTGTATTAGTAGTATACTTTGTGTGAGTATGATTTGGGATCTAATTTTTATTCCTAAATTGTTGTATTTTATTTCTATATTATTTATATAGATTTCTTGTGAGGTTGACCTTGGTTTGACTTTAGTTGACTTTAGAGCTGACCATAGTTGACTTTTAACTTAGAATTGATTTATTTACCTAGAAGTTGACTAATTTGACTTGTTCTCTTTCTGGGACCTTGTATTAATGTGGTATTCTATATCTAGGTCTTCGAGGCACCGAGTCAGACATCTGTGAGACTTTTTCATTGGACTTCAGGCGAGTACATTCTCTGATAGTTTCTCATTTATGATATCCTCTATGTTCACTGTATCTAGTGTAGATATCCATGTTCTCTTGACACTATGGTTACACGGATTGGTATATCCGGATCTCGTCATGAGATGTTATTCCTTGGTATATGGTGTACATGGTGCAAGTATTGTTTTATTGGTTATCTTGTACATGTACAGACACCGATTCTTGGGGAGACTAGCTATCTTCTTGGGGAATCTAGTGCCATAGCATACCGTGGTTGGATCTATTATACCAGTTGGGGGTGGGGAGTATTAGTATAGATATGTGATCAAATCTCTATTGAATAAAGTACTGGTAAGCGAATAGTGTTGATCATGCACCGCACGTATGATTAGCCAGGCCGCATTGCATCTTGCCCAAGCCGATCACATGTTAAGCTAGTACTCACACACTTAGTCATTAGTATTATTGTTTTATTGGCATATTGTTCCTTATTGTAATTATTTCCAGTATTTTCTTATTGTCTATATATCTCTTCTGTCTATTGTGCATCTTATTTATCCATAGCTATTTACTGTTACATAGTTTTTATCATTAATTAGAACTGCTGTTAGAGATGTACTCTGCTCCTTTCCTGACTGGATATATTTTTC
This sequence comes from Iris macrosiphon, assembly GCA_036927795.1. Lineage (NCBI taxonomy): Eukaryota > Viridiplantae > Streptophyta > Magnoliopsida > Asparagales > Iridaceae > Iris > Iris macrosiphon. The sequence goes on from JAYESA010000078.1 coordinate 337,114, forward strand.
CAGATGACACTGAGGAGTACCCTACCTATTATAGACCCCAGGATGTTGTGGGTTTAGATTCGGAGACCCTGGCTCAAGAGGGACTTATCCCAACTGAGACAGTTGACCCTGGAGTATAGCTTTGTAGCATGATAGTATTCTTTTGTACTGGATTTGTCTCCAACTTATTTTGTTACTCTTCAGACTCATTGATGTATTATTTTAAACTCATGAGTTGATGACTATTCTATTCTTATCTGATCCGTGTTCATTCTATCTTAGTTCTGTGATTGAGTATACTATCTTTTGGTGGTTCATTATATTAGATAGACTTTCTAGACAGCGTTCTACCGCCGATTCTGTGGCGTAGACTGGGCGTTGTTTCCGACTAGTACCCTTACCCCGGGTGCGGGTCATGACAGTAATCTCCATAGGATGGGTGCCCTTCATAGGATGGGTAACCTCCTGAGGATGGGTGACCTCCCTTAGGATGGGTAACCTCCATTTGGATGGAAAACCTACTATAGGATGGGAAACCTCCCTTAGGATGGGAGACCTACCGTAGGATGGGTAACCTCCATTCGGATTAAAAACTTACCATAGGATGGGAAACCTCCCTTAGGATTGGTGACCTCCATTGGGATGGGTTACCTCCATTTGTATGGGAAGCCTATCATAGGATGGGAAACTTACCATAAGATGGTGACCTCCCTTAGGATGGGTGAATTCCTGTTGGATGGTGGACCTCCCGTAGAATGGGTAACCTCCTTAAGGATTGGTGACCTCCCTTTGGATCGGTAACCTCCCGTAGGATGGGTTACCTCCCATAGGATGGGTATCCTCCCGTAGGATGGGTGACCTCCATTAGGATGGGTGACCTCCCGTAGGATGGATAACCTCTATTTGGATGGGAAACCTACCATAGGATGGGTGACCTCCCTAAGGATGGGTGACCTCCAGAAGGATGGGTAACCTCCCTTAGGATGGGTGATCTCATGTAGGATAGGTGACCTCCCATAGGATGGATGACCTCCCTTGGGATGGGTAATCTCGCATAGGATGGGTGACCTATATGATGGGTAACCTCACATTTGGTGGGTGATCTCCCATAGGTTGGGTAACCTCCCTTAGGATGGATAACCTACCATAGGATGGGTGACCTCTCGAAGGATGGGTGACGTACCCTAGGAAGGGTGACCTACCAAAGGATGGGAAACCTACCATAGAATGGGTGACCTACCATAGGATGGATGACCTCCCGAAGGATGGGATCCTAAGGGAATTTACCCATCCTACGGAAGGTCACCCATCCTAAGGGAGGTCACCCATCCTACGGTAGATTTTCCATCTAAATAGAGATCACCCATCCTATGGGAGGTCACCCATCCTACGGGAGGTCACCCTAAGGGAGGTTACCTAACCTAAGGAAGGTGACCCATCCTAAGGGAGATCACCCATCCTATAGGAGATCACCCGTCCTTCAGGAGGTCCCCCATCCTAGAGGTCACCCATACTAAGGGAGGTTACCCATCATATGGGAGGTTACCCATCCTACGGGAGGTCCTCCATCCTACGGGAGGTCACCTATCTTAAGGAGGTCACACATCCTACGGAAGGTACCCCATCCTAAGGGAGGTTATCCATCCTAAGGGAGGTCACCCATCCTTTGAGAGGTCAACCATCCTATGGGAGGTCACCCATCCTAGGGAGGTCACCCATCCTACAGGAGGTTACCCATCCTACGGGAGGTCCCCCATCCTTCGGGAGGTCCCCTATCCTAAGGGAGGTTACTCAACTTACGGGAGGCTACCCTTCCTATAGGTCACCCATCCTATGGGAGGTCACCCATCCTAAGGGAGGTTACCCATCCTAATAAAGATTATCCATCCGACGAGAGGTCACCCATCCTACGGGAGGTTACCTATCCTACTATAGGTAACCCATCATAGGAGAGGTCACTCATCCTACCGGAGGTTACCCATCCTAATGGAGGATACCCATCCTAAGGGAGATCACCCATCCTACAGAAGTTTATCGATCCTAGGTAGGCCACCCATCCTAAGGGAGGTTACCCATCCTAAGGGAGGTCATCCATCCTATAGGTCACCCATCCTAAGAGAGATTACCCATCCTAAGGGAGGTCACCCATCCTATAGGTCAACCATCCCAAGGGAGGTCACCCATCCTATAGGTCAACCATCCCAAGGGAGGTGACCCATCCTAAGGGAGGTCACCAATCCTATATGTCAACCATCCTAAGGGAGGTACCCATCCTATAGGTCACTCATCCTAAGGGAGGTTACCCATGGGATGGGTAACCTCCCTTAGGATGAGTGACCTATAGGATGGGTAACCTCCCTTAGGATGGTTGACCTATAGTATGGATGACCAATCATAGGATGGATAACCTACCGTAGAATAAGTGACCTCCTATAGGATGGGTGACCTAACGTAGGATGGGTGACCTCCCTTAAGATGGGTAACCTCCCTTAGGATGGGTGACCTGCCGTAGGATGGGTGACCTCTCGTAGGATGGGTGACCTCCCATAGGATGGGTGACCTCTTGTAGGATGGGTTATCTCCCTTAGGATGGGTAACCTTCCGTAGGATGGGTGACCTCCTTTAGGATGGGTAACCTACCTTAGGATGGGTGACCTCCCTTAGGATGGGTGATCTCCCTTAGGATGGGTAACCTAACCTAGGATGGATAACATCCCTTAGGATGAGTAACCTTCCGTAGGATGTGTGACCTCCCTTAGGATGGGTAATCTCCCTTAGGATTGGAGACCTCCCGTAGGATGGGTGATCTCCCATAGGATGGGTAACCTCTATTAGAATGGGTGACCTACCTTTGGATGGGTGACCTCCCCAAGGATGGGTTACCTTCCTACGGATGGGTGACCTCCCTAAGAATGGGAAACCTCCCTTCCTCCCTTAGGATGAATGACCTCTCATCGGATGGGTAACCTCCCTTAGGATGGGTGACCTCTCATAGGATGGGTAACCTCTCTTCCTCCCTTAGGATGGCTGACCTCCAGTAGGATGGGTGACCTCCCGTAGGATGGGTGACCTCCCATAGAATGGGCAACCTCTCGTATAATGGATGACCTTTCGTAGGATGGGTGACCTCCTATAGGATGGGTGACCGCCCTTAGGATAGGTAATATCCCTTAGTATGGGTTACCTCTATTTGGATGGGTGACCTCCCGTAGGATGGGTGACCTCCCTTAGAATGGGTAACCTCTCGTAGGATAGGTGACCTCCCTTATGATAGGTGTGACCTACCTTAAGATGGGTGTGACCTCCGTCAGGATGGGTGACCTCTCGTAGGATGGGTGACCAACCTTAAGATGGGTGATCCCTCATAGGATGGGTAACCTCCCATAGGATGGATGAATCTTTTAAGATGTGTGTGACCTCTCGTAGGATGGGTGACCTCTCGTAGGATGGATGACCTCCCTTTGGATGCTCCCTTAGGATGGGTGACCTCCTAAGGAAGGCCTCCCATCCTATGGTAGGTTTCCCATCCAATAGTAGGTTACCTATCCAAATGGAGGTTACCCATCCAAATAGAGGTCACCCATCCTAAGGGAGATCACCCATCCTACGAGAGGTCGTCGATCCTAAGGGAGGTCACCCATCCTACGTTAGGTTACCTATCCTATAGGAGATCAACCATCCTATTGTAGGTCACCCATCCTACAGGAGGTTACCCATCCTAAGGAGGTCATCCATCATATGGGAGGTCACCTATCATACATGAGGTCACCCAACCTATAGGACACCTATCATACGTGAGATCACCTATCCTACGGGAGATCACCCATCCAACGGGAGATCACTGATCCTACGGGAGGTCACCCATCCTAAGGAAGGTCATCTATCCCAAGGGAGGTCACCCATCCTACGAAAGGTCACCCATCCTAAGGGAGGTCACCCATCCTACGTGAGGTCACCCATCCTACGGGAGGTTACCCATCCTAGAGGAGGTCACCCATCCTAAGGGAGGTTACCCATCCTACGGGAGGTTACCTATCCTACGAAAGGTTACCCATCCTACGGGTGGTCACCCATCCTAATGGAGGTTACCCATCCTATTGGAGGTCACCCATCCTAAGGAGGTTACCCATCATATGGGAGGTCACATATCATTCGTAAGGTCCCCATCCTATAGGTCACCCATCTTAAGGGAGGTCACCTATCATACGTGAGGTCACCCATCATATAGGTCACACATCCTACGGAAGATCACCAATCCTATGGGAGGTCACATATCCTAAGGAAGGTCTCCCATCCTAAGGGAGGTTACCCATCATAAGGGAGTATACCCAACCTATGGAAGGTCTCCCATCCTAAGGGAGGTCACCCATCCTATGGGATGTTACCCATACTACGGGCGGTCACCCATCCTACGGGAGGTTTTTTATCCTATGAGAGGTCACCCATCCTATGGGAGGTCACCCATCTTAAGGGAGGTCATGCATCCTAATGGAGGTTACCCATCCTTAGAAAGGTCACCCATCCTATGGGAGGATACCCGTCCTACAGGAGGTCACCCATCCTAAGGGAGGTTACCCATCCTACGGGTGGTCACCCATCCTACAGGAGATTACCTATCCAAAGGGTGGTCAACCATCCTACGGGAGGTTACCCATCCTAAGGGTGGTCATCCATCCTAAGGGAGGTTACCCATCCTATGAGAGGTCACCCATCATTAGGGAGGTTACCTGGGATGTTACCCACTCATGGAGCGGCGAATTTTTGGGCCGAGCTGGATTTGAACCAGCGTAGACATATCACCAACGAATTTTCAGTCCGTCCCCATTAACCGCTCAGGCACTGTTCGGGGAGTTGATAAGCTAATTCTTGTGGATGTCTATTTGCCGGGCTGCCCGCCTAAACTAGAAGCAGAGAGTTTTTTTTGAGAGCTCAAGAAAAATTCACAAGGGCGCATTTATGCGGATCATTATTATCAGTTGCTTTTCTAGTTATTATATTTTGAAAAAACATCAATATTTTTTGTAAAAGCAATAATTTCTTAATTAATATGGGTGGTAACCCATCCTACGAGTGGTAACCCATCCTAAGGGAGGTTACCCATCCTTAGGTAGGTCACTCATCCTAAGGGAGGTTACCCATCCTAAGGTAGGTCACCCATCCAACAGGGAGGTCACCTATCATACTGGAGGTTACCCATCCTAAGGGAGGTCACCCATCCTTAGGAGGTTGGATAACCTCCCTTAGGATGGGTAACCTTCCGTAGGATGGGTGACCTCCCTTAGGATGGGACACCTTCCTTATGATGGGTGACCTCTCGTAGGATGGGTAACCTCCCTTAGGATGGGTGACACCAATCCCAAGGTAGGTCACCCTCACCCATCCTAAGGGAGGTCACCCATCCTAGAGGAGATCATCCACCCTATAGGAGGTCACCCATCCTATAGGTCACCCATCCGAAAGGAGGTTACCCATCCTAAGGGAGGTCACCCATCCTAGGGAGGTTAACAATCTTAAGGGAGGTTACGGATCCAAAGGGAGGTCACCCATCCTACGGGAGGTTACCCATACTAATGGAGGTCAACCATCCTACCGGAGGTCACCCATCCTACGTGAGGTCAACCATCCTATGGGAGGTTATCCATCCTACAGGAGGTCTCCCATCCTACAGGAGGTCTCCCATCCTATAGGAGGTCACCCATCCTTGGGGAGGTTAAGCATCCTATGGGTGGTCACCCATCCTAGGGCAGGTCACCCATCCTAATGAAGGTTACCCATCCTAGGATGGTCACCCCTCCTATGCGAGGTCACCTATCATACGTGAGGTCACCCCTCCTATAGGTCACCCATCCAATGGGAGGTCACCTATCATACGTGAGGTCACCCATCCTACGGAAGATCATCCATCCTACGGGAGGTCACCCATCCTAAGAAAGGTCACCCATCCTAAGGGAGGTCTCCTATCCTAAGGGAGGTTACCCATCCTAAGGGAGGATACCCAACCTATGGGAGTTCTCCCATCCTAAGGGATGTTATCCATCCTATAGGAGGTTACCCATCCTACGGGAGGTCACTCATCCTACGGGAGGTCACCCATCTTAAAGGAGGTCACCCATCCTAAGGGAGTTTACCCATCCTCAGGGAGGTCAACCATCCTACGGGAGGTTTCCCATCCTACGGGAGGTTACCCATCTTAAGGGAGGTCACCTATCCTATGTGAGGTTACCCATCAAACGGGAGGTTGCCCATCCTAAGGGAGGTTACCTATCCGACGGGAGGTCACCCATCCTATAGGAGATCACCTATCCTAAGGGAGGTCACCTATCCTACGGGAGGTTACCCATCCTGCGGTAGGTCACCCATCCTGTCATGCCTCAATCCTAAAACATAAAGGACCACACACGTGCCAATGACCAGCTGGTACGACTCCGTAGGGCTTTCCAATTTAATTGACCAGACGAAGTGAACTTATGCCGTCTACGGTCAAGTGATCCAGTTAATAATCTAATTCTAACATGCAACAACTAAACTAAATCTCAATCTATAGTAAATAAATCTTAAGAAAGAACGATACGTATCATTAGTCTGCAGCCCAATAATACATCTGTTTGAATAGGCCAAAAGAAAAACATTGGCCTATAAACACTAGGCTATAAAAGAAGAATCAAAAATAGAAAGTAGTACATGACGGTGATAGCTAAAAATATAAAGATACCTGCAACGATCTAGCATCCAGTAAACTGCACAAATAACTAGGAAGGGAACCAGGTCCTCAGAGGGACGTAACAAGATACAAAAAGACATGCCTTAAAATAAATATTATAAAAAACTCAAGGGTGGACTAATCAGCTAAGTAAAATACAATTTGAGGATAACTTAGTCCGTATGGGAAGTGTATGCTAGACATATGTTGACGTAATTCACCAATCGCCGTGACTGGCTAGTATATGTCATATATGCCCCCATAACAAGGGCACTCTGCAATATAATAACGTCCATCTCCGAGGAGCGTGGTATCTGTATAAGTAATAATGTCTAATGTTCTCTAGAGTATGGTATCTACAAAACCACAAGTAACGTCCAACACTCTAAAGAATACGGTATCTGCATAAATATATACGTCCGTATCGCTCCGAAGAATACGGTATCTGTATAAAAAAGGTGGGTGTCCCATATGCCTACTAGTCGTCCTCCCCTCCCCTATGCTCTTTGCATGTTGTATCCACAACACGTTTTAGCTACTACGTCGAGACGGAGTGCAAGTATCGGCGTCGTAACTTTGGTTCATAGCCTATTGTTAGAACAATAGCCCAACCCTACAACCAAACAAGGACAAGGATTGGACCACCGAACTACAATAGGCTATGTTCCTGGACTACTAATAACTGTTAAGTCTTCTAACATATCTCTATTAGCAGTTATTTGTATATCACACGTCCCATACATACTGATGATCAGTCAATACGTAAGTCCGTGATCTATATGAGACTCACAACTCGTGTAAGAAATGTGTCACGGCCAAATAAAATATAATGATGCCTCTAAATCATGTGGTGGTCTCGTTAAACTAGGTCGACATGCATAATATATAATAAAGACAAAATGCGACGCCACCGTTGTTGCACCCAAGTTATTCTTGGATACGTAGTTATATAATATTAAAACAAATAAACATGCAACTAAATAATAATTGAATTTAAACAGTACAACAAGGCAAGGTATACTTGCTTGGGTCCTCAAACTGCGAGTGCCAATAACCTGCTTCCGAAGTCTCGCAGGACGATCCAATGGTCCTATATATATAATATAATTCAATATAGCATCAGTTGTTATACTAGCACAACACAAACACGATTACACTGAACTCAGAAACTACGCAAGGCAGGGGTGGTACTGGTCAACTAGCAGGGTCAAGTGTGGATATCTAACGCACAGGTGTCATGTCCTCGAATATTGTGCATAACAAGACAAACAACTAACACTAACACAATGTCCAACTCTCCAAATCTCGTGTATCACTAACACATGGTCTAGCTAGCAGGTGAGGTTACACATAAGGCAGTGAGTTCAAAAATACGTTTAATACATAACTATATATATCACCTTAGTATATTATCTAGCATTACTCAATACTTATAATTATATTAATATACCTAGGTCTACACAACATATATAAATATGTGATATTCATACTAATAATTTAATTTCCATGAAGTAAATACTAAACCTAGTAATTATTAACCTAATTTCCCATGAAGTACTCATATATTTAAACCTAATTATCATACAAATATGCATATATACGTACCAACTATTATGGTTTTTTACCAATGCAGTGTCATACAACGCACACATGAAAGAAAGGGAAATCTACGAACCTTGATGGGTACGTACAAGGTCGACGATGAAGGTGATAATGATGGTGATGATGATGATGATGAGAATGATAAAGGTTGCCGCTGCTGTAGGAGTTCGGCATGGTCGGGTCGATGGAGATGTCGACGATGATGAGAAGGAGAGTTGGTGACTGGGAGATGGAAGAAGACGGTGGCGGGGATGAAGGAAGTCGATGGGGGATAGGGCTGTGGAATAGGAGGAGATGATGGAGGTTGTCGTCGAGAGGTCGTGAGGGAGAGGTCTGAGCCGGCGGAGATGAAAGTCTAGCGAGGTCGGGGTAATGATGAAGTTACGGATGGCAGGGAACTGGGTGGCTGCTAGGGCTCGGTGGTTGGGGGAGGTCCGGTCGTGGATGTTGACAGCAGGGGATATCGTGGTGGTGAGGGTGTTGGCTGACAGGCAGTCAGGGAGGTCTGGCGGTGCTGCTCGGCGGAGGTCGACGCTGGAAAGTCGGGGACGAGTCAGGTAGGCCGCTCAGGCGGTGTCGAAGGGATAGGCGGCTCGGGGACGACCTATGGCAAGGTGGGAGTGCTCGAGAAAATAATGGTCGGGGGGGGAGTCTTGAACGGCGGTGCAGGGTGGAGGACTAGCCGGAGATAGAGGATGAAGGTGATAGAAAGTTTAGGGTTAGGTTCAGGGTTTAATATGTAGGTTTGGAGCTTGGTGTTGGTGATGTAGAAAAAAATGGAGGATGATGGTTTTTGCATGAAGAAGGAGAGGTGACGACAATCTAGGGATTAGGGCTGGCCTATGTATGCCTTGGGATGGGGTTGGCTCATTGGGAAAAGGGTTGAGGATGAGGGATTATATATAGGAGGATGTGTGTGGTGTAGATGCTCCATTTTTGAATGAATGGCAAAGATTCAATATGAAGGAGAGGGTACAAAAAAAAAAGGGTAGAGAGGAAGAGAGTTGAACCGGTCAAAGAGGGAGGAGGTTGGTTCTTCATGTGCCTTGACCAATAGGATAGTGATACCTCATTGCACTTTTGCATAAAAGTCCCAAACAATTAAAAAATTAGACAGAAAATAGAAATTAGAATTTAATGAGGGAAAACACCATGTCTGGTGTAATATAGTAGATAAAAAGGGTGTGTGGTATTTAGTATGAGTCTTGAGGGTGTAAATGGGGGTTTGGTTTGGTGTTGGGTCTAGTTTTGGGTTAAGTTGGGTCCTTACACCAATTTAATTAAAATTAATGTAAATGGTGTTCTAAATTTAATTGGGAATACATAGGGTTAAAATTTGGTGGAACACAAGTATCATGGACGTAGTAGACTAAGAATAGAATATTATTAATATTCGGGTTGAACAAAACGGGTCGAGGTTGCGTATCCAATTTCGATTGGAACGGACAAGGATGCAAAGTTGGATTTATTTAAATTTAAGAACGGACGTTTGCAACTAATATTATGCAACTAAAATGAAGCACAAGGGAGGGTATTTATGAGTTACACAGGGATCAGAATGGAAGGCTGGCTCATCTAGGAAAAGTGTGTAAATTTTGTTTGAAGGTAAATGCTAGTATAGTGCTCCAAAATATCGAACCAACAGTAAGGTGCACTAAGTGATATAAATATTACACAATAAATCAGAAATACTGTGTTCTAATTCTAATTGGCTTCAAACTATCCCTAGTCTCTCTATCTAAGCTAAGTAGACCTAAATTTGGTCAAGGAGTTTTACACATCTTATAAGAGGTCACCCATCCTTAGGGAGTTTACCAGGGAGGTTACCTATCCTACTGGTGATAACCCATCCTACGGGTAGTAACCCATCCTAAAGGAGGTTACCCATCCTTAGGTAGGTCACCCATCCTAAGGGAGGTTACCCATCCTAAGGTAGGTCACCCATCCAAAGGGAGGTCACCCATCCAACAGAGAGTTCACCCATCCAACAGGGAGGTCACCCATCCTAAGTAGGTTGGGTAACCTCCCTTAGGATGGGTAACCTTCCGTAGGATGGGAGATATCCCTTAGAATGGGTGACCTCTCGTAGGATGGGTAACCTCCCTTAGGATGGGTGACACCCATCCAAAGGTAGGTCACCCTCACCCATCCTAAGGGAGGTCGCACATCCTACAGGAGATCACCCATCCTACAGGTCTCCCATCCAAAAGGAGGTCACCCATCCTAAGGGAGGTCACACATCCTAGGGAGGTCACCAATCTTAAGGGAGGTTACCAATCCTACGGGAGGTTACCCATCTTACGGGAGGTTACCCATCCTAATGGAGGTCACCCATCTTACGGGAGGTCAACCATCCTGCAGGAGGTCACCCATCCTACGTGAGGTCAACCATCATATAGGAGGTTACTCATCCTACGTGAGGTCAACCATCCTATGGGAGGTTACCCATCCTACAGGAGGTATCCCATCCAACAGGAGGTCTCCCATCCTATAAGAGGTCACCCATCCTAAGGGAGGTTACCCATCCTACGGGAGGTCACCCATCCTACGGCAGGTCACCCATCCTAATGAAGGTTACCCATCTTAGGAAGGTCACCCCTCCTATGCGAGGTCACCTATCATACGTGAGGTCACCCCTCCTATAGGTCACCCATCCTACAGGAGGTCACCTATCATACGTGAGGTCACCCATCCTACGGGAGATCATCCATCCAACGGGAGGTCACACATCCTAAGGAAGGTCACCCATCCTAAGGGAGGTCTCCTATCCTATGGGAGGTTACCCATCCTAAGGGAGGATACCCAACCTATGGGAGGTCTCCCATCCTAAGGAAGGTTACCCATCCTATGGGAGGTTGTCATACCCCAGTTCCAAAGATAAGGAACCGAGTCGCGTGGCAATGGCAAGCAGCTCACTTCGGTGGGCATCCCAATCTAATGGGCTCGTCGGAGTGCACCTAAGTTGTAAAGTACAATGAATAACCCAATACATAACACAAAATAGTCAATCTAAATCTCATTCACAGGCAACAGATATAAGAGCACATAGAGGTAATCATAACAACTAATGTGCAGAAAGGAAATGTCATGAGATAAAGTATCAAAGTATAAATACTAGAGTAGTCACATGGGAACAAACCCGCTAGTATAAAATACTGGAATGAAAGTAAGCAATGAGATAACTTGGAATGGCATCAGATAACTAGATAGTAATAACGTCCTAAGGATATAGTCACTACCAGTGATTAGGCAAAGTCCTCGGGGATGACCTCGTCCTCGACAATGGGTCCTGCTGCTGGATATTTACCTGAACCGTACTCCTCTGGGTAATCCTCTTCACCTAAACCTGGAAGGGAACCAGGTCCTCCGAGAGACGTAACAAGGTACAAAAATACAGCATGCCAAGTATAACAGAAAATACAAGTGCAATGACAGGGTAATCTATCATAACCAAACAAGTGAGACACAGTTTAAAGACATTGTTCGATGCGTGGGCTGTCCAAAATAAAACTGTAGCTTTGGACACAAAAACACACGGGACGTGCAGGGTAATCTATCATATACATGTCAGCTAAAATCTCCATGGACTGCCCAACTCTGAAGGGCAAGAAATGTACAGACTTTGTGAGTCTGTCTACGATAACCCAAACTGTATCCTTTCCGCTAGGTCTCCGCGGGAATCCTGTGACGAAGTCCATGGTAATGTGTTCCAACTTCCACTCGGGAATGGGAAGCGGCTGCAATAGTCCTACAGTCCTCTGATGTTCAACCTTAACTTGCTGACAGACCAAACATCTCGCCACGAATCTTACAATCTCTCTCTTCATCCCATGCCACCAGTAATATTGTCTCAAATCTCGGTACATCTTTGTACCCCCGGGATAAATAGAATAAATCGAGCTATGAGCCTCAGTCATCAACCCCTGGCGTAGCTCGCCACTCGGAACGTATAGGCGATCTACACACCTCAATGTTCCATCTTCATGAATCATGAGTCCCGTCTGTAAGCCGGCCTATGTCCTCTCTCGCAGTCGTCAAAATCTCACATTTGTAGGCAGGGCTGCCTTAATCCTCTCAATCAATGTAGACTGAACCTCGAGACTGACCATCTGTCCATTCATGCCTAGCAATACAATCTCTATCCCAAGCTCCTGGAGATCCTCTAGCAATTGCCGCTGAGTCGTCAAAAAGTATGCCATGGGCTTCCTGCTTAAGGCATCTGCTACTATATTAGCCTTGCCAGGGTGGTACTGCAACTCTATATCATAATCTCTTATCAACTCTAGCCAGTGCCTCTATCTCATGTTGAGCTCCTTCTGTGTATAGACATACTTCAGACTTTTATGATCTGTGTAAATCTCAACACGCTCACCATAAAGGTAGTGTCGCCATAGCTTTAATGCAAATATCACTACAACTAGCTCTAGATCATGCATCAGATAGTTCTTCTCATGAACTATCAGTTGTCTCGATGCGTAGGCTATTACTTTGTTGTGTTGCATCAGTACACAACCTAATCCGCTCCCAGACGCATCACTGTACACTACAAATCCTCCTGATCCTGAAGGTAGTGTCAAAATCGGTGCTGATGTCAGACGCTTCTTCAGCTCATCGAAAGCCATCTGACACTCGTCGGTCCAGATAAACTCCTCGCCTTTACGTGTCAGTCGCGTCATAGGCGCAGCGATCCTCGAGAAATTTTCTACGAACCTCCGATAATATCCGACAAGTCCGAGGAAACTCCTAACCTCTATAACTGATGTAGGGGTAGGCCATGTCTCAATTGTAGCTATCTTCTCCGGGTCAACTGATAGCCCATCTCCGGTGATTATGTGTCCCAGAAATGGTACTCTATCCAAGAAGAACTCACATTTGTTGAGCTTGGCGTACAACCTCTCCTATCTCAGCGTCTTCAACACGATCCTGAGATATCTCTCGTGCTCCTCCTGGATCTTGGAATATACCAAGATGTCGTCGATAAAAACTACCATGAACTTATCTAAGTACTGGAGGAAAACACTGTTCATCATACTCATAAATACTGTTGGCGCGTTGGTTAAACCAAATGGTATGACTAAAAACTCATAGTGCCCATACTTCATCCGAAAAGCCATCTTCGGGATGTCCTCTCTCAGTACCTTGATCTGATGATAACCGGATCTGAGATCGATCTTCGAGAATACACATGCACCACTAAGCTGATCAAATAAATCATCGATGCGTGACAGTGGATACTTGTTCTTTATTGTTACAGCATTTAACGCCCTGTAATCGATACACAAGTGTACCGTCCCGTCCTTCTTCGGTACAAATAAAATGGGTGCTTCCCATGGAGATACACTAGCCCGTATGAAACCCTTATCTAAGAGATCATCTACTTGGACTTTCAACTCAACCAACTCCTTCGGTGCTAGTCTATAAACGGAGGAAGTAACTGGCTCGGCTCCGGGAGTCAACTCTATAGTGAACTCAATCTCTCTGTCAGGTGGCAAGCCTGGGAGATCCTCTGGAAACACATCCTCAAACTTGGATATAAAGTGAAGGTACATCGGTTCACCTTCTGTAATGTGTGTCACTAAGGTAGGTTGGACACCATGCTCTCGGGCTCCCCGAAGAAACTCAAACTCTAGGTGATCTGGGGGTCTAAATATGACACAACCACAACGAAAATCTAGCGTTGTGTGGTATTGGCTCAACCAATCCATGCCTAGGACAATATCATAGTCCGGCACGGAGAAGACCAAAAATCAGGCACGCATCTCTCACCCGCAGACAACTACTGAACATGATCTATATGTGTCGTTAACAGGTACTATTCCATCTCCCGTAAGAATTCTCTTGATCTTCGGAAGGGGTGCAGTAGCTATTCTATGGGTGGCGACAAAACTAGCAGCTATAAAAGAGTGTGTGGCACCAGAATCAAATAAGACTACTGCTGGTAATGAAGCTACTAATATAGTACCTGCGATCACTTCTTCGGCTGTCTCTGCCTCCTCTATAGTCATCGCATAGGCCTGACCATGTCTCGGTGATGGTGCCCTCGGTTGCTGCTGTCCAGCCTACTGGAAGCGATCTGCCTGTGGGGCTAAGGGTGGCCTCCTTTGATTTCCCCCTGGTGCTGGTGGTCGCTGTGCTCAAGCTTCTGCGTAAGGTGGCCTCGGCCTGTGAGGCTGCTGATAAGGCCTCAGTACTGGCAAGGCAGGCCGATGAACCATCTGTACTGGAGCCCTCTGGTCTAGGCAATCTCGGACTGCATGCTGGTCCGACCCACATCTCAAACAAGCGCCCAGTCTCCGTCGGTAGTCCCTCAATAAATATCCTTTCTTGCCGCAGTAATGGCATATGGGAATAACAGCTCCCTTCAGGGGTGCTGCTCTCTGCTGCTGCTGATGTACTAGAGGATGCTTTGCAGGTCCTCCTTGCGGGGCTCGAACTGCTGATGATGACGCACAGGAGTGCTTCAGGCTAGCCTCCATCTTGTTGATGCGGTCCTGGCATCGTGCCGCTGATAATACCTCGGAGTAAGAGGTGGGGCTATGGACCCGATAAACCTCTAGGTCTCGACACTCAGGCCTTTATAGAACTTCTCGGCCTTCGCCTCCTCGGTGGGTATCAGGTATGGTGCAAACCTGCTTAGACGGAGGAACTCAGCATTGTATTCCTCAATCGTCATACTCCCCTGCCTGAGGTTCTGAAATCTATCCCGAAGCTCTGCTCGGGCAGTGGAGGATATATACATCTCCTGGAAGAGCCTAGAGAACTCTTCCCACGTGGCCCGGTCTGGTCCCAAACGCTGCTCCTCTGAGATCCACCAGGGATGCGCGTTGCCAGTGAGCTACATTCTGACGGCAGTCATCCATCGGTACCGGGGGAGGTCGGTAGCCTCCAGCTGGTACTGAATGCTGGTGAGCCATGCGTGGACCTCTATCGGCTCTTCTGTGCCAACAAAAGGTTATGGCATCATACGATGGAAGTCTATGACAGACCCTATCGTTGAATGGTGTGCTGGCGGTGACGCCTGCCCCAAGGCCGTCACGATACTCTCTCTTAGGGTCTCAGCCTGGCGCTGCTGGGCCTGCTGCTGAGCCTGTTGCTGGACCTCCTGCTAGGCCTGCATCATCGCATATACCATCTGGAACATCTGTGTCCCATCCATGGGTTGCCCTGCGGGGAATGGCATATAGGACATCTGGGGTGGTAATAGTGGAGGTGGGGGTAGCTGCTGCTCCTTCTGACTCGGGGTCCTCTGATCCTCAGGTCCTGCCTGACGCGGAGTCTAATGCCCGTCCGAAGGCACCTCGGGCTACCCCGATGACTGTCCCAGGGGAGCTGGAGTCAACAAAAGGACCTGCTCCAGTTCTGGTTCCCCGGATGATCCTGTATCACGGGGAACATCGTCCGGCTGCGCAACACGTCCGCTGCGGAGATTCATAACTCTAAAAAGAAGTCATGACTACGATCAGCGTTGAGAAAATAAACAAGATGCAATTTGGTAAAAGAAATCGAGATAGAGGTGCCATGTGAAGGATTCAAACTTGTAGATGAGATTCCTAATATCTATTCCTAATTTGCAGGCTCGCTTGGCACAGTCAGGTGACCAAGACGATTTAAATCGGACCTGCATGAGCCACCACAAAAACCTTGTCATGCCCCAGTTCCAAAGATAAGGAACCGAGTCACGTGGCAATGGCCAGCAATACACTTCGGCGGGCACCCCAATCTAATAGGCCCATCAGAGTGCACCTAAGCTGTAAAGTACAATGAATAACCCAACACATAACACATAAATAGTCAATCTAAATCTCATCCATAGACAACAGATATAAGAGCACATAGAGATAATCATAACAACTAATGTGCAGAAAGGAAATGTCAAGAGATAAAGTATCATAGTACAAATACTAGAGTAGTCATACGGGAACAAACCCGCTAGTACAAAATACTGGAATGAAAGTAAGCAATGAGATAACTTGGAGCAGCATCAGATAACTAGATAGTAATACCGTCCCAAGGATAGAGTCACTACTAGTGATCAGGCAAAGTCCTCGGGGATGACCTCGTCCTCGGCAATGGGTCCTGCTTGCTGGATACGTACCCGGACCGTACTCCTCTGGGTAATCTTCCTCACCTAAACCTGGAAGGGAACCAGGTCCTCAGAGAGACGTAACAAGGTAGAAAAATACAGTATGCCAAGTATAACAGAAAGTACAAGTGCAACGATGGGGTAATCTATCATAACCAAACAAGTGAGACACAATTTAAAGACAACGTCCGACATGTGGGCTATCCACAATAAAACCGTAGCTCCGGACATGGAAACACACGGGACGTACCGCAGCTCCGGGCAAAGAGTAACACGGGTGATACAACTACTCTAGATACAGGATCACTACAGAAATAGTACATATACATATATAAGCGATTGCAGAGGAGCCCAAACGTCTAGTAACTGTCTTTCCCTTCCCAAGCGTTCAACGATTGTGCGCTAAACCTGAACCTCTATCTAGCAGTCTCTTCGCACAGAAATAACTACCAACAAACGTGGCCCTAAGGTCGTCCCAGTCTCCAGTCATGATATCAGTATCAGGATACAGGAAATTTAGCACGATATCAGTGTATGAATGTGTCCTGGGGTGACATTATACTCAGGTACGTACAACGAGATATTACGAACATTGAGCATTCGTTACAAGATGTTACGACGAACATCTGCATCCGGTTATGATCCGGACGTGAAGTATCGATCGTAATCAAACACGCGCACAATGTACATAATGAAACAATAAATATCTGTAACTAAAATACAGGATGGCAAGGTACAATTGCCAGTATTCGGCTGCTGATGATGGGGATCCGGTACCACGTCCGAGTCCACAGGTCCCGTAGTACCTAGAGACGAGATACAAACTCAATCAATAAACTATCATACAGCAAACAGGGATGTGACACACATCTAAACATATGCTCAGACTCAGCTATAACTCACAGGGATACGACGCTAGAGGGTTGACCAAGGTTGACTAATGGTACGTTACGTCAAATCAAATTAATCATCTGTACAATATCATCAAACTATCCTCAATCCTACTATATTCATCAGAGTGTTTATCAGTATTTTGAGCCATGATCAATCCTCAGATTCCTCCTGATCTTCACAGACATTATTACTCACGGTGATACATGTCATCCTCAAATAAATTATCAATATTTATTAAACCTTTCGCTTTATATCTTCATTACCAATTCATAATAAGTACTACTCTTCAATTAAACCCATCATTAATTATCAGTCCCCAATCACCGATTAATAGTTTGATACCACACATCATTTCACAATAATGATAAATCATAGTATTATTTCGCAACACTTTAATTTGCTCAACAATAATAATACATAGTGCATATATTAATTGAAATACCCTAACATCTCAATGTATCCAAATATCATAAACTCAATATATATTCAAATACCCTAAATATTAACCTTGCATTTCATCCTCATTGCATGTATTACCAGGAACTAAACCCTTAAATCTCAATGCAAAATGTAGCCCTAAACAAAGATCAATTTATTCTCAAACCCTAACTTAATTGTATATCCATAAATTTGTGTTATATACTATGAACATAAACCCTAAACCTATTATTTATTATTCACAACCTTCAAGTGCATAAAGTACATAATATCATACACTAACTCAATGCATACTTAAACCTCTTAAACCCTAACCCCAACTAACTAAGTTACACATAACACTAAACAAAACACAATAATAGACTAACTATGCAATAGACAAATTTTAGATTTAAACAGGGAGCTGGGGAAGAGGCTACCTCGACGACGTCTAGTGGCACGAGGGTGGTGGCTGGCCGGAGAATGGAGGGCCTGGCCTGAGTGGCTCGTGGAAATGGTGGCGATGATAATGGCGGATATGGAGGTGGTGGTAATGGTGTGCGGTGGTGGTAGTGAAGCTGGAGGTGGGGGTCAGCCGCCGGTGGGGAGAACGGCAGTGCGGTGGTGGTAGTGAAGTTGGAGGTGGTGGTCAGCCGCCGGTGGGGAGAACGGCAGTGCGGTTGTGGTAGTGAAGCTGGAGGTGGGGAAGAACTGGCCGAAGAGAGAGCTGTTGTCGGTGCTGCGGGGAGGAGTTTGTAAAACCCCTATTTCTAAAAACCGTATTTATTATTTTTTTTTATTAATTAATAATTTAAATACAGTATTTAGTGGCTAAATAGGAGAAATAGATTTTTAATAATTTTTATGTTAGGTGTTCGGACACTTAGATGACTTATGGGACCATCAGGAATATTTGGAAATTTATTCCATGTAGGAGACCCCTTGAGTTGTTGCTAGCCTAACGGTGTGCATTACCCTAATATATAAATTTTATTATGAGTATAAATATATATATGTATATACAAATATATATATATGTATATATATTTTTTTTATTTAGAAAAGAAAAAGAAAGAAAGTATAAGAATTTATTAAATAAGTTAATAATATAATAATAATAATAATAATATTATTAATAAGTTACTACTTTGTATACTATTCCCTCCTAGCAACTTGTTGTTGCTAAGACCAGCCACTCCCCTTTATTCCATTCGGCAGCAACTTGCATTGGACCGCCCCCTCATTCATTAGTTGCTGTGGACAGGGACCCGTCCACCTATTCCCTTCAGCGGCTTACTCCAAAACCCGCGGATCCGTCCGCTCCATATCCCTCTCTCTCTCCTAATTATATATATATATATATATATATATATATATATATATTAGCTCTCAAAACCCTAACCTAATATTTTTAGACCTCCTCTTCCCATCTAGAGCCGTCACCGCAGCCAGAGAAGCCCCGCCAAGCCATCCAACCATTCCGTCGACGCCGACCTCGCGAACTGCAGTTTTCCACTCGAGGCACCTTCGCTCCGACGTGATTTCCCGTCGACTCGCTCGACCAAACGCTGTTCCATTTTCATAGGTATGATCATCCCTTAACCCTCTCCAATACTTGTGTTATAGTCAACCTCGGATAACGTGTGCCCCTAGGTGAAAAACAGCGCCCAAGTTGGCCCGGACAGACCCAATTCTGGGATCGCAGAATTTCAGAATGACCACCCATATTGCCGAGTTCGTATCTCCCACCACAGGGATCCGAATTCGGTGATTCTTTTTGATACCTGTAGAATACTTGACCTAGTTTATTTTCTGTTAAATAACCCTATGTTATTAGTTGTTGTGGACATAATTAAACTCGTCACAAAACTGCGCGCACCCACTTTTTCTAGAATTCCAAAAGTTGGAAAACGGAGCGCACCCCGCCAAACGGGACCGCCCCGCCGTGTACCAAGTGTACCGATCGGTACACACAGCGTAACCGGACACGTAAAAATTCGTGGGGACTGATTGGATGCGTGTGCGCGCCGAAATCAGGCCGTATCCGCGGACACATCCCGTATCACAACTTTTGTGGAACTCGCGCGTATTTTGTGCACGCTTGTCAGATTGCGACAAAACTTGTGCCACTGGACTCGTGGTAACGCGCTGGTCCTGTGACCCAATTTTCATGCAATTCTGAGACGGTTGACCAAATTGCCAATTGGCGGGCCCCACAGTTGACTTTTGGACCAAATTGTGTTCGGCTCATCGGAATCCACATTTAGACATACCGTTGGGTTCGTATCGATATCTAGAGTTGTTTGACCTATAGTTTGTCCCATTTAGAGACTGTTACCCTTGGCATGCTTTTCGGTGCAAAGTGGGCCATATGTGGACTCCACTTTTAACCAAAATTACCGTTTTGCCCCTGTGTCCAAATTAGACGAAAGGAAAGTACTTTTTAGCTATTTTGCTTATTCTGGGAACGTTGGTGATGTTTATTTCAGCATCCGGAGACATTGTTCTGCGGCCATAGCTTTTGATCCTGTGCGTTTGACTTCTGGACAGTACACCTTGCAGCTTTCTTACCAGGCAAGATACCTTGCCAAATTGTTACAGTACTTTTGCATGCTATTTATATTTCTTTATATTTATTGCATTTATGTTTATTCTTGCATGTGTAGTTTTCTTCCAGTCATTACTATGTATTATATATGTTGACACACACATGGCACTTAGTATCATCGAGGACAATCATTAGGCGTATGGGCTTTTAACCACTCTGGTAAAACATAGTAACTAGCACGCACTATGGTGGGTCGTGTCCGATGGTCGCTACCCCCGAGGTATATCGATTGATGGAGTCCGAGGGTCGCTACCCCCGAGGTATGCCGGCTGATGATGTTCATGGACGAGCGTGAGGTTGTGAGGATTAGATCGAGTAGCCTACCCTTGCCCATACGTTGAAAAGTTGTCCTCATTTGCATTCATATAGATTGTCTTGTACAGCGTACTTATTTATTTTCAAACCATATGCATGTTTACTGTATTCAAGTTGGCTCGTATTTTCTGTATCTTGTTACGTCCCTCTGAGGACCTGGTCCTCTGCCAGGTGTATCTGCTCTTGAGTATTTGCAGGAGTACGGGCCTGGACTTGACGCATTCCTTTCTGCCGAGGAGGTCTTACCTTCAGAGCATCATTGATTATCTGGCGATGGATTCTTTTAGCTGATACACTTTTGTTCTCATATTATTTTATATTGGAGATTTATACTCCTCTCTCATTTTAGTTTTGGTTATAGTCTTTGGTAGTGGATTTGTCTCCACCCGACTACTATTTTGGATATTTCAGACTCCTTATTCTAGTTTAGTATTTCTTTTCTATGACTTGTTGTGTGGATGAGATTAGCATATCTGTGACTTGTGATATTATATATACCACATGTGAGTTTATATTCATATTACAGCGTACGTATGGGTTATGGTTTCCATATATTGGAGTTGCCATATCCATGCGGCTGGCATGCTTACGTGTTCCTAGTCCTACGTATTTGGGACTGGGGCGTGACATATTTTTGTGGTGGCCCATGCAGGTCAAGTTAGCCGTTTCGGTTACGTCACTGTACCGAACGGGCCTGCACCTAGGATTAGAATTTTAGATCTCATCCACACTTGACTATAACTTACCTTCCTTCCAACATGTCCTACTTAAGTTCTTGCATCCTGCTTGATTCATGTACTCTTCTTAATCCTTCGTCCATCTCTTGCAGAGAGATGAATTTGCATAACGGGCATGCCACCACCGGGGACAACACGTCTACGGGGGACGACGACCAATCACTAGGAGTGATCTCGACGACACCTCTTCTTTCCGGACCGGATGGACTGACTAACAATCAAATTCCATCAACTTCTTTCGCGATACCTAATGGGACATTTCCAGCTCCACTAGCACCGCAGGATGGCCAGACACAGCTGTTCCAATTCTTCCAGATGATAATACAGGAACAAAGGCAGCAGGTAGCCGAGCAGAGGCAGCAAACAGCAGAGCAAAGGCTAGAATTTCTGGCAGCGCTTGAGAGAATGGCTGCACTAGCCCCTACACCAACCCAGGCACTAGTTTCAGTACCACAAGCTCGGGTTGGTTCAGTCAAGGACTTTGTGCAGATGGGCCCTAAGCCATATAATGGCAATGAGAGTCCAGAGGAGACCACGAACTGGATTGCCAATACCAAGAAGTTGTTAGAGGCATCACAACTACCTACTGACCTATGGATGATAGGCGTGAGGACTCAGTTAGAAGGCAACGCGCATCACTGGTGGGAATCAATGGAGCGCCAGTTGGGTACGCGTCAGACTTGGGAACAATTCTTGGAATGCTTTGAGAGAAAGTACTTCCCGGATACTGTAAGGGACGCATTGTACGATCAGTTCCTCCATCTAGAGCAAGGGGACAAGACGGTTGATGAGTATGACGCAGAATTTAGCCGTCTCAGTAAGTATGGCACAGTCTTAATACCTAATGACTTAGAGAAGGCTAAGAGGTTTCACCGCGGGCTGACTCAGGAGCTCCAGCACTACACTAGCTCCCAGTCCCGGATCTCTTATGCCGAGCTATTGACAGAGGCCAGGATCCAGGAGGCCATCAGCAAGGAAAACAGAATTCAACAGAGAAGTCACCAAGGACCAATAAGGACACAGCAAGGAGGACCCATTCGACACCCTTTGACACGCCAGTAATCAGATAGTGCTGCACCATATCCAACCAAGGAGCTCCGTACTTGTCACTATTGTGGAAGGACAGGTCATATTCTAAGAGACTGTCATCGTCGATTGGGGTTGTGCATGATATGTGGATCAAGTCACCATCAAGCCCGAGAATGTCCTAAACAGAACCAGAGACCTATGGCATTAGAATCAGGAACACCGCATACACCCTCAAGTATAGAAGACCAAAGGGACCCACCACTGCTTCTACAGTCTGCACAAATGGAGGGGACTAGACCCCAGTTGAACAACCAAGGACAAGGCCAATCACTCATTATGATAAGTATGGGAGAGCAGACACAGGAAGCCGTAGATACAGGTACGACCTTTTAGTTATAATTGTCCTTGCATACTCATAACCCCATTGCGACACAAGATCTTAGATGCACAAATAGATATTGAATTATATATATGGTAGTCTAGTAGTTATGAGGATATATTTCTATTCTATCCAGATGGCATACACGCGATGCTAATGGATGACGGGAGTAGCAGTAGTAGTATTCTTCCCCTATCCTTATCTCGCCCTCTTGAGTGACTCATCTCCTCCTTTTATATTCATTACTCATCTCATGCGTAACTCTTCCTATCATAGTCATATCTTTCGTGCCATTATGAATTGTTTGATATCAACCTCACCCCTATTTTGTTAGTTAAACATAAATGTGTTAGTAATGCTTGATAACTAAGGATGAGTTCTTAATATAAATATGCACTATAGCAATATCTGTATTCTTTAGTAGTTTAATCCTTAAGTAGCACCATGTAGCCTAGTAGAAATTGTTAGATTATTTGAGCTAGATCATACCCCTAATAGTTAGTCAAGCCCTTAAGTGTTCCCTAAAACTTAGACTATGCCTAGGAAAGAGTTGAAGGCACTTGTTACGAACTGATGACTATGACAAATCGCTGGCGAGGTAGCGACAGTTGCCGCCAGACGATTATGGTAGAGTAGTCGAATTACTTGCAGCCATACTGGCCAGGTGGCGAGGCAGTATTAGACTATGATACTTGACGATTATATGAAAAAGTCATAGTTATGAGATTCTAGACAGGTATCCCAAGATTCTCGACCCAATAAATATAATTGCCTTACAATCTAGACAATAGCTTCAAAGAAGGTGACCACTAGTAGAAATTTTGTAAGTTGAGTAGTGTAGACGAATTAGAGGATGATAAAATAGTGGATGGACAATAGATGAGAAAGTGTTAGAATGGCAAACCATGAGTTTAGGAGTCCTACTAGATACCAATGTAGTGTAATAGTTATAGTTATCATTATGAATATGGGTTAGTATCAATTTCGAGGACGAAATTTTTGTAAGTTGGGTAGAATGTAAAACCCCTATTTCTAAAAACCGTATTTATTATTTTTTTTTATTAATTAATAATTTAAATACAGTATTTAGTGGCTAAATAGGAGAAATAGATTTTTAATAATTTTTATGTTAGGTGTTCGGACACTTAGATGACTTATGGGACCATCAGGAATATTTGGAAATTTATTCCATGTAGGAGACCCCTTGAGCTGTTGCTAGCCTAACGGTGTGCATTACCCTAATATATAAATTATATTATGAGTATAAATATATATATGTATATACAAATATATATATATGTATATATATTTTTTATTTAGAAAAGAAAAAGAAAGAAAGTATAAGAATTTATTAAATAAGTTAATAATATAATAATAATAATAATAATATTAATAAGTTACTACTTTGTATACTATTCCCTCCTAGCAACTTGCTGTTGCTAAGACCAGCCACTCCCCTTTATTCCATTCGGCAGCAACTTGCATTGGACCGCCCCCTCATTCATTAGTTGCTGTGGACAGGGACCCGTCCACCTATTCCCTTCAGCGGCTTACTCCAAAACTCGCGGATCCGTCCGCTCCATATCCCTCTCTCTCTCCTAATTATATATATATATATATATATATATATATATATATATATATTAGCTTTCAAAACCCGAACCTAATATTTCCAGACCTCCTCTTCCCATCTAGAGCCGTCACCACAGCCAGAGAAGCCCCGCCAAGCCATCCAACCATTTCGTCGATGCCGACCTCGCGAACTACAGTTTCCCACTCGAGGCACCTTCGCTCCGGCGTGATTTTCCGTCGACTCGCTCGACCAAACGCTGTTCCGTTTTCATAGGTATGATCATCCCTTAACCCTCTCCAATACTTGTGTTATAGTCAACCTCGGATAACGTGTGCCCCTAGGTGAAAAACAGCGCCCAAGTTGGCCCGGACAGACCCAATTCTGGGATCGCAGAATTTTAGAATGACCACCCATATTGCCGAGTTCGTATCTTCCACCACAGGGATCCGAATTCGGTGATTCTTTTTGATACCTGTAGAATACTTGACCTAGTTTATTTTCTGTTAAATAACCCTATGTTATTAGTTGCTGTGGACATAATTAAACTCGTCACAAAACTGCGCGCACCCAATTTTTTCAGAATTCTAAAAGTTGGAAAATGGAGCGCGCCCCGCCAAACGGGACCGTCCCGCCGTGTACCAAGTGTACCGATCGGTACACACAGCGTAACCGGACACGTGAAAATTCGTGGAGACTGATTCGGACGTATGTGTGCGCCGAAATCAGGCCGTATCCGCGGACACATCCCGTGTCGCAACTTTTGTGGAACTCGCGCGTATTTTGTGCACGCTTGTCAGATTGCGACAAAACTTATGCCACTGGACTCGTGGTAATGTGTTGGTCCTGTGACCCAATTTTTATGCAATTCTGAGACGGTTGACCAAATTGCCAATTGGCGGGCCCCACAGTTGACTTTTGGACCAAATTGTGTTCGGCTCATCGGAATCCACATTTAGACATACCGTTGGGTTCGTATCGACATCTAGAGTTGTTTGACCTATAGTTTGTCCCATTTAGAGACTGTTACCCTTGGCACGCTTTTCGGTGCAAAGTGGACCACATGTGGACTCCATTTTTAACCGAAATTACCGTTTTGCCCCTGTGTCCAAATTGGACGAAAGGGAAGTACTTTTTAGCTATTTTGCTTATTCTGGGAACGTTGGTGATATTTATTTCAGCATCCGGAGACATTGTTCTACGGCCATAGCTTTTGATCCTGTGCGTTTGACTTCTGGACAGTACACCTTGCAGCTTTCTTACCAGGCAAGATACCTTGCCAAATTGTTACAGTACTTTTGCATGCTATTTATATTTCTTTATATTTATTGCATTTATTTTTATTCTTGCATGTGTAGTTTTCTTCCAGTCATTACTATGTATTAGATATGTTGACACACACATGGCACTTAGTATCATCGAGGACAATCATTAGGCGTATGGGCTTTTAACCACTCTGGTAAACCATAGTAACTAGCACGCACTATGGTGGGTCGTGTCCGATGGTCGCTACCCCCGAGGTATGTCGATTGATGGAGTCCGAGGGTCGCTACCCCCGAGGTATGCCGGCTGATGATGTTCATGGACGAGCGTGAGGTTGTGAGGATTAGATCGAGTAGCCTACCCTTGCCCATACGTCGAAAAGTTGTCCTCATTTGCATTCATATAGATTGTCTTGTACAGCGTACTTATTTATTTTTAAACCATATGCATGTTTACTGTATTCAAGTTGGCTCATATTTTCTGTATCTTGTTACGTCCCTCTGAGGACCTGGTCCTCTGCCAGGTGTATCTGCTCTTGAGTATTTGCAGGAGTACGGGCCTAGACCTGACGCATTCCTTTCTGCCGAGGAGGTCTTACCTTCAGAGCATCATTGATTATCTGGCGATGGATTCTTTTAGCTGATACACTTTTGTTCTCATATTATTTTATATTGGAGATTTATACTCCTCTCTCATTTTAGTTTTGGTTATAGTCTTTGGTAGTGGATTTGTCTCCACCCGACTACTATTTTGGATATTTCAGACTCCTTATTCTAGTTTAGTATTTCTTTTCTATGACTAGTTGTGTGGATGAGATTAGCATATCTGTGACTTGTGACATTATATATACCACATGTGAGTTTATATTCATATTACAGCGTACGTATGGGTTATGATTTCCATATATTGGAGTTGCCATATCCATGCGGCTGGCATGCTTACGTGTTCCTAGTCCTACGTATTTGGGACTGGGGCGTGACAGAGTTGGCCGTCGGAGTAGACGCGGGGTGGATCGGTTGATGAACGTGGAAGTGATGGCGGGTGTGGCGGTGGCTTGGCAGCAGTCGGTTGCCGGAGGGGACGGTCGGGTGGACTGGTGGAACGGGGATGTGGTGACAGCGCCGGTGGTTGCTTGCTCGCCGTAGTGGATCTCGGGCTCGCCGTGGGGTAGAGTCGGGGGAGGCACTGGAAATGGAGGTGGTGGTGGCTCGTGGCAGCACCGGAGTTGAAGTCGTGGTGACCGGCCGGAATGTTGAAGTGAAGTAAAAGAAGGAGAAGAAGAAAGGAAGAAGAAGAAAGGAAGGAGAAGAAATAGCCTACGATTGTAATGTAGAAGAGGGAGGAGAAAGAGAGGGGGTAGGTTTCTCTAGGTATTGGGATTAGGACCGGCATGGGGTTGTGTGTGGTGATGGTGACATTATATAGGGAGTGGTGTGAGGATTGGATGGTGAGGATGAGCCTAATTCAAATGGGTGGTGGAGATTTCATATAGAGAAATTAATTCTTCATCCAAAGGAGAGGGAGGGGGGAGCTTGACCGGTCAAAGAAGTGGGGTAGCTTGTTCATTTGGCCTTGACCAATGAGGTTATGCCACATGTTACAACATTTACAATTTAGCCCCTTAAGTTTGGGTATTTGCACAAACACATGAAATAAAGGAAAAAATGTCGGGAAATTGGTGCTTGGTATTTTGTAGGGTGAGGGGGTGTTGTGTGTTTTGCATGGGCTTAAATAAATGGGCATTGGAAATAAATTAGGATTAAATGGGATTAGTCAAAGTTGGTATCCCCAATTTAATTAGAATAAAATTGTCATGTGCTCTTAAATTAAATGGGGCACATGGGATCTCAATTGGGAATGACACAAAGGTCATGAATGGTGTAGGCTTGGTGTCAGTCTTGGACCTTTTAATTGGTCCGGCTCAACGGGTTGAGTAGGTGTCTAAAAATTGATGGCAACGACACAGGTACGCGACACGGGATTAAATAAGGATTTCGGTTACGAAAAATTATGCAATTTATTTGGAGCACAAGAAAATATGATTTTGAGTGACGAAAAAGTCTAGCGCCTAAATTGGCGTGTCAAGTCAAGAGTGCAACAATCTGTTAGAATTTATGGGCTGATGTTGGGCTCTGAATGTTTAAACAATGGTAGGGCGCGCCAAGGGTTTTAAATAACAATCAGACATCTGTAACCTTACTCTAAACCTCAATCATCTACTGCTAAACCTAAACTTTCTAACCCATACCAGACTATCTATAGAAATAATGAGGGGGTTTAAAGAGGTCACCCATCCTACGGGAGTTTACCCATCCGACGAGAGGTCACCCATCCTATGGGAGGTCACCCATCTTAAAGGAGGTTACCCATCCTAAGGGAGGTTACCCATCCTCAGGGAGGTCATCTATCCTACGGGAGGTTATCCATCGTATGGGAGGTCACCTATCCTATGTAAGGTTACCCATCATACGGGAGGTTGCCCATCCTAAGGGAGGTTACCCATCCTACGGGAGGTCACCCATCCTACAGGAGATTACCTATCCTAAGAGAGGTCACCTATCCTACGAGAGGTTATCCATCCTACAGTAGGTCACCATCCTAAGGGAGGTCACCTATCCTGTCATGCCCCAGTCCCCAAATGTAGGGGACTAGACACGTGCCAATGGCCAGCTGGTACGACTCCGTAAGGCTTTCTAATTTAATGGACCCAACGAAATGCACTTACGATATCCACGGTCAAGTAATCCAGTTAATTATATAATTCTAACATGCAACAACTAAACTAAATCTCAATCCATGGTAAATAAATCTTAAGAAAGAACTATACGCATCATCAGTCTGCAGCCCAATAATACATCTGTTCGAATAGGCCAAAAGAAAAACATAGGCCTATAAACACTAGGCTATAAAAGCAGAATCAAAAATGAAAAGTAGTACATGACGGTAATAGCTAAAAATGTAAAGATACCTGCAGCGATCAAGCATCCAGCAAACTGCACAAATAACATGAAAGGGAACCAGGTCCTCAGAGGGACGTAACAAGATACAAAAAGACATGCCATAAAGTAAATATTGTAAAAACTCAAGGGTAAATTAACCAGCTAAGTGAAATACAATTTGAGGATAACTTAGTCCGTATGAGAAGTGTATGCTAGACATATGCTGACGTAATTCACCAATAGCCGTGACTGGCTAGTATATGCCATATATGCCCCCATAACAAGGGCACTCTGCAATATAATAATGTCCAGCTCCGAGGAGCGTGGTATCTGTATAAGTAATAATGTCTAACGTTCTCTAGAGTATGGTATCTGCAAAACCACGACGGATTAGCGATGAACAAGCGACGGATTAGCGTTGGACGACTAGAAAATCTCAGGCTAGGGATGAATTAGCGGCAAAAAATTGAAAAACTTTCGTCACTAACGTGTTGTTTGGTATAAAAAAAATTTTGCTAAACATGTCAGAAATTGTCGCTAATCCGTCGCTAACAACAACGACTTAGCGACGGAATATTGAAAAAGTTTCGTCGGTAACCTACTGGAAAAATATATTAAAAAAAATAGGCTCACAGAAAAAGTCGTTAATCCGTCGCTAAATCGTCGCTGCAGCTGCGACCAAAATAATATGACGCTAATCCGTCGCTATTATTTGGTCGCTAAGTCCGTCGCTAATTAGCGATGGAATATGGACTGCGACATATGTCCTAGTGACGACAAAATTTCATCACTAATCCATCGCTGTTTAGGAATAGCGATGGAAATAAGCTAATTCTCTGTGTAGTGTTCGACGTCAAGTACATGGGCATATGGCACAACAACATCACAGGCCAAAAAATAGTGTGGATAGCCAATCGGGATAACACGGTCTTCGAAATTGATCAGTACTGAGGCAGCTATCAGAGCCAATGTCAAGATTGTACACTGAGTTTTATAGGCTACCAGAAGGCTACCAGAGATCGAGCATCTGCTACCAGAGTTAACAAGCTTGCATTCCTCTAAGCTGATTTGGGTTCAAACTGTCGAAGGATCAAATGAGGAATTGGAGTATCAGAACCTTCTTAGAAGCTGAGGGTAGAAGTATAATTAGGACTAATGAATCAATCCCTGTAATTGCTTGAGTGTATAAATAGATGAGGAAGGGGAGGAGACTATATCAGAGAATAAGTTTCTTAATTTTAGCATACTATCATTTGTAATTACTTTTCGCTTCAAGATTTGAATAAAATTCCCCTTTTCTTTCCCAAATTCTCCTTTAATCCTTAGATTCTTGCTGCAACAATAGCTAATATAGCTTCATCTTCCCTAATTACATGTAATTACATGCTAATTGGGAAGAAGCTCCACTAATTTGGTATCATAGCCACTCGATTCGGTTCTTGAGTGTTGTCGAGAGAGGAGATGGAGTCACCATGGCTCCAGCCATTGAGGAAAAATCGCATCCTTTCGCTAGAAGGTATATTTCTCACACTCTTAACAAATTTGACAAGTTGCTTGAGGAACTGATTTGGTCTTAGATGGAAGTTTGCGCCGCTCTATTCATTCCGGCCATCGCATGTTGGGAACACGATGTGACCCAAATTGGAGTTGACTCATGTGGTGTAATATTGGACTGACTCATATGCCTTAAAAGAAAGGGTCCGGCTATTCACATCCCATGACCTACTAAGCACATTCCATATAACTTAAGTTGGAAAATAGATTCATGTTAAAATACCCATATACCCATATTACCTACTAAGCACACCCCACCAGCCTTCCTCCTACAAACTAGTCATCTTCTTCTTCCTTCTTTAATTTTCACCTTCTCTGACCAAACCCAAAAATCCTAAAATTCTACATTGAAATTGTGAAGAAGGCATCATGGAGGAAGAAAGTCCACTTCAAAGACAATGTACGTTCTTTCTTTACGTAATTTCTTGGTTTGAAGTAGTGTATGAAAAGTGTTGGACCAAAAAAAAATTCGCGATAAGCACGACTAATACTGGTAGAACGGACCACTATCTGTTCTACTATGAGCCTTGAGTAAGAGGGATTCCGCCGCTTAGCAGCCCCTTGAGAATTGATAGTATTGACCTATACCAAAGTGGAAGGGCCACTGCCACTATCTAAGCTATTAGTGGGCTTAACCTATTGAAATGTACTGGTCGAACATTTCAGTAATAGTTCAACTGGCAGAGGTCGAACATGACATATATAGTTCGAACAATGATTGCCGAACATGTCGGTTAGTGTCCGACCTGTATTTGTCGGACATAAGAGCTCTGTCCGAATAATGTTGGTCGAACATTGTGTTTTTTTTATTTTATTTTTTTGTTCAACTTATTAAGTTGTAGCTCTTTTTCTTTACAGGAAAACACTCCAAATGACACTGAAATGAACACTGAAATGAACATTATTAACCATATCATGTATGAACAACTTAATTTCTCAAAAGAATTTCGGACAGATGAGATATTTGACAATCGTGAATTGTTGGTGAGTTGGACATATACGGTAGAAAGCCGTCATAATATGGCCATTTTGGTTAAACGATCTGATAGCGGGGATGGTGAAAGGATATTTGACATATTATTATTTGTATGCAAGTAAATTTGGTCGAAGACGCACCGCTACCACCCACTATCGACAGATGCTCTACTTTGCGTCTTCCATGTGTTGCTGGTTGGGACAAAATTTATAAACAACAAATTGAAAAGTATCGTAAAATTGTTCTTTCCAGAAGCTCATTTGTTGATGGTAATCCGATTAGTTTGGACGATTAGTATTATCTGGATGTAATTTAAATTTTAATTATGAAATTGTATTGGATTGCAAAATGTGACATGTGAAAGACTCGAAATTCGACATATTCTGTGAAAATGCAAAGTGATTGTATATGTAAAGTGATTGTAATTCGACATATTCTATAAGATTGGCTTGAAAATGTACTATTCGACCAGTACTGGTCGACCAAAGGTCTACTGTTCGACCATTACAGGTCGAACAGTCTAAAACAAGTTCAACCAAGATCAACCGAACATATATTTGACTGTTCGACCTGTAATGGTCGAACAGTAGGCCTAAGTTCGACCAGTACTGGTCGAACAGTACATTTTCAAACATTAATCACAAATTTCCTCAGAATTTTGAAATCACTTTGCATGAACAAATTTTGAAATCACTTTACATGTCATTTTCAAGTACAAATTTAAACAGAGCAGTACATAATCAAATTTTAAAATCACGTACAAATTTTGAAATCACGTTCCTCTCAATCCCATTCCAAATCTAGAATGCCACATCAGTCTTGAAACTTGGGATAAGTCGGGGATCTTTAGGTCCACCGAGACAAGGGCCCATCAATACTTTATCGTCCTCATTAGTCTTGAAACTTGACGATTGGTACGTGCAGCTGCAAACTCTTCTAACCGACGCCTAATATAAGAAGTTGTAGGTCGTCTCCTCCTTGTATATGTCCTTCCTGCTAGATTGATTCAAAATATCAACAATTAAAAATTTAACAAGAATAAACAATTTGGGCTTGAAAATAAACTGTTCGACCAATCTATGTCGAATGTATCCCTAATATTCGACCAACACATGTCAAACATATCACTAATGTTCGACCAGCACAGGTCGAACATATTCCTGTTGTTCGATCAACAAGGACCGAACATGTGAACTTCCGTTCGACTGTCGTGGGTCGAACACCATTATGTGCACTCGACAGACCAGGCTCGAACAGAACCATGAATACACCCAAAACAAATTTTAATTTTTTTTGTTTTAGCAAGAATTTAAGGGATTTGAAACCCTAGCATTGATCCTC
Source organism: Iris macrosiphon (assembly GCA_036927795.1). Taxonomy (NCBI): domain Eukaryota; kingdom Viridiplantae; phylum Streptophyta; class Magnoliopsida; order Asparagales; family Iridaceae; genus Iris; species Iris macrosiphon. The sequence goes on from JAYESA010000078.1 coordinate 369,500, forward strand.
AACGAAAATAATACTCATTTTGAACTAATTAGGATGTTCGATTTGAAATACTAACCCCAAAATAGATCGTCTACGGATTGGTCTTGGGATTGTCTCTCCATTGTGGTAGCCGAACAATCCGAAAGCTCCTCGGAAACGGTGTGTCGAACATAGAAGAGAGAGGACCGGTTAGGTTTAGAGAGAGAAAAGTAGAGAGGGGACTAGTTGTAAGGGTTTAGGGTATGCTTAGGAATGATGATAGGTTTTATGTTATAATAGAAAATGGTATTTTGGTCATGTGGTGGGGTGTACTTAGCATTTATGTTAATTTCATTCATTTAAAATTGGGTGTACTTAGCACTTGGGGTGTGCTAAGTAATACATGGGGTGTGTATATTCTCCCTAAAAGAAAATTTATATGTAAGGCAAGGCCTGAACCAATTCCAATTATCTACACTTGATGTTCCACTTCCTACCATATGTGGGACTAAATTATCAACTTCATTGTCACCACATTTAAGCGCTCAACTATAAACGAGAAATAATCCAAAAATCTCCACCTTATCTCATTTCCGCTAGCCAAGCAACCAAACACCCCAGCTACTTTTACTCATTCCAGCTAGCCGAACACCTAGAAGATCCAATATATTGTCATCCTGATCCGTTCGACCACATAACCAAACTAACACATTCATCCACACCACCACTATGTGTCAACCATAACGTCTTGCTCTATCTTGGACGTGTCAGACCCACCTTTGAAGTCAATCAGCATAGTTGCCTCCAACATTAGGTCTAATCCACCTTCGTGTGAATGTCTGACACCAAGACCACCTTACGAAGGATGCTCCTAACTCCACCTTGAGAAGAGAGCATGTATAATTCAGTTATATGCATGAACTGGAAAGACTTTTGCAAATCCATTCAAATAGAATTTGGTCCATCACACTTTATAGCCCATGTTATAGATCTCAAGTTGTTTAAAACAAGAAGGTTGCTAGACTAAGAAAGTATGTGGCTTCCCTGAAAAATGTTTGGTAAGCCAAAACATAGGGGTTCTGAAAGAGGAAGTTAGGTATGAAGTCCATGTTGCTAACCCCATCAATTTTCCAGTAGCAATGTAGGTTGCTAAACTGCATGTGGTAAAATTATTAGCTGTGAGGAGAAGTTATAGGACAAGTACTTATCTTAATAAAAGAAAGAATGTAACAACTCCTATTTCTCATAGAAATAATGAAGCCTACAAGAGAGCCAAGGCACGGGGATAATGCCACAACTAATGCAGGACACCCAACTACAAAAATATCTCCTACTAAAATAATAAGGAAAAACATAGGACTATGTTTTATGAGTGATCAAAAGTGGACCACGGGACATAAGTGTAAAGAAAAGAATCTATTCATGCTGGTAGCTGATGAAGACCATATGGATACTGAAACTATGAACTCAGTACCAGAACCAATAGATACTACCGAGTACTAACTAGAGCCTTTTTCGAAATATCCCTACATTCTTTATCAGTTAACCCACACCATTCTACCATAAAATTGAGAGGAAATGTTAAACATAAACCAGTTATGATCCTGGTTGATTTAGGATCTACTCATAGCTTCATTGGCACAGTTTTTAGTGAGAGATGGGGGCTTCCTCTATCTGACAGTAGGCCCTTTGAAGTTTCTGTCGCTAATCACTACAAAAATACGGCAAAATAGCATCCTCAACAATCATACATCCTTGGGGGTTGCCGGGCTCTAAGCCCCCTAATGATCTCTGAACGCATTGGCCTGATACCTTGGCTATCTAGGGAGGAATAGGCCAACAGCAACTACACATTGTTTGATGCTCTAGGCCTACGTGAGAGCTCGTTGCAGAGGGAGGCCCTGTCGACGTTGTTGGAGCTCGTGCCATACTCGTCGGGGAACACAAAGATGATGATCTCGACTTTGACCGCCATGAAAAGGAGGAAGTCCAGCAACAGCATCTCATTCTGCTGGCCTTTGAAATTGTTTATTTTTATCTTCTTGAGATGCCCAAATATCTTCTGCCCTCTGCTACTGTCACGACCCAATTCCGTAGAATCAAATGAGGCGTCCCCCGAATCGTGACCGCCGTGCGGGCCTGGAGTTGCGCCCGCACAAGGCTTTAATGATTTGCATAGCAAGCACATATTCAGAGTACGCAGATAAATTGAAATACAGATTTGAAACATAGAAAAGTTCTCTTTATTGATAATGAACATCTATTACAAACTCTTGAACGAGTTAGCTAATATGCCGAACGGCTTACAAAAGAGATGACTCAAAATGAGATAGCAGTCCTGTACATTACATCCCTTTATAACTCAAAATGATAAAGACCTCCTGGCTGGAGGATAGCTTTGCCACGGAGCTGTATTTGTGTATGAAGAGTTGCAGCTCCTGTCTTCTAATGCTTCAGGGGGCGCGGTGAAGATGCGCCAACAGTTGGACTGGATCGGGTAGACGACTTCGGCTCCTCGCTCGGTTCGCCTTGGTGCGGAGAACCTGTTTCAACGAGGGTCAGCATATCGAAACATACTGGTGAAAGCGAGCTAGCCTAACTATACCAATCAACACATTGTTTAGTGAAGCATGCATATTTTTGTGGGTTTCTATCTTGCCTTAGTTTATTTACTAGTAAGCAGCATATTGAATTTACTGAAATGAACGTGCCACCGTTAGGTGGATTTTACCTGACCGTCTGAATTACCTGCACAATACTTACCATGCCTTCCCTGCCACGAAGACACAAGTTAGTATGCAACAGATTTAAATATACACGATGATCACTGGATTGATTGCCATAATGGACACTAGTCTGTGACGAAGATGGTTTGCTACGTGCAAGAACGTTAGGCGCCGTATACCACCCTGTCCTAGTACGTGAGACTAAACGTTAGGTCCGTCCGGAGCCGAAATGGTGCCAGTGCCCCAGCAGCCGCCCGCAGGAACTATACCTTGTGCACAAGTTATCCGTGATCGCACACTAACAATCATTTGCCCGGAGGCTACGTTAACAAGCATTCGCCCAGAGGCTACGTTAACAAGCATTCGCCCGGAGGCTACGTTAGTACAACACAAGCGGTATTGCATGATTCATTTTACATTGCAACTACGTTATATTGATGCATCAGGATATACGTTTAAACTTGTATCTATGCATTTGATGAACATTTCCGAACAAACAAGCATGCAAAGATATAACCGTTCACAAGTTTCATTGACAAGCATAAGTACCAAGTCTATTCTCTTTTATCTTGGTTTCTTTTAGTTATTACTTGGTATCGTTTGATCGGGGCAAGGAGTGAAGCTTGGAAGCAGGGCTAGCTAATCGGGTTGGTAGCCACTCACTTAGATTTTGGAAAGAAGAAGGAAAGAGGCGCTTCACGACTCCGCTCGTAAGCCGCCTACTGCTCGTTCACCTGTATACGAACAGCTCGATTAATACTTCTTCCTCTCTTTCCAATCTCGGAATAGAAGTGCAAGTCAATGAACGAAAACAATGAAAACCATCGAAACCGTTCAAGGAAAACAAGCAAATCCCAAAACCAACTCAAAGCACGAAAGCAACAAGCGACATCGAAAACCGAGGCAATAAAAGATAGCAGCGGAGAGGTCCCTCCTGACTCTGCCGCTAAGTCGATCCTTGGGGCGCAGTCCACTGAATATGGGAATCGATTCCGAAGAAACAAATCCATAACGAGGACGAGTTCTTAATTCAATCTATCCCAATCGAACGATACCGTCTTGTGTTTCTTAGCCGCGGTCTCCGCACCGGAAGAACGGGGCGCTACATCCTACCCAACTAATTGGAAGTTTCATTCCGAAACTTAAGAACAGGACCTACCATCAGGGAACGTTACGTTGGGGATGTTTAGCAGAGTATTTGGGGCAGTCACGAATTCTGTGGTTTGCATCGCCACAGATGAGGCATAATCCTTGTTTCAGACGACATTCGTTGACCAGGTGCCCTGGCCTCCTACAGAAGTGACATAGCTGCCCTCTCTACGGACCACCGTTGTTGCGGTGCTTTGTAGCGGTGTTTTCTCCTTCGTTGCTTTGGCGTTTGTGAGTGTAGGTATGCACAGCGCCGGCAGGAACGTGAGGATAGTGAGGTTCAAGCGATAGGGCGTGATTCATGACTTCACGCATCGTACGATACTGAGGAATGGCTACGTGCGAATGGATGGCAGGGCGTAATCCACCTTCAAACCTTCTAGCTCGACTCGCTGCATCAGGTAAATAGGCCCTAGCGAATTTGGAGAGTCGGTTGAATTCGGCGGAGTACTCCTTAACTGTCATGCTGCCTTGCCGCAGCTGCACGAACTCGTTTTCCATCTGACGTTGTACTGGAGGGGGTACAAACTCCTCTTCGAACGCGGCACGAAAAGTCGTCCACGAGATCGCCTCCTCTCCGTGATCAAATTGGAGAGATCGTCGATGCACGTCCCACCAATCGTGTGCGTTGAGGCGGAGCTGTAATTGCGCGCAGGCGACGCGCTTCTCTTCGGGGACCTCTAGCAGAGCGAAGTGATCTTCAAGTTCGGCCAACCAATCTAGAGCTACGACTGGGTCCTCAGTCTCGTTGAATGGGGTGTTGTAGACTTTCTTGAAGTGGCCAAAGTCGAAGGCAGTCACGTCCCTCGCCCTTGAAATTTGCGGCGTCTCTACTTCAAGCACGGGCTGTTCCACCGGAGTCGCTGGCGTTGCCGCGGACTGGTTGGATGCCAAAGTCTGAACGATCTGCTGCAGGGTATCTACCTGCTTCTGTTGGACTGAGAATCGTGCTTCTATATTGTCTTGAAACTTGAGCTGACTCTCTTCCGCCCGCTTCTCGGCCCGTTCATAGTGAGCCTCGTCCCTTTGTTGGTTTGCCTCCAACATCTGCAACATTTGTTGGACGGGATCGATGCTTGGCATGGCTCGCTGGCTCTTTGAACTTCCCGAAGTATTCGAACTACTTTCTTGGCCTTGGGTTTCGTCCGGGGCTTGCGCTGCAGATTGCGCTGGAGCCATTCCTTCAAAAGAAGGTAATTTACATTAGGATCATAATGTATTATGGACTTATTGCATGAACGTATCTCATTTTGGCCTAGCGAGTTCAAGAGTTCGCACAGGAATTTGATCGTTAAAGGAACTTTTCCAGCACGAAGTCTAAGGAACTTTGAATCTGTGCTCTGATACCACTATGTCACGACCCAATTCCGTAGAATCAAATGAGGCGTCCCCCGAATCGTGACCGCCGTGCGGGCCTGGAGTTGCGCCCGCACAAGGCTTTAATGATTTACATAGCAAGCACATATTCAGAGTACGCAGATAAATTGAAACACAGATTTGAAACATAGAAAAGTTCTCTTTATTGATAATGAACATCTATTACAAACTCTTGAACGAGTTAGCTAATATGCCGAACGGCTTACAAAAGAGATGACTCAAAATGAGATAGCAATCCTGTACATTACATCCCTTTATAACTCAAAATGATAAAGATCTCCTGGCTGGAGGATAGCTTTGCCACGGAGCTGCATTTGTGTATGAAGAGTTGCAGCTCCTGTCTTCTAATGCTTCAGGGGGCACGGTGAAGATGCGCCAACAGTTGGACTGGATCGGGTAGACGACTTTGGCTCCTCGCTCGGTTCACCTTGGTGCGGAGAACTTGTTTCAACGAGGGTCAGCATATCAAAACATGCTGGTGAAGGCGAGCTAGCCTGACTATACCAATCAACACATTGTTTAGTGAAGCATGCATATTTTTGTGGGTTTTTATCTTGCCTTAGTTTATTTACAAGTAAGCAGCATATTAAATTTACTGAAATGAACGTGCCACCGTTAGGGGGATTTTACCTGACCGTCTGAATTACCTGCACAATACTTACCATGCCTTCCCTGCCACGAAGACACAAGTTAGTATGCAACAGGTTTAAATATACACGATGATCACTAGCTTGATTGCCATAATGGACACTAGTCTGTGACGAAGATGGTTTGCTACGTGCAAGAACGTTAGGCGCCGCATACCACCCTGTCCTAGTACGTGAGACTAAACGTTAGGTCTGCCACCGTTAGGTAGATTTTACCTGACCGTCTGAATTACCTGCACAATACTTACCATGCCTTTCCTGCCACGAAGACACAAGTTAGTATGCAACAGGTTTAAATATACACGATGATCACTGGCTTGATTGCCATAATGGACACTAGTCTGTGACGAAGATGGTTTGCTACGTGCAAGAACGTTAGGCGCCGCATACCACCCTGTCCTAGTACGTGAGACTAAACGTTAGGTCCGTCCGGAGCAGGAACGGTGCCAGTGCCCAGCAGCCGTCCGCAGGAACTATACCTTGTGCACAAGTTGTCCGTGATCGCACACTAACAATCATTCGCCCAGAGGCTACGTTAACAAGCATTCGCCCAGAGGCTACGTTAACAAGCATTCGCCCGGAGGCTACGTTAGTACAACACAAGCAGTATTGCATGATTCATTTTACATTGCAACTACGTTATATTCATGCATTAGGATATACGTTTAAACTTGTATCTATGCATTTGATGAACATTTTCGAACAAACAAGCATGCAAAGATATAACCGTTCACAAGTTTCATTGACAAGCATAAGTACCAAGTCTATTCTCTTTTATCTTGGTTTCTTTTAGTTATTACTTGGTATCGTTTGATCGGGGCAAGGAGTGAAGCTTGGAAGCAGGGCTAGCTAATCGGGTTGGTAGTCACTCACTTAGATTTTGGAAAGAAGAAGGAAAGAGGTGCTTCACGACTCCGCTCGCAAGCCGCCTACTGCTCGTTCACCTGCACACGAACAGCTCGATTAATACTTCTTCCTCTCTTTCCAATCTCGGAATAGAAGTGCAAGTCAATGAACGAAAACAATGAAAACCATCGAAACCGTTCAAGAAAAACAAGTAAATCCCAAAACCAACTCAAAGCACGAAAGCAACAAGCGACATCGAAAACCGAGGCAATAAAAGATAGAAGCGGAGAGGTCCCTCCTGACTCTGCCGCTAAGCCGATCCTTGGGACGCAGTCCACTGAATATGGGAATCGATTCCGAAGAAACAAACCCATAACGAGGACGAGTTCTTAATTCAATCTATCCCGATCGAACGATACCGTCTTGTGTTTCTTAGCCGCGGTCTCCGCACCGGGAGAACGGGGCGCTACAGCTACCCTCTATTGACTGCCTCCAATGGAAGACTCCAACAAAGAAATTGGCAGCTGTAAGTGTTCATAAAAATAGAGGCTAGATTTTGATATTCTGAATATGTAAATTAACTGATTATATATACAAGAAACTAAAAGTTGCTATATTCTTTGTGCCTCCACCCTCAACCCATACATATAGGATGAGAAAATCATATTCTAGGTCATAATATGATTTTCTAAATAGGAAATCCTATAATAGGAATCCTATTATATCTAAAATAGCTACTCATATTCAAAACTGGACTTCAACAATAGGTCATAATAGGATTTTCCTATTAAAATAACTACTCATATTCCATACTAGACTCCAACAATCTCCCTCTCCAGTCTAATGAGAGGGTGTTGACCACATGGCTCTTTAACTGGACTCCATACATGTCGCCCCGCGATAGAGTTCCTGCTCCCCCATGCTATCAATCTTCGATCCGCCGAGCTGCTTTGCATCTTTCTTTGTCTCCAGCTCCTCGATCGTCATGTCGAAAATAGCTATCATGCGTAGCACCTCCTGCACCACTGGGATCCTGTCGATATCAATAACACGGCCAAGATCGAAGTCCCTAACGATCAGCCTCACCGTAAATCTTGGTTGTTTGTCCCCGAATTTTGTCTTCTACCAGAATGTACTATCGTTCTGACGAGCTTCTTCACCCTTGGTTGGCCCAACCAAGCGAACGATGCGATTCTTCCGAGATTTGAACTCCTGAACCTGCCCACCTTTTTATCCGACACTGAAGCTTCTCCATACACATGTATCCTCGAGCAAAATACCATGCACTATGCATGCCCTCGATGACCCACAGCTCCCCAGAAACTGTGTGAATGGAGATACACCTGTCTTAGATTGAGTTTTTTGTAAACCTTGATCTCCTCCCTGGCTTCGAACTGCTGAAACCGACCTGTCACCAAAAGTGGATCCGTAGAGCAACCCCCACCTGGAGACCGACCAGCTGCTGGTGTCATAGGACCGATAGACTGACCCTTAATCTTTGAATTATCACCATCCTTCGCTTTGTCTCGATGAACCGAATCCTCAGTATCCCTCAAAGTATCTCGAAGACCTCCCAAAGCAAGTTTCTTACGATCAACTGAATCATGTCGAACACCCCTTGAGCCTTCATCCGATGTATGTGGTCTATATGTACAACTCAACGACTTGAGCTTGTACATCCCACAATATAAATCTCCTTAAGCCAGCTGTTGGGAACCCTTTGTAAGCATCCAATCTACATCCCACATACCCTTGAGAATGAGCTTCTCACCAAGCTCCGTTGTCAAGTGCACATCATTGAAGCCCAAAATTGTAGCAGTCCCCTTATTGCCCATCTTTACACGTCCAAATCTGTCGCCGCGGTATGACATGAGGATCCTCATCTTTGGAGTGGCATGATACGACGTCCCTGTGTCCATGACCCAATCGCCATTATGACACATGCCATAAGGTTCCTATACATTAGTTGCTACGGTGATGATATCTCCCAATGCCGTGAGATCCTCCTGATCGTCCTTGCTTTTGGCTTTCTCAGCTTTGAGCTTCATGCAGCCCTCGTTGTAGTCAACAATCGCAAGATTTTGAGAACTCTCCTATTTCCTCGCCTATGACTTGGGTATTCCCTTCAAATAGTAAGCCACCAGAGCGGACTCCTGCAATGATTCCATCTACTTACGCCGGACCTCCTCATTCAACAAGCTACTTTTGACTGCCTCCAATGTAACAACTCCGTCAGGCACGGACTTGCACACCGATACCACCAACGTCTCCCAGCTTTCCAGCAGAAAACTCAAAAGCATCATCAATCATCATCATCATCAGCTTTTGATGAGCTCATCATCAATCATCATCTTCATCGCAGATAGCTGATTGATGATACCCCCAACCTCGTTCAGATGTTGTGCCACCGGGACACCCTCCGTGTACTTCGAGTTGATGAGTTGCCGAATAAGAAACGCCTTGTTGTTAGCCGTCTTCCTTTGGTACAGCGAATGCAGCTTCTTCCACAATGCTTTTGCAAAACTTTCCATAGACAAGTAGTAAAACATCGAGTCGTCCAGCCATTGGCGGATGAATCTAACAACCTTTCGATCCAGTCGTTTTCAGTTTTCAGCAGCTTTGTCCGATGGCTTGGCGTTGTCGCCCTCCAACGAACCATGCAAGTCCTTACACTATAGTAAATCCTCCATCCTTGGCTTCCAAATCGCCAATTTCCTCTTGCGAGGGTGATCATATGTGTGTTTATCTTCTCAATAGAGATAGTTACACCTTCCCTCTCGAGAACCTGAGAGCCCAGATACCACTTGGTGATATCAGATTATCAGACCAGAACCTGGCTCTGATTCCACTTGATGGGATCAAAAGCGCCAATACCATGCTCTAATACCACTTGATGGGTGCACGGAAGTATTGCCAACCCACCTGAGATAATCAATCAATCTAACGAACACCAAGCACAGATCAAAGACAACATATATGGCGGTGACTACGTCACATGGACAAATTCTAATCTATATAACTCAGATAAAATTACAAGATTAACAAAAACTAATGTTTAACCCTTTGCCCTAATAGGTTCTTACCCCTTACCACACTCAAGAAGAAAAGAAAGATATTATAATTGAAATCACTCACCAAACCCCACTGCTCGTGGTTCAAGTTTTCAAAAATATTTACACAATGGTGATACCATGCAAGTAATCCTATATTTCTATTCTACGTCCAGGGAAAAGAAGATTACCACCAATGTCAATAGTTCCTGATGGGCTCCAAAAAAACCTTCTTCCCATAAAACAATCTAGGCAATTCAAATATATTATTCACAAAGTTTGTATGAAGTTAAAAAAAATTGATAGCGAATATTATTGCTCAACACATATTATCATAGAACTTGATAATAAGAATCTATAACATCTGCAAAATTTACATTAAGTAGCTAGTTATATTTTTCTTTTTCTTTTTTGAAAGTATTAGTGTAATATATAGTTACTCTAGATGATAATAAGAATCTATAACATCTATGAACTTTTGATGGCTGAGGTTAAAGGAGCCGCTCTAGAGGATGGGAAAGAACAAACGATCAGCGTGGTTATGGACTTCTCGAAGAGCAACAATAGAGCTCTGGAGCGGGCGATCGACAAACACCTCGGCAATGGCGACATCCTCATTGTCATCCACATGGTAAACCACAAGGGAAAGGAGAGCAAGAGCGCACTCTAGTCCAAATCTAGATGCTCGTAAAATTCTAGCTCCTTCCCTATAAACATCGATTTTTAATTTTTAATTTCTAATTAATCGATCGATCCATCTATAAATGAAATTGATATTTTTTTTTGCCTTTCTAAAGCACTGATCCCTTTGTCAGAGTTCTGGGAGCCGGAGGCGAAAAATCAATACAATATGGAAATCAACATCGTGGTTCCCGACCTGCACGACACCACTTCCCAAGCTCAAGAAGGTTTACTAGTAATTTCTATAATTATATTTGTGTATTTATAGACAATTAAATAATAAAGTATGAAAATCATTAACACAATCATTGCTGTTGAGATCTCGAAAGTCAAAAAATACATTAAGAAATGGAGTTATTGATAGAATATGTGTTCCAAAGAACTTCCCTAGAAAAGAAACCTCAGGAGAATGCGACATCTGTTGGATTAGTTGGTAACCTATTCTTGGAATATTCTAGTAGAAAAAACAAATATACTGGAGCAGTGGATTCAGATTTGCTTTGCTGCAGAGAGAATCCGATGGGACCATAATATGTGACGTGGATACAAAATCCAAGAAATTAATACTACTAAATGAACAACCAACTGCTTTCTTATGCTAGCACTACAAGCGCAATGAATAAATCCAGGATGAAATGATGTCTTTTGAGCTACGCCTATGAAATATTAATTAGATGGTTTCTAATTTGACAAGAAACCACAATTACAACTTTATGTTCACTATTCTTACTAACAAGGAAAGGGTCATGTCTTACTATCTTGTTAGCTTCCTTCTGCTCTAGCTCTATTTGTTCTCCAGATACTAACGACAGGATTCAAATGATATTAATTAATTTGTACTAGTCACTACTGAAATCCTTTTGAGAGGCAGAGGACAAGAATGATGCCCACAGGTGGACAGTATTAGAATTACTGTATGTTGAATAAGAAATCAGTATATAAAAAGACTTAAGTTTTGGCCAAAAGTAGTACTCTCAAATTCTTTATGTACAAGAAGCACAATATTTTTAACTTCAAAGAACATGAGCATAAACATGAAACAAAGTAGCTTAATGAATTAAAGGGTACCGAAACATTAGCATTGAACCAAATCTAAGTACATCAATCTAGACCATGATGGTTTGTCGTTCCGGGTCAGTGAACCTGGTTTCATGGAACTTGGCAATGAAGTCAGAGGCCATCCTGTGCACATATAAATGTTTCAATAGAAAAGAAAAACATCACAACATTTAAATGTTTCATTTTGATGGTTAATTGATCTGGCTTCAAATTCTAGTTTATGTCTTTGGATCTGCTCTCAACTTATAGCTCCTGATTTCAACTTATAGGTGTTGTCTTTGGATCATTGTAGTAGCGGTGATTGAAATTTCTTGTCAAAGATATCCTTACAAGACTACATTCTGACAGCTATGGATTGGTAAACATGTGATGAACAATCCTTCTATGGCCCCATAGCTTCAAAATGATGTGACAATAATACTGTTTCAATAGTTTATGGGATTCTAATTAATTTTCATATATTTTCATAATTTTTTACAGGTTCATACTATATAATTACTTTATTTTCTTTTGAAAATTGTTTATGTATTGGGCCGTGATTGTAAGGGTTGTTATGTACATGAATAGGTCAAGGTGTTTTCAAAGACGGAGATTCGTGCTTCAGCTTCAAGCCGGGAGATTGCTCGTAGAGAAAACCAAAAAAATGATGCTTTGCTAAATCGGATGGAGAATCTTGAACAAACAGTAGATTCCCTGCAGACTGCAAGATGTAACACTCCTAGATCAAATCAATCTTCATCAGAGTTTCACATTCCTAGTCTTTCTCAGGTGAGTCTACCTAAATTGTAAACTTATTTCTTCTTCTTCTTCTTATTGTCTCGGCCCATGCTTAGCTATTGCACCCGGCAAATAGTTAGCGGTAAGCTAATTCACACATATACATAATGATAAGAATGTGAGGAGTAAACAGTGAGCATGATAATTAAATATGCAACATTTCCCTTCGTTCTGCGTATGTATCTTGTTCACATTATTTAAATATTTTTGTTTACCTTAAAATCCTATTTCCATAAAATTGAGTCAGAGTTCTAGTCTAGTTAATAAAGTCAAGCAAAGTCTTTGTTGGTATATTATAATGTATTAGGAGGTTTATGTCAGATGGAGGGTTGTAAGGCTATATATATATATATATATATATATAGCCAAGAGATTATAATAAAAATAGAACTCAAAATATTTTACATGGTATCAGAGCACAAATCCTAGCCGTCGCCACCACTGCCGCACCGCTCGCCCACCACCGCCGCCGTCGTCGCTGCCGTCGCACCGCTCGCCCGCCACCACCGTCGCCGTCGCCGCCGCCGTACCGCTCGCCCCCCACCTCCATCACCACACTTCTGCCACCACCACGAAGCCGCGACTCTTGCGGAGCCTGCAGGAGCCTTCTGCTGCAGTTCCCGGTGTCTCCAGTAGGTCGTTCCGGACGTTGACATCGAAGACTTAGATCCGATGGGGGAGAGGCATGATCGGGTCTAGGAGAGGACGAAGAGGAAGAACATGAATCGTGGGACGGGTGTGAGGTTATCGTAGAAGAGGAGGATCGATGGAGGAGATAATCAAGAAGTTGGACCCTGCGGAGGTCGCAACGTTGATGAAGCTGATGAAATTATCGGCTGGTGAGAGTGCGACACGAACACCGACGAAGTTGGAGCTTCCCTCCATCGATCTGAAGCTTGATGGTCCGGCCACCTACCTGAGTTGGTCACGACGGGTGAGGAGAACCCTCGCAGGGAAGAACCTGAAGGGTTTCTTGTCAGGAGAGAAGACAAAGCGGGATGAGGGCTCGCCAGGACGCGACGAGTGAAAGTCCACTCATATAGTGATATATATTTGGCTCCTCAATTCTTTAGTCCAGTCGATCGCCGCCACAATAGATGGCCTTGAGATGGTAAAGGACGTGTGGGAGAAGTTGAGGAAGACCTACGATGATATGAAGAATAACTTGAGGGTTTTCCAGATCAAGGGGGAGATCGACGACACCGTACAGGGAGAGAAGACAGTGCAGGAGTATGCCACGGAGTTGGAGCATCTGTGGTTGGATTACGATCACTCCTCAGATCGGACTAGCTGCGATGACCCAAAATGTAAGGAGAGACAGGTATGTCTGCAGGAGAGGACGATGAAGTTTCTTAAGGGGCTTACAGCAGTGTTTATATAGTATGAACTTGTAGACATACCCGATTGGACAGTGGACTACTGGAGTTAGGCCACGTTCCAACCAAGGATCAGATAGCAGACAGTCTGATCAAGGGACTTAACTCTGTAGATATAATTAGAGGATGTGACAAGATGGACTTAGTGAATATCTTTCGTCCATCTTGAGGTAGAGTGTTGGTATATTATAATGTATTAGGAGATTTTATGTAAGATAGACGGTTGTAAAGCTATATATATATATATATATATATATATATATATATATATATATATATATATAGCCAAGAGATTATAATAAGAATAGAACTCAGAGATTATAATAAAAATAGAACTCAAAATATTCTACAGTCTTCTATTTGGCGAGCTGGTTTGTGAGCTCACTCCTATGTTGAACTCCACTTCTGTTGATCATAATGACTAGTTGATTTGATATCTGATACGAATTAGAAAGAAATAAGGGCCTTACAATTGGTGGCTGGGGTATAATGTATTGATTTTTGTATGCTTAAGCAGATAAGTACGAGTCAATTAGGTAGTTTCAATTCTTCGAAAATTGATATTTTTAGAGGAACCTATGAGGCAATGATGCAAGTAATTATATTTTTTTATCATTAATAGTTGTTTGGGTTGCAAGTTTTTTATTTTTTTTACTGGATATCCTGGTATTGACCGCATGTCTATCAAAAGATACTCTTGATTTGCTGAAACCATTTTACTTTATTTGCCAATAAATTTTCTATGTTGCTATGTAGGCTAGAACAAATTGCATTTCCTATGCTTGGTGAGTTGCAAAGTGGGGAAGGGATGTCCCTTGTTGACATCTTTCAGGATTCAATTGCAGAAATGAAACATATGTTCTCAAGAATTTTATTCCACCATTATTCTTAGGTGCCATATACTTGGGCATAGGTGGCCTTTCGATTTTGATAAGGTTAAGTTGTTAACACATTATCTTCTAAAGCTTTTACAATGGTTTGATAAATTCAGTTCCTCTCTTACAGTTTATATGTCAAAGTTATTTTCGTTTGAGGATATTATGTCTGATTGTTCCATGTCATGTATCTCTATGGAGAAAAAATTTCCATTAAGGTTTATATATATATTGTAGAATATTTTTGGAGTTCTATTATGTTGTTATATCATAATATCTTGGCGTTATATATATATATATATATATATATATATATATATATATATATATATATATATATATATATATATATATATATATATAGTCTTACAATCCTCCATTTTACATAAAATTTCCTAATATATTCTAATATACCAACACTCCTCAAGATGGACGAAAGATATTCACTAAGCCCATCTTGTCACATCCTCTAATCATATCTACATAGCTAAGTCCTTTGGTCAGACTGTCTACTACGTGATCCTTGGTTAGAACGTGGCCTAGCTCCAGTAGTCCACTGTCCAACTTCTCCTTGATGAAGAACCTATCAATCTCGATATGTTTGGTCATGTCATACTGCACTAGATTATTGGTGATACTGATGGCTGATTGGTTGTCACACCACAGCTTCATCTTGGCTCCTTGATCCAGCTTTAGCTCCACCAGCATGCTCTTCAGCCATAGCAGCTCTGCAACTCCCAAGGCCATAGCTCTGTACTCCGCTTTAGCTGTCGATCTGGTCACCATTTACTGCTTCTTACTCCTCCAAGAGACCAAGTTGCCTCCTACAAATATGCAATTGTCCGAGTTATACCTCCTGTCATCAGCACAGCTAGCCCAGTCAAAGTCACAGTAGCCCTTGATGCTCACCTGATCATTCTTTCTGAATATCAGCCCCTTTCTGGGGCACCCATCAAGTATCTCAGAATCTGGTATACTGCATCCATATGACCCTTCATTGGGTCATGCATGTAGCAGCTCACCACACTCACTACAAAGCAGATATCAGGACGTGTGTGGCTCAAATAGATCAACTTGCCCACCAGTCTCCGGTATCGGTCCCGGTCAACTGGGTCTCCAGTCTCAACACCCAGCTTGAACCTCTGATTGATCGACATCACTGCAGGTTTGCATCCCAACATCCCTATCTTTGTGAGAAGGTCCAGCGCATAATTTCTTTGAGAAAAAAATAATCCCCTCTGCTTCTCGAGCAATCTCAATCCCAAGGAAGTACCGAAGAAGGCTAAGGTCCTTCACCTCGAACTCCTTGCCAAGCTTTCCCTTGAGTCGGGCAATCTCCTGCTCATCATCTCCTGTGATAATCATATCGTCCACATACACCGCAAGCATGGTGATATAACCTCCACTCCGACGAAAAAATACAGTGTGATCAGCTTTGATCTGCCGATATCCCATCCCTATCATCGCCCTCCTAAATCTGTCAAACCACGCTCGAGGAGACTGTTTCAGTCCATAGAGGAACTTCTTCAACCTTAAGACCTTGTCTACTGTCTTATCAGTACAAAATCCTGGTGGTATCTCCATGTACACCTCCTCCACTAGATCACCATGAAGAAACGTATTCTTCACATCTAGTTGGTGTAGCTTCTATCCACCATTCGCTGCCAAAGAAATCAGGGTCCTAACGGTGCTCATCTTCGCCACTGGTACAAAAGTCTCGTCGTAGTCAATGTCATACGCCTAACTCTATCCTTTTGCCACAAGTCAAGCCTTGTAGCGCTCAACCTGTCCATCTGGGTTGTGCTTTACAGTAAAGACCCACTTGCATTCGACTGCCCTCTTTACATCTGACAGTTTTACCAGTTCCCAAGTATGATTCTTCTCAAGAGCCCCTAACTGAACATGCATCGCCGCTTTCCACTTTGGATCGTTCTTGGCAACCTGCAAATTGTTAGGTATAGTAATACTATCCAAAGACGCAATGAATGCTCCATGAGATAAAGAGATGTTATCATATGAAACAAACTAAGCAAGGTCCCAACCATATCTATCAGGAGGATTTTTTGTATTGCTGCGAGTGGTCCTCCGTATTGATAATGGTTTGGGAGGGGTAGGAAAAATGATATAACTTGAAGAAAAATCTGGTGGTGGTGGTGTAGGTGTCTCAGGAGTCAAGACGGACGCAGGCAAGGGACTTGGCACTGGCACTATAGGTACTGGTCTTGCAGTTTGCTTCCCTTTTCGGTTGTAGGTAAGTAACTTCCCCTAAGCCGTGGGCCTAACACCTCTCATCTCCTCCCCATGTTCCTATTCACTCTCCTCCTTAACCGTTCCTCCATACCATACTCCTAAATCGGTCACCAAACTCTCACCAATCTTCCTCTCTCGCCTCATACTCTCAGTGTCAGGCGAGTTGTCCATGGATGAGGTTCCCTCCTGACGGTAGTATGGATCAAGCTCCCTGAAGTGAACATCCATGCTCATAAACCTCTTCTTTACTACTGGGCTCCAGCACACGCACTCCGTCTAAGTCGCCGAATAGCCAACGAAGACACACTTGACTGCTTTAGGGTCAAATTTTTCAACAGATGATCTGTTGTCCTTTACAACAACAAGAAGGAGATAATAGAACTAAATGAGCAAATTAAAGAGCTAGAAGACAAATGTTTTATTAGGTCTAGTATCTCACCCTGGGGAGCTCCAGTATTATTTGTGCCCAAGAAGGACGGAATATCCCGAATGTGTATTGACTATAGGGCCTTGAATGCCTTAACAATTAAGAATAAGTATCCCCTACCCAGGATAGATGACTTATTTGATCAGTTAAGTGGAGCTCGAGTATTTTCAAAGATTGACTTGAGGTCTGGTTACCACCAAGTAAGGGTGAGGAAGGAAGACATCCCTAAAACTGCTTTCAATACCCGGAACGGACACTACGAATTCTTAGTAATGCCGTTCGGGTTGACGAATGTACCAGCAGTTTTTATGAACTTAATGAACAGAGTCTTTCAGCAATATCTAGACAAATTTGTAGTGGTCTTTATTGATGATATTTTGATCTACTCCAAGACCCCCGAAGAACATGAAGAACATTTGAGGCTAGCATTGGAGACTTTGAGGAAGGAAAAACTCTATGGAAAATTATCTAAATGTGCATTCTTCCTAGACAAAGTAGAATTCTTGGGATATGTTGTGACTGGAGATGGAATAGCAGTAGATCCTAAGAAGATAGCGGCAGTAGAATCATGGCCCACTCCAGACTCTGTAGCAGAGATTAGAAGCTTCCTGGGACTAGCTGGCTACTATCGAAAGTTTGTGAAGGACTTTGCTAGGATTGTGGAACCCATGACAAAATTAACAAGGAAGGATGAAGAGTTCACCTGGACTGCTGAATGTCAGCATGCTTTTGAAGAATTGAAGAAAAGGCTGACTACTGCCCCTATTCTGACCTTACCTTCTGGAACCGGAGGATTCGCTATTTATAGTGATGCTTCTGGAAAAGGTCTAGGTTGTGTATTGGAGCAGAACAAGAAAGTAATAGCATATGCCTCTAGACAGCTTCGACCTCATGAAAAGAACTATCCAACTCATGATTTAGAATTGGCAGCTGTCATTTTTGCTCTCAAGCTATGGAAGTATTATCTTTATGGAGAAAAGGTAGAAATATTTACAGACCATAAAAGCCTAAAATATATCTTCACCCAGAAAGAGCTAAACATGAGGCAAAGAAGGTGGCTGGAACTAATGAAAGACTTTGATATCACCCTTCAATATCACCCTGGGAAGGCCAATGTTGTTGCTGATGCTCTAAGCAGATATCCTATGGCGATATACTTGACTATGGACCGACACTTGCTCGAGGACTTGGAAAGTTTAGGTATTGAGGTAATTATTCCAGGAAAAGAAGGCCAAATGATGAACTTGCAGATTCAGTCTTCTTTAATAGATAAGGTCAAGGAGACTCAGTTTCAAGACGAAGGCCTGTGAAGCCTTCGAGGTCAAGTGCAAGCTGGATTAGTGGAAGATTTCAGAATTCATGAAGATGGATCACTGAGGCATGGAGATAGATTATGTGTACCTCAAGGAGATATAAGAGAAGAAATTATGCAAGAGGCGCACAGATCACAATACTCTATACATCCAGGAGCCAACAATATGTATAAGGACCTGAGGACGCATGTTTGGTGGCATGGCATGAAAAGAGAAGTAGCCAGGTTCGTATCTCGTTGTTTAGTGTGCCAACAAGTCAAGAAAGAAAGACAAAGACCTGGAGGATTGCTTCAACCACTACCCATTCCGGAGTGGAAGTGGGAACATATTACAATGGATTTTGTTTCCGGACTTCCAAGGACACCTAGTAGAAAGGATGCAATTTGGGTGATAGTGGACAGACTGACCAAGTCTGCACATTTTCTACCTTTCAAAGTAGGGCTATCTACAGAGAAGCTGGCAGATTTATATATCAGACATATTGTTAGGTTGCATGGAGTTCCAGTAAGTATTGTCTCCGACCGAGATTCAAGATTCATCTCTCACTTCTGGAAGAGCTTACAAGCCAGCTTGGGGACTCAACTCAAATTCAGTCCAGCTTATCATCCCCAAACCGATGGACAATCGGAACGTACAATCCAGACACTTGAAGATATGCTCCGTACATATGTTCTGGATTTTGGAGGATCCTGGAAAGACTATCTACATCTTGTGGAGTTCTCTTATAATAACAGTTACCAAGCAAGTATTGAGATGACTCCATTTGAAGCTCTGTATGGCCGAAGATGTCGTACCCCGCTATCATGGGACAACGTTGGAGAAAGAGCCCTACTGGGACCAGAGATGGTGATCGATTCAACTGAGAAGGTAAAACAAATAAGGGATAGACTTCGAGTGGCTCAAGACAGGCAACGACATTGGGCAAATAGCCACCGAAGGCCCTTAGAATTTGAGGTAATTAATTTGTGAAATTCAAGTCAATTTAAACATTTTGATTATGGAACTAAGACTTGATTATAACTTTATTAAAGGTTGGAGAGCTGGTATTCTTGAAGATCTCTCCGACACGTGGCACCACTAGGTTCGAAAGGAGTAGAAAACTCAGCCCAAGATTTATTGGACCTTTTGGCATACAGGAGAAAATCGGAGAAGTGGCATACCGACTGGCATTGCCACCCTCTCTGGATGGAGTCCATAACGTCTTCCACGTGTCACAGCTGAGAAAGTACGTGTCAGACCCCAGCCATATTTTGGATTACTCAGAGCTCGAAGTAGGCCCAAGTTTGACTTACCAAGAGCAACCCGTGGAGATACTGGATCGATCGGAGAAAGTTCTACGGAACCAGGTTATTTCCCTGGTTCGCGTAGCTTGGAAGCACCATTCTCCCGGCGAATCCACCTGGGAGCGAGAAGACGAGATTAGAGAGCGCTACCCTTATCTTTTTGAACCCTGAGGTATATTTTAATTTCTCGGCCTTTCCTTTCGTCCCATTGTTATTCTTAAATTTCGAGGACGAAATTTTTATAAGTTGGGTAGATTGTAAACCCCCTGAATTTTTAAAATTATTAAAACTTGGAGTTTTTCCAATTTTCTGGAATTTTCTGGGAATTTTTTGAAATTAAAATCAAAGTTTTAATTATTAAATAAATTTTAATGGTTAATAAATAATATTAAAATATCATGGAAATAAAATTTTTGGGTGTAAAATGAAAAACTGGACTTAGGGTAATTTTTTTGGATTTTTTTGGGCCTCAGACCTATTTTTAAATACCTCAAAACTAGTTTTAATTAATTAATTATTTAATTAACTGTTTTTTTAATAATTATATTTATTATTATTATTATTATTATTTATATTATTATTTCTATTTTCCTTGGGCCGGCCCGGCCCAGTGGACCGGCCCAGCAGCCCAGCCCCCAGCCCGCTTTCTTGCGGGTCGGGCGGGTCTGCCCGGACCCGACCCGTCCGCCTCCGACCCGCTATCTCACCCCCTTCCCCCACGACCCGGCTGCCGAATTTCCCGCCGCCCCGGCCGGCCATGCGGCGCCCGCCGCGCCACGACCTCCCCGCGTCCTCCGCGGCCGGCCACGCCACGATCCCCCTCCCCTCCGCCTTTGCCGGCTTCCTCCCTCCTATAAAAGCCCTCTTCTTCTTCTTCTTCCTCCCTCACTTCCACCCTAACTCCGGCCACCACTCGCCACCGTTCTGCCGCCTCCCAGCTCCACCGGCGATGCCACTCCCCGCCGACCTCCTCGCCAGCGCCACCATCTCCTCCCCTCTCCTCTTCCCTCCGCCTCTGCCCTCCGGTGCCCCAACAGCCCCCGCTCGGTCCAGCCACCCCCCTCGCCGTGCCTCCGCCGCGCCTCCGCTCGACCTCACCGTGCAGCGCCGCCGTCCAGAACCCCGACCCCGAGCCGCCCTAGTCCCGGACGGCCTCCCCCGTCGGCCGGCCATCGTCTGAGTCCGGAACCCTAACCCTAATCCTTTTCCTGTGTCCGACACGAGTCGGACACGTGTCGGACACATTTTGACCCTGATTTTTGGGTCCCCTTCAGGTGCGTGTAACTTTTTATTCGTAGCTCTGTTTTCGATTCCGCAAATTGCGTTGCGAAGCCTGTATGACCCTCTCGGTGCCCGGACAAACCGCTCAGGGCATCGCGTCCTGTGGTGATCGCACACCGTGATCCAAAAACAGGAAAAACTAGACCCTATTTTACCCCGGAACTGAGTACGCCCCGCCAAACGGGACGACTTGGTCGCGTACAGTCTTCACAGATATGTACGCGTCATCGATACGGACATGTGAGTTTTCGCGGAAGCTGATTCGGGTGTGCGTGCACACCGAAATCAACGCGTATCCGCGGACATCGCCCTGTATCTGACTTTTCTGCAATTCGCCCTAACTTCTTGTACACTCATCAGATCGAGACAAAACTTGTGCCATCGGACTCGTAGTGATACGCTGGTCCTGTGGGTCAAGTTTGGTTCGATTCTGAGAACGTTGACGAAATCGCGTGTCGTGGGCCCCACAGGCCCCGCTCGACGGGCGATTTTTGTGATCGGCTCATCGGAATTCAAATCTGGAAGTTCCGTTGGGTTCGTATCAGCGTTCCTGACCTGTTGACACTAAGTTTGGTGAATTTGGAGACCGTTGACCCAGACACGTTTTTCGGTGCAAAGCGGGCCCACCGGCGGACCCCGTTTTGACCCAAAACTGCCATTTTTGCCCTTGTCTCCAAATTGGACCCAAGGACAGGCGTTTCTAGCTATTTGACATCTTCTGAGCATGATGATAATGTCTATTTCAGCTTTTGGACTCATCTCTAGAAAATTTCCCCGAGTACAATTAATTGGATCCAAACAACAGGCAAGTACCTGCACTTCAAGTTAAATCTTTATATTGTGATAATTAATTCCCTGCTTTACTAGTACCCTTGATGATTACACCTAGTGTTAGGAATACTATATTTCATGTCTTGAATATTGGAGTTCATGTCTTGTTTTTATGTCGGGTGGGAGAATACTAGAAGGCATGTAGTTTACCCTTTCCCCTGCCATGTTTAATAGCTGTTGGTACGCGACTGTACCCTCAGCCGGATCTCGATTATTCCTGTTTAATAGCCGTTTATGACGGCCGGATTAGCCTTATAAACCCCTACATGCCAACTATGTATTCTAAAACAAACACAAGTTCACACAGATAGTTTCTGGTATTGTTATAGTTCTTGTTGACTGTTGTAGTTTCATTTTCTGTCTCATTTATTCCTGCTTCCTTATATTCCTGTTTATAGCATTAACTCTGAGATATTGATTTTCTTTTATGCAACTTTCTCAATATGATACTCAATTTAATTGTCATAAATATTTAGTTTAATCTTGTTGTGCACTGTGTACTTTGCTCCTTTCCTGACTGGATCCGTTGATTTAGGCGATGATGAGGACCTTGCCCCTACATATTATGGTCCCTATGAGGGAACAGATGACACTTATGAGGAGCCAGATCCCACCCAGGAGACCCCTGCTGCAGAGTAGATAGCAGTAGTTATTTTATTTTCTTGCTCTTTATCTTAGCAATCGGGTTTGTCCCCGAATTCACTCTGATTTCTGTACTAAACATTTGAATCTGTTATCGCATTTATTTCATTTGAAATCTTAAGTATCTGTTTTCCTTTATTATCTTGCCTATGTTTTTGTGAATGAGCTAGTTTAGTTAAGTGTGGATTTGACCTAGACAGCGTACTACCGTCGACTCTGCGGCGTAGGCTGGACGTACCCACGCACTCGTGCCCAAATTTCCGGGTGCGGGTCGTGACATACACAGCTAAACATCTTCAGCGGGAGTATCCCACTATTATTTTTCTTGCAATATCTCACATGGAGACTTTCATCCCAGTACTTTTGAGGGCATCAAGTTGATCAGTTGAGCTGTTGTCAATACTGCATGCCCCCACAGACTCTGTGGGACATTCATGACGATCATCATGCTCCTTGCCACCTCCAAAAGGTATATGTTCTTCCCTTTTGTCACTCCATTTTGTGCTGGTGTGTATGCACAGGTGGTCTGATGTTGTATCCCTTGGGCTGACAGGTATTTCTCAAGTACTTTGTTGGTATACTCTGTCCCTTTGTCAGACCTCGGTACCTTTGCCACTGCTCTGTATTGAGTCTGGACATGTTTATGAAAGTCCCAAAAATAGGCAAAGACATCACTCTTATTCTTCATCAAATAAAGCCAGGTGACACGAGAGAAACAATCAATAAAAAAATAAAATACTTGTAACCACTCATAGTAGTTGTGGCACACGGCCCCCAAACATCAGAATGCATAATATCGAAAACAAAATAGCTCATATGGCCCGCACTAACATATGTAAACCCCCTCACCCAAAATTAGGGCTACTTGGCTTAGATAGTGAAATTAGGGCTAGTTTGAACCCAATTAGAATTAGAACGCGGCTTTTATTTAATTATGTAATAATTAAATAACGTATAGCGCACCTTACCGTGCTTCGATAATTGGAGTACCTCACTAGCCATTGCCTATCTAGAAACTTTACGATCTCATCCTAGACATGTCCGCCTACTACTCTGATCCTTGTGCAACTTATAATATTGCTCTCTGATGCTATATTTTAACCGCACAATAAACGTCGCGGACGTTATTTTTTAATTCGATATAAATTACGACTTTGTACCCTTGTGCGTCCCAATCGAAATTGGGGACACAATCTTGACCGTTTTGTGCAAACCAAATTTTATTAGTATTCTACACTGTTCCCTCTACGCCCCAGACAATTGTGTCCCGCCTGATTTAATCCCATGTACTCCTAATTAATTCTAGAACATCGTGCGCATTTTGATTTAATTAATTTAATTTAATTTTTGCCTTTGTGCAATTTTCCAATTTTGGGGGGGCTTTTATGCAAAAATGCCTTTTAGTGTCCCCACCAGTAGACAATTCATGAAGAAACTCAATTTTCCCTTCACGTAGATTTTTCCGTAATTTTTAGCATGTGCAACGCGCGCACATCGCCCTCGTATATTTTTAACCCCATCCTTATATTTTAATCATGCAATTATAGCCCTTCCAAGCATCCCCATGTGAGCCCAAGGCCACTCCAAGGAGAGTTGACCAAGCCCACAAATTCCTAGGTCAACCCAAACCAAATTTTACATGTATATAAACATCTCTTCATCCCCTTTTCTTTATTTTTATTTACATCAAAACCCAACCCTAGGAATTACTCAGCCGACCTCCCTCACATTACTATTCCTCCTTCTTCCTCCTTCCGACTCTTCCTCCGCCCTCGCCGGAGTCTGCCGGCCGCTGCCCCCAACTCGCTGGCCTCCTCTCCTCGACGACTCGGCTGCCTGGAGTCGACCCCGACCCCGCCGGTTCAACGCCGAGCAGCTCGTGTAGCGCCCCGTTCTCCCGGTGCGGAGAGCGCGGCTAAGAAACACAAGACGGTATCGTTCGATCGGGATAGATTGAATTAAGAACTCGTTCTCATTATGGATTTGTTTCTTCGGAATCAATTCCCATATTCAGTGGACCGTGCCCCAAGGATCGGCTTAGCGGCAGAGTCAGGAGGGACCTCTCCGCTGCTATCTTTTATTGCCTCGGTTTTCGATGTCGCTTGTTGCTTTCGTGCTTTGAGTTGGTTTTGGGATTTGCTTGTTTTCCTTGAACAGTTTCGATGGTTTTCATTATTTTCATTCATTGAACTGCACTTTAATTCCGAGATTGGAAAGAGAGGAAGGAGTATTAATCGAGCTGTTCGTATGCAGGTGAACGAGCAGTAGGCGGCTTGCGAGCGGAGTCGTGAAGCGCCTCTTTCCTTCTCCTTCCATCAATCTAAGTGAGTGGCTACCAACCCGATTAGCTAGCCCTGCTTCCAAGTTTCACTCCCTTGCCCCGATCAAACGATACCAAGTAATAACTAAAAGAAACCAAGATAAAAAGGGAATAAACTTGGTAAACATTGCTTGTCAACTAAACTTGTGAACGGTTATCATACTGCATGCTAGTTCGTTTATAAATGTTCCATAAATCATACTAACTATGGATCATATCTTGTATGCAAATAAATGTTCAGTGAGGCTCTGCAAAATAAATCATATAATTCTGCTTGTCTGTGCTCGTGTTGCCTCATCTGCGTGATCTGCTAAATTAATAAACATAACGTTCGATCACGGACAACTTGTGCACAAGGTTTCTGGTTCCTGCGGACGGTCACCGGGGCACTGGGACCGATCTGATCCGGACGGAACGTCTGTATAGTCGTCTATATCGTCGGAATGAGGCGTGCAGCGGGGGGGCTCGCCACCCGCGTTGCACATCCTTTCGTCCTAAGACTATAAATCGTCCTTCGTGGTATTATGCCAGTGATCATCTGTATATTTAAACCTATTGCATACTAACTTGTGTCTTCATGGCAGGGAAGGCATGGTAAGTATTGTGCAGGTAATTCAGACGGGCAGGTAAAATCCACCTAACGGTGGCACGTTCATTTCAGTAAATTCTATATGATGCTTACTTGTAAATGAACTAAGACAAGATAGAAACCCACAAATATGCATGCTTCATTAAAACAACGTGTTGATTGGTATAGTCAGGCTAGCTCACCTTCACCAGCATGTTTCGATATGCTGACCCTCGTTGAAACAGGTTCTCCGTACCAAGGCGAACCGAGCGAGGAGCCGAAGTCGACTTCCCAATCCAGTCCAGCTGTTGGCGCATCTTCACCGCGCCCTTTTTGAAGCATTTTGAAGTTAGGAGCCTGCAACTCTTCATACACAAATGCAGCTCCGTGGCAAAGCCGTCCTCCAGCCTGGAGGTCTTTATCATTTTGAGTTTATAAAGGGATATAATGTACAGAACTGCTATCTTATTTTGAGTCAACACTTTTGTAAGCTGTTCGGCATATTAGCTGACTCGTTCAGGAGTTTGTAATAGATGTTCATTATCAATAAAGAGAACTTTTCCATGTTTCAAATCTGTGTTTAAATTTATCTACGTACTCTGAATATGTGCTCGTTATGAAAAATACTTTAGCCTTGTGTGGGCGCAACCCCAGGCCCGTACGGCATCACGATTCGGGGGACGCCCCAACGATTCTACGGAATCGGGTCGTGACAGCTCGCTCACCATCCGCAGCGCCCACACCGGAGCCGACCTTCCCGGCCATCCCCAAGCCACCGGAGAACACCCTGCACCGACCCCGCTGCTCTCCTCCGCCTGAGAGCCATCAGCCGCCGCCACCATCTCAACCCCACCGTCGAGTCCACCATCGTCCCCGAGTCGCCTCTCCCTCTCGCCGGAGATTGCCTCGACTACTTCCCCGCGACGACAGAACCCGCTCGCCTGGAGCACGGCCGACCTCGCTGCATATTCCGGCCACCCCATCGCCAGCTCGACAGGGTCCTCCTCCTTCCCTTTCCGCCTTCCTCCCAGTCCCTCCTCGGCTGCCTGAGCATGGCCGGAACAGTGAACTCACGTCATCCTCCTATTTATCACCACCACCACCATTCCCTGCTCCTCCTTCTCGAACACAGCCTCTCCTCCTTGCCGAAGAAGCTCCACCCTATCCCCCTCCTTGGCCTGACCCGTCGGAACAGCTCCCCTGGCCGGGCTTCGGTTAGCAGGCCGGAAACGCCATCTCCACAACCACAGCCATCCTCATTATGATCTCGGTTCACCATCATCATCATCACCATTAGTAGCATTATCCCAACATCATCACAACTCATCATCATCCTCGCCGATGTTGTCGCCAACAGCGTCGTCATCCCCTCATCGTCATCCCCTCTTCGTCATTCCATCATCGGCATCGTACCATCGTCATCTCACCATCAATCCACCATCAATATAAATACATCCCCATTAACATCACCACCCTGCATCATCATCCATACCATCCTAGTCTCCATCCTCGTCATCGTCCTTGTCAAACACCATCGTCCTCGTCATCATCATCAGCACCACCATCATCATACTCATCTTAATTCATCATCATCACTCCATCACCCTCACCATCATCCCATCACCATCACCTCATCGTCACCCCACCAGTCATTATCATCATCAGCATTGTCGTCCTCACCATCATCGCCGTTATAGTCGTCATCATCGTCGTCACCTCTCTTTGTCGACGTCCAGCCAATCCCGTGCACGTACACCGAGGTTTGAACCTGTCCCACCTTCTTATTTCGTATGTGTGTTTGAGTATATGTTATTAGGACATGCGTATTTCTTATGACTGCTAGCTGATATCGGACCCTGAGTCGGTGAACCCAGTACTGCGTACACGAACTTGTACTCGTACGCGTATATTAATTAGTTTAATATAATTATATATATTTAGTATGTACTTACTATTCAACTTGGAATACGTATAATTAATGGATATATATGGTATATGTGTATATTGTAATTAATTATATATTAATAAATAATTAGGAGTAGGTGTATTCAGATTGTATGACCTAGGACACCGTGGACTGCCCCGTATTTGTCCTTGAACCTGTTGACCCTAAGAACAATGTTGGTGTCTGCCTTGAGTACACCGACGTACTGGCGAGACCGTGTTAGTTGACTGACTTATTGTGTACAGTACTTAAAGACCCGACACCTGCGTAATTCAACGCGTATTTGACCGTGTTAGATGACTAGTGTTACCCCTAGTGTACCCCCTGAGTCCAGTATAAATATTGTTGTGTGTGCACTAGTGTAATGACTAATGATTTTATTGTATTATATCATATGTACATAGGATATTGGATTTATTCTGCGCGACTTCTGGAGCAGGTTATTGGTACATTGCAGCTCCCTTGCCAGGCAAGTATACCTTGCCATTGTACTGTTATTTATATTCCATATGATTGCATGCATCTTTATTTTCTGTCTCTAGTTCATATATTTTAACTGTTATATAAAATGCACGCGACGGTGTCGTCGCGATATATTTTTATTTATGTATTTGCATTAACCCTGTTTATGAGACTACCCCATTATCATGTAGTATCATTAGGTTCATTGGCCGTGACACAGTTGTTACACGGGTGTGAGTCTCATATAGATCACGGACTGCGTGACAGGTCTGGCCTCCTGTACGTGTGGGTCGTGCGTTAGGGATAACTGCTGTTAGAAACTTTGCATGCTAGTAGACTTGGAAGTTATTAGAGGTGTTATCGTGTCATGGATGTGACATGCTTAGAGCATGGGGTGGGGAGAACAACAAGTACCGTATTTGAGCTCCTTTGCACTTTTTCCTGTGCACCCGGATTCTCCACTGGAGATACGGGCGGTGATGACCCATATATATATTATGTACATTGGCGGGCCTCTGCCGTTCAAAAGACGACGTGCCTTTGGGCCCCTGGATCTTCAAAAAAGAACCATGCCAAATCCCAGTTTTCAGCCAGATAGCTCACTTGTGGGGAAAGTTGTTCTTAACTGCATTCACTTAGACGGTTAGGCGACCCTTTTGGATATTTATTTCAGTACTTTATTGGCATGTGTTTAAGTATCTTGTTATGTCCCTCTGAGGACCTGGTCCGCTGCCAGGTGTACTTGTTCTTGAGTATTTGCAGGAGCGTAGATTTGGATGGTTGTGTATGCTTCGTGGATGTCTTCTCTTCGGGCAGTAATCGATAGCTGGTATACTTATATTTTGGTTGATTGTGTTGTACTTATATTGTATTTACTTTTCCCATTCGAGTTGGTAGTGGATTTGTTTATCCAACTATCCTCCTTAGATACTTCTTATTGAGATCTAGTTTCATAGATACTGGTTATTTATTTCTATATGATTTTGGTGGATGAGATTTAGATTTTACCCTGTGACTTGTATTACCTTTTTTACCACTTGTGGATTCGATATTCATATTACAGCGTACGTGGGAATTTGGTTTCCATATATTGGAGTTGCCATATCCATGCGGCTGGCATGCTTACGTGTCCTAGTCCTACGTATTTTTTGGACTGGGGCGTGACAACATATGAGCTCCTAGTAAGTTTGTTTAAATCACATGCATCACATACTAGTTTCTCCTTATTTGCTTTCTCATAAATAGATTGATACAACCTACTCAAAATACCAAAAAATGAGTGCCCCAACCGCTTGTGGTAGAGTATCAGTGTATCATCGGCATTCATCTTCGGTCCTCCCATTCCTGCCCTCTCTGCCACAGACACCAATGCCTAATCTAGCCCTTCCCGATCTAGGTACCACAGTCCATCATGCCAAGTGTCAGTCCCAAGTCTTTGTCCCGTCTCCTCCTAGAAGATCACCTTAGGAATATCAAAAAAGACAATGTATTTTAATTGGAGGATTATAGAACTAATGGACAAAAGACTGACTGGAAAAGAAGGAGCATGCAAAATATTGGATAATTTTACTGAACCTGTATAATCGACAGTACCCATACCGACCACTGGCTGGAAAGTACTATCAATTGTTTAAATGTTGTCCGCCGATGCTAGGTGAGTGTAGAAAGAGACGTGACTTCCACCTCAGTCTTCGCCAAAGGCAACGCTGCCATGTATGTCCATCCATCGAAAGGTACTGACGACTCACTAGCACTTCCAGTCACGTGTCGAAACGTATCCAAATCGATAATCCAGTCCGACGATCTAAGGGAAGACATAGATACAAGGGCGAGTGAGTCGTCAGTACCTTCCAATTGATGGACATACATGGCAGCGTTGCCTTTGGCGAAGACTGAGGTGGACGCCTCCTCAGTCCCACTCCTCCTATCTCCATCGTTTGATGCTCTTTGCTTTCTCCTTAGTACCTCCAGCATGCCCAGCAGTGCCTGATCCTTCTTAGTATATGCGCCATCAGTTCCCTCTTCGCCTTCTGCTACCAGCAAGTTCTCGACCACATCGTCGACCCCTACGACCACGACCATGTCCTCCAAACTATCAATGTCCACCAACTGAATCTCCCTCCTTGGGTGGTTTGGTGCAAGCATACGTCAGATGGCCCACCTCTTCGCAGTTGTAGCACTACCGGGGTCTCCAACATGCCCAGCAGTGCCTGATCCTTCTCAGTATATACGCCATCAGTTCCCTTTTCGCCTTCTGCTACCAGCAGGTTCTCGACCACATCATCGACCCCTACGACCACGACCACGTCCTCCAAACTGTCAACGTCCACCAACTGATTCTCCCTCCTTGGGTGGTTTAGTGCAAGCATACGTCAGATGGCCCACCTCTCCGCAGTTGTAGCACTACCGGGGGTCTCCCTTAGGTCCTGTGCCGCCTGAATTGGCAACCGCCAGTGCTGACTTCACTTCAAGAGGACCATGTCCCTGCCTGCAACTTGATGCGAGTCTCCTCCTGCATCATGGCCGAGATAGCCTCCTCAAGTGTAGGGATCTTCGGTTGGGCTAGAAGTAGTGCTGTCCTCTGAGCAAACACTACGGCCAACCCCTTAAGAAACTTCATCGTCCTCTCCTGCAGACATATATGTCTCTCCTTATACTTCGGGTCCTCGCATCTCGTCCGATCTGAGGAGTGATCGTAATCCAACTACAGACGCTCCAACTCTATGGCATACTCATGCATCGTCTTCTCTCCCTGTACGGTATCGTCGATCTCCCCCTTGATCTAAAAAAACCTCAAGTTATTCCCCACATCATCGTAGGTCCTCCTCAACTTCTCCCACACGTCCTTTACCATCTCAAGGTCATCCACTGTGGCGACGATCGACTGGACTAAAGAATTGAGGAGCCAAATGTATATCACCATAAGAGTGGACTTCCACTCGTCGCGTCCTGCCGAGCCCTCATCCGGCTCTGTCTTCTCTCCTGACAAGAAACCCTCTAGATTCTTCCCTGCGAGAGTTCTTCTCACCCGTCGTGACCAACTAAGGTAGGTGGCCGGTCCATCAAGCTTCAGATCGATGGAGGGAAGCTCCAACTTCATCGGTGTTCGTGTCGCGCTCTCACCAGCCGACTGTTTCATCATCTTTATCAACGTTGTGACCTCCGCGTGATCCAACTTCTTGATGATCTCTTCCATCGATCATCCTCTTCTCCGATCACCTCACACCCGTCCCACAATTCACGTTCGTCCTCTTCATCCTCTCCTATACCCGATTATGCCTCTCCCAGCATCGGATCTAGGCATTCGATGTCAACGTCCGGAACGACCCATGAGAGATGCAGAAAATCGCGGCAGAAGGCTCATGCGGGCTCCGCAGGAGTCGCAGCTTCACGGTGGTGGCGGAAGTGTGGTGGCGGCGGCGGCCACGGTGGTGGTGGGCGAGCGGTGCGAAGGCGGCGGTGGTGGCGGTCGCGGTGGTGGCGCGGCAGCGGTGGCGGCGGCTAGGGTTTGGCGGCTAGGATTTGTGGCAGCTAGGGTTTGTGCTCTGATACCATGTAGAATATTTTGGAGTTCTATTATGTTGTTATATCATAATATCTCTCTCTCTATATATATAGCCTTACAACCCTCCATCTTACATAAAACCCCATAATATATTCTAATATATATATATATATATATATATATATATATATATATATATATATATATATATATATATATATATATTGCCAAATAGCACATCTTGTGCATGTAGTAGTAGAACTATGATAATAAGCTTCACTGCAAGTTAGTAGAAGTTTTCTTGTCCATTTTTTGAGTTGTCTATACTATGTTGGAATTTTTTTTTTTCCATTACTAATTATCTATTATTTACTTGTTTATGACATTCCTCCCACAAAAAGTTGGATTTTTATGTGTGTCAGACATAACACAAAGTTTATCTCTTTCCGACATGTTGTCTACACACAAACATCTCCATCTATATATACTTGTAAACTTTGCATAAACTTGTGTATATTTACAAAGATGCACATGTATGTTTGATTTCTAGGGATATTGGAAAACTGGTCAGAAACCTTTTGTACATGTTAAAGTGTGTACAATATTCGAAAACTGATCATACAATATTAAAATTTCAAAACCTTGTCCATATGTATGAAAATTTGATTTTCTGGCAATGAACATAGAAGATGAATTAGAAGAAACTGAGATAGAAGGAATTTATGCACAAGCAAAAATTTTATTTTGCCAAAATGCAATCAATGTTCAGCTTGTACAGGTGCAATTTCTTCAATAATTTGTATTTATCAATAGTTGTCTAGTCTGGGGCAAAAGATTATATCAATTGCTTTTCAGAAGTTTGGCTTGAAGTGATGTTAATATAATATGTTTTTTGAAATCAGCTATTTTACTTTCTAGATTTGTTTTAATTAAAAAACTAAATATTTTGTTGTTACGTGGCAGGTTACAACAAATTATGTTCGGGTAGTTAGTTCTACATCTCGGGAGTTGCTTAATCAATGGACTGCCTCTTTTAACTTTTTTCAGTCAATGTTGCTAGGTATCTTTCTAACTTCTGTTGGTGTCTCTTGTTTTCTTTGTACATCAAATGATTACTATCTCATTTATTGTTAATTTTTATAAATTGGTTAATAGTTTAAAGGAATCTAGTGGGATTGTTAAAAAAAAAAAGGTTTACAAACACTACTATATAGATCATTCCGTTGAAGTTGCAACTTAGATCCTCTTGGTGTGTATATTGATAGTGAAATCCCATAAATTTTGACTGATAAGTGTGCTAGATTTATATCTGTAGGATTAGGCTCTTATGCAGTTATGAGCAAAATACATGTTAGGTAGGTAACACATGTTAGATAGGTTACCAATTTTAGTGCTGTTTGCCTCCAGGAAATGTGATTAGTCGTGAATACTTAGTCTAATTCTAAGTAACATAATATGTTCAGAATGTGAGTCCCATGACATCTACAGTATGTTGTGAATGTGAGTCCTATGACATCTACATTTATACAATAAGAGTTGTGACTATTCTGCAAACAATTAGAGGAGATACAACAACATTCTTCATCGCGATAGGCTTAAATCAATAATCAACAAGTCATCACCCATTTGCAGTTATGCAAGAACTTATTAGGCAAATTCAAGTAGAGTTTCAAATGATATTGTGTTATTTTATGAGATTATTAGCTACTAAAAGTAAATCGTATAGTAGTTCTGAACTCTACAGGATTTAAATACTATTAAAATGAAAGCAGAGTATATCAAGTGCAGCTTCAATAAATGTTCAAGAAGATACGAGGGAGTAGTCCATAATAATGTGCAAGAGGTACCTGTGAGTGATAGTTTTTGCTACTTAAGATCAATCCATCATGATGGTGACGTTGACAAAGAACGTTCATATGATGAAAGAAATTATTGAAGCTTAGCAGTGGCTTTGGTGTGTTTTGTGATCATAGCATACTACTGAAATTGAACAGAAAATTGTTTAATGCTGCTAAAAAACTAGCCATGCTTTACGAATCCAAAGGACGGGCAATTAAAATTTAAGAAACATGTCAAAAAATAAGAGTAGTGACTTGAGCGAAGGCTAGGATAGATTGCGGACAACCAATCGAAAGGTAACATAAGATATGGGCGTAATCATACGAAGTTGGAGGTAGTCCCAAATGAGTATAACATGAATGGTCCCCTAGGGTATAGCTTAGTGGTAAAGCTACGGGACATTAACGAGTAGGTCCGGACATCAAGTCCCGGCATCGGCTAAGGGGTGGGAGCTTGAGTCTGAGATGAGGGAAAATTTTCCTTTATTGTTTCATAGTAGGTTCTATTCCTAAGTTTAAAGGACGAAACTTCCTATTAGTTGGTCAGGATGTGGTGCCCCATTTTTCCTATTCGTGAGCTCGGCTATGAAACACTTTATGTATCATTCGATCGGGATAGATTGAATCAAGATCTTTTCCTCGTTATGAATTGGCTTCTTCGGAATCGATTCCCATATTCAGTGGATCATGTCGATCCCAAGGACGGACTAAGCAGCAAAGTCAAGAGGGGCCTCTCCGCTGCAAGTTTTCTTGCCTAGTTCTTGCTGTCGCATTATTGCTTTCGTGCTTTCTAGTTGGTTTTCGGATTTGCGTTTTCTTTAATGGTTTCGATGGATTTCATTGCTTTCGTTCGTTGAACTTCACTTACGTTCCGAGCTTGGAAAGAGGAGAAGAGGTATTGATAGTCTATTTGATGGATTTTATTGCTTTCGTTCGTTGAACTGCACTTTCGTTCCGAGCTTGGAAAGAGGAGAAGAGGTATTGATCGTCTGTTTGTGGCAATGCAGGTGATCGTGCAGTACGCGAGCGGAGTCTTGAAGCACCTCTTTCCTTTCCTCTCTCCACCAACTTGTGAGTGGCTATACTTTGATTAGTTGATTCTTATTCCAAGTCTTCACACCAAAAATCTTGCACTCTTGATTGTTCCGATCAAATGATACCATAATAACTAAAAGATGTCAAGATAAAATAGAATATACTTGGATTACTTATGCTTGTCAATAAACTTGTGAATGGTTACCTTGTTACATGCTAGTTCGATTAGAATGTTCTTTCATCGTGTATCAATTCTAGTTAGAACAATATTCTTCTATTATTGTGCTATGTGTAGAACACTTTACTATGAGATAAATGATCAGGAAGACTATGCCAGTCAGATCATGCCATGTAACTTATCTCGTGCTTGTGTTGCCTTGAACTGTCTCGATTGATAACCTAGTATGGACTTCGCTTTGTCACGGACAACTTGTGTACAAGGTCTTTAGTTCCTACGGACGGTCGCTAGGGCACTGGCACCGATCCGATCCGGACGAAACTCCCTGATAGTCGCCTGTTTCGGACGAGATGACTTATAACGCCCACTATGACATCATGCGAGAGACCCCATGTATATTTAAACTGTGTAAGCTAACTATGTCTTTGTGGCAGGGAATGTCATGGTTAGTGTTGTACAGGTGGTTCAAACGGGCAGGTAAAAGTCACCAAACGGTGGCATGTTTATTTTAGTAAATTTCCATAACTACAACATGCTTGTAGAATTGAACTAAGGCAAGATAGAAAGACCACACAATAACTTGCATGTTTCATATAAACAACGTGTTGATTGGTATAGTTGGGTGAGCTTGTCTTCACGAGTGCATTTCGATGTACTGACCCTCGTTGCACCAGGTTCTCCATGCCAAGGCGATCCTGCAAGGAGTTAAGGCGTCTTCCCAATCCAGTCCACCTACCGGCACGTCCTAATCGTTCCCTTGAAGCGTGAAAAAGTTCTCTTTTTGAAGTTCCAGGAGCTCGTGCACATACTTTATGCAACTCCGTGGAAAGGCGATAGTTTCTTTCGAAGGTGTCTATATAGCTTTTGAAGTTTTAGTAAATGATGTTCATTATCAATAAAGAGAACTTTTTGTACTTGTTTAAGAGTTTGTAAATGATGTTCATTATCAATAAAGAAAACTTTTTCTTGTTTCAATATTGTGTTCAACTATCTGCGTACTCTGAATATGTGCTCGTTATATCAAATACCTTAGCCTTGTGTGTTGCACAACGTAGACACGCACGGCATCACGCCCTTGGGACGACTATCGTTTCCACGGAATCGGGACGTGACACTACCTGCGAAGCAACTGGTACTTAATCGGGCGGGGGGCGGTTTGGTTTCATGCAACGCCCCCGCTGCAAGAACAGGCGATTTTCATTAGAAAGTAAACGCGCTATTAAGCCACAACCTCTTTCCTTCTTTGTAGGAGCCCATCATTCTCATTATCCACCAGGATCCGTCCCTCTTTGTCTTTCCACTTCCGTCGTTGAGGAACAAACACTTCGCCAAATTCTTTTGAGGGAATTTCTACCATATGCATGGAAAGACCACTGGCGGGAAAGAGAACGAAAATCAGTTGTTGACTCAGCCTTTCCACTTCGGACGTGTCAATGTTGAACTTATTGGATGGTGAGTCTATTTTATGAATGTCCATTTTATGGATCCTTAGCTATTCATGTGAGCTGTGGTGTTTACGCGCTGCGAACACGGTTTGGTTGCCTTCCTCGGTGAAAACAACCAGATCGATTGATGGGATAGGAAAAGAATTCGGTGAGACAGGTACGACTTTTGTTAGATCGAGCTTAATAATCATACCCCCTTTGCGACCCTTCTTCTTGTTTGAGGTGTGAATTAATTCCTGAACAATGACGATATTATTCATTGGGCGACTGAAACTGGAATGATACCTTCCTTTAAAAAAGGAATTTCTGGATATTTCGGGAAAAATAGAAAGTATAAAAAGAAACGCCTATCACCAAATAAAGAAGAAAATGTTACGAGATTTAGATCAACCACATTTAGTATAAGCTTACTCTAACTACGATCAGATCGGAAGAGAGGTCGGTCAATGGCAGGTCAGAGAGCTTATTGTAAGAGATCAGCACAGAGTCAAGTCAAGCTTGATTTCCACCGGTGCCAGTTCCAGCAGATTAGGGCCCAACCAATTTCATGTGGTCATCACCTTCGTCGGGGGTACCCAGTTACCCGGAGTCCCAGTCACTCGGACTGGATTTGTTCTGTTGTTAGGTTCTTAGCAGTTGAGGACCTTTTCTTCTTTTATAACCTCTTTCTCTTCGGTTGTAGTTTGGATTCGTTTTCTTATCAAGTCCCCGTCGCCTCTAATGATTACTTCAGGGTCTGAGGTCTATCACCAACCGGCTACAAACCCTGTGTCCATGGAGGAGATTGTGAAATATTTCCAGGCATCGGTTGGGAAAGTCAGTGCTAAGGCCAATCAGGACACTTATGAAATATTATGAATGAATAACAATATTTTTAGGGAAGGATGGTAGCCTTTGGTAAGATTCACTATGTCAAATGACTCATATATATAATATATATGTTTATAAAATTGTTAACCGATAACACATTTACATTTTACCTATACATGATTACGAATTGTTAGCTAATCCTAAGGCAAGAATAAAAAGATCACTTAATAATCTACATATTCTCGCTTGATTACCGTGTTGGTTTAGGTGAGTCAGCTAGAGACCGCTCACCAATACATTACCCAATGTGTTGACCCTCTTCTCCAGAGGTGCGGGGAGTCGCTTGAACGTGTTGAGACATTGGAGCTCGTTTGACAACTTGAAGATGTTCGACTGGAGATGTTATATTTTGTTTATAAAGTACATAATGTATGAACAATGTTGATTGTATCAATTAACTGTCACATACATGCATGGCAAAGAGCCACCAAATGGAACTATATTGTATTATTGTATGCAATTATTTGAACTAAACTCTAGATATTTCTAATTATTTGAACACAACATGGGCACTCCATAATACACTAGACACATCCAAAATAGGTCCAAAATCAGTATCGTACTGTCTCAGTCGTGTTGCATCCATGTTTGTATCACAACATAGTCACGAGGCATTACTGTAGCGCCAAACGATAGTATAAAAGTAGAACTAGCTAGTGCATACAAAGGGAATACAATTTGATCGTAAAGTTTATTCGAATGCAATAAATTTACTGATATCATTTAAAACAATTATCTTTGTGGTCCATTTGTGCTGACTGCTTTCTGAAACTCTTGCATCACCTTCAATTGCTTTGCATGATTCATTTGGTGTATATGATATTCAACATAACCAAATTATGCAACAAAAGAAATATGAGTACGCTATTGAATTTAAAATGTCAAAATTAATTCACATGGGCCACCGTTTAAATAAACATTTAAAAAAATTATAAGCATGAAAGATATAAAATTATTCCATGACCATATTAGACATAGCAAACCTTATTTATAGCTCTCATTGCCTTGCTTGCACCTTTCAATCCCGCAGCGACAGAAGTGTTGGCATACATGGCCTACATGTCAACAGATAAATTAATATCTTCATAAGATAAAGGTTCAAAATCTGGCCTAATGAAAAATTGACTTATGTTGATTTACCTTAATTAATCATGATGGAAATCTCTAGCCTACAAGCTAACATGTAAACATCAAACAACCTACATCATTTCCTGATTTCACAGTCCTTTTAATCTCAGCTATCAGTTTCTTTTCCTGTCAATAAGATAACAAGTGTAAGCAAAAGGCAGTTACATCCTATGGCAATTGAAGATTAAAAATCTTAAAAGTGAAGATCAGTATGTGATTCTGTTGTCATACATGTGTATGTTCATACATATTTTCATTAAGCAATGGTTAATTTACACCAAAGTATTATTGTTTATAGGGGATGTTCTGATCGCACTTTAAGCATGCATGCATGTGTACTGTGTACATCATAACACCTATAAATGTTTGTCAGTGGAATTAGAACTACAATCCTGTTGGTAAAAAAATTTAGGAGGCCTCCCAGGAATTAGTTGACTCCTCAATTTCTAATATCCAATTTCACATCCAAATGGTGTAAAGAAAGAGCCACAATGTATGCTAGTTCGTGATAAATTCCATAACAAGACTTCTCTTCTTTTAGAGCAGTTCCTGAAGTCGAATATTCCATGAGCATACCAAGTTTTATTAATGATCTTTTGACATATCTAGAAATAGATTTCCTCTGAGCAAAATAACGTATCAACTGATTCTAGTCATGAGCACTACAGAAACTGTGAACTATATCAGTACTCAATACAGTTACATTTCAGCAACAATAAATGGAATTTTCTACTTTCTACCAGATGATATGTTACATATCCTTAAAGACTTGCTGCATCAAGAGGGCAACCATAATTGCCACTAGTTAAGGTTCAGAGCACCGTTATGTTTAGGAATATACTCTACCAAAAGCAAGCATCACACTCAAATTAAAATTTTCAAAAGGCAAAGGTGTATCAACACTAACTTGAGATGAATGGAACGAACTGAATTATTCTCAAGGAGTTCTCCAGTAAGACTTACAAAGCTCTAATTTCAAAAGCAAGAGTATAAGCACAAATTGGTACACAACTTGACTCACTCATAGTAAAAAAAAAAAACTATAGAAGGATAAGAAATTGAGATACAGAATAATCGATCATATTGTTATTCTAAAACTCGTAATGTTGCATTCTTTTTAGCATCTCTGCAATAGCCTTTGCTCCCTGCAATACAAATTCATTTAGTATAGAAGTAAATATTTTGTAAACTCGTGATGAAACCAGCTCCAGCTTCGGTAAGCACCAACTTATTTAGGCTTATGTGTGTCTACAGGAGGTATAATTCAAGTAAATAATTTGTAAAGTTGAATTTTCAATAATATAAGAGAGCTAGCAACGAGTTAAGCATGGAAACTCAGCAACTTGGGCAACAAAAGTCATTAAATATAACAACAGATACGCATGATTAACTTTTATATATATAGGTTGCGGCTGCTACTTTTATACTCAGTCATGATGATTTTTGGATATAAATTACAGTTTACAAACAAGGGATACCAAGGAATATGGGATTAAGGATCCTTCTAAGTGTTGGTCAGTTATTATATTGAAGTTTTTGCAGGTAACTTAAAAATAAAACTTGTAATTTCTAAACCAAAATAAGCTTATGTAAGGCACCTGATGTCTGCCCCAATATTATGAACAATGGCAATGATTGGGGTATACGCTCCTTCAAAAATCCTTCTATTCCGTTCTTGCCGCACATGCCACACCATTGAGTATAAACGAAGCTTAGCCATGCGTAACCACACGGGACCTCTCCTCCTATTTTGATACAAGTCCTCCATACTAGCTATTATCCCAACACTGCCATGTCCTCTCAATTGCAGCTTAGATTGTTGTTTGTCCCCAAATGTATTGCGATAGCCGACAACCAAAGAACAAATGCTTTGTTGTCTCCTGCTCCTGCTGACAAAGTATACACAGCTCCGAAGGTAGACACACACCAAATTGCAGTTTTAGACTGCAAACCCCTACTAATTAATGCAGGATGAAACTGAGAATCAGAAATGTCATCTAACAGATTCCAACAGCAGGGATGATTCTAGGTTCTTTGCATCTTCAGAAGCTTCCACATCTATGAGAGCATGAACCTTTCAATCTTTTCTCTGCAGCCATTGATATAATCTGTTTATAAAAGGTCGCGGCCATGAGATGTCTAGACAGAACAATGCTAAATTCTCATAAATCTTTTGCTAAGGCCTAGAGAGCCTGCATCCTCAACAGTCTTACATCCTTGGGGCAATCTGTTGTTGCCGGGCTCTAAGGCCCCTAATGACCTCCGAATGCATAGGCCTGATACCTTGGCTATCTTGGGAGGAATAGGCCAACAGTAACTGCACATTGTTTGTTGCTCTAGCCTTCGTGAGAGATCGTGGCAGAGGGAGACCCTGTCGGCACTGCTGGTGCTCGTGCCATACTCGTCGGGGAACACCAAGATGACGTTCTCAACATTGACCACAACGAGAAGGAGGAAGTCCAGCAGCAGCATCTCATTCCAGTGGCCCTTAAAATTGTTCATTTTTATCTTCTTGAGATGCCCAAATATCTGCTGCCCTCTGCCCTCTGCTGACTCCCTCCAGTGGAAGACTCCAACAAAGAAGCTGGCAGCTGTAGGTGTTCAAAAATAGAGGCTAGATTTTGATATTCTGAATCTGTAAATTAACTGATTATATATACTAGAAAGTAAAAGTTCCTGTAACATACATCTATGAACAGTATCTCTAATAGTTGAAGGTGGCATTACCCAAAGAAGCGAAAGATGTTTGCAAGATCACCATCATTCATCTTATTCACCAGCAGATGCAACTCGCGAATATTCCTACAAGTAAGCTGAGCATCGCTACACACCACATTCATAAACTGAGGCAATACAAAACAGAAGATGTTGAGTTATGTGTTAAGTTTAGTCCCACATCGGGTAGACTAATAGGAAGAGGAGTTAAGCCTCCCCTATATAATGTACTCCCCTCTCTTCTTAATGATTTAATCTATCATTCCCATTTTACATGGTACCAGAGCCAGGTTCCATTCACCCCTCTCTCCACAAAAACCCTAACCCTAGATCAGCCCCCCTTTCCTCTCTCTCTCTCTCTCCCTGCCTCCCGCTGCTCCCCCCCCCCCCCCCCCCGGCCCCGCCTCCCACACCCCCGCCCTGCTGCAGGCCGCCACCGCTTCACGGCCCCGCAGGCGATGCAGGTATGCTCACTTGACAGGCGATGCAGGTATGATACAAAATTATATACCGGTTGATCGTATGTCTAATATTACATGTGCCAACGGTGGTTTGCTAACAGTCCGTGGAAAATGATTTGTCCGTCTTTTTTCGGGACTGTCACTACATTCTGTATTACATACACCTGGAAACCTATTCAGTTTACTCTCAATTAGTCGGATTACTCGTGATATGCATTGCTCGATAATATTCTTTCCTCATGGTTGTGTTTTTCAGGACCTAAAGACTGGAA
Organism: Iris macrosiphon; assembly: GCA_036927795.1. Taxonomy (NCBI): domain Eukaryota; kingdom Viridiplantae; phylum Streptophyta; class Magnoliopsida; order Asparagales; family Iridaceae; genus Iris; species Iris macrosiphon. Next base: position 410,790 of record JAYESA010000078.1, read on the forward strand.
GACTATCGGTAGGAGGCATGTGGCTGGAGGCTTGTACCTGTTTGACGAACCGTCATCTGTTGTCTGTGCTGGTTTGAAACTTGATCATTTTGAGTTACACTTCCAGTTAGGACATCCTTTTGTCCAAGCACTCCAGAAAATGTATCCATCTTTAAATGCTTTATGTTCTTTTCATTGTGAGTCATATAGTTTGGCTAAGCATCACCGGGTTTCCTATCCGGCCAGTCAAAATAAATTTGTTTCCATTCCTTTCGAGTTGGTGCATTCCGATATATGGGGATCTTGTTCAGTTGAATCTGTGATGGGATTCAAGTACTTTGTTCCACTCTGAATCAAGTCGCTACTCGCATCACGATCCCTTTGCACTAATCCAAAATCCTCTCTAACCATCCCTTATGCGTGATCCTGTCATCCCCAACTCAAGTCTGACATGAAACTCAGCCAATGCATGAACCATCCAACTATTCTCACCGTCTGATACTTTCGCTACACGAGCAACCCGTGCAACGATCTCTTCCAAGTAGTCCAATCCAATACCCAACTTTTCCACACATTTGTTGTACGAGCAACTCGTGCAGACTTATCTAGATATTCCCAAGCCAAACTCAAACTTGCTCAACCAATGCTCTATATGATATACCCAGCCAAAAATTAAACTCCATCCAACACATTCGCTACACGAGCAACTCGTGCAACGATCCATACTCAATCTAATGCTTCTACTCACAACATATCGTATAACCAATCTCGTCTGCCAACCAACTGAACCACTGATGCAACCAGAAACTCCCTGAACGATAAGCAAGGCCACCAAAGCAATGACACACCTCTCAATTTGCTGCACAAATGCAACAACGTCCAACAACTTATTGCACGAATGCAACAATGCCTAACGATGCTAAAAGATCTAACAAAAACCAACAAAAGCAACGCAACCAAGAATAACATGCAGCCACAACCAGCAATATATAGGCTTATTGCATGAAACATCCAATGCGGCACCAAGTAGAGCCAAGAGCTAAACGACATGCAGAAGCTATTTAGAGTTTGTGATGAAGCGAAGGACCAAGTTCGAGAAAATGAACCAAGTGCTCTGATACCAATATGTCACGCCCCAATCTCCCGCAAGCTCAATAGTCCCCGCTGAACGTGAATCACCACGTTGCAGCTCTCCCGCAGGACAATCGTTCTCATCGGGACATGATGCCGTACGAGCCTGGAGTTGCACTCGTACAAGGCGATGTTGTCAAACACCAAAGTTATCATCGAAACGACCAAGTTGCAGCGAAAGTCAAGTATTGTGTACCAAGCACACATCAGAGTAATACGTAGCGAAGCTCTCGATAGGGACCAAATAAAATACCACAAAGGCGATTGCCTCAAAGGCGATGAAATACTCTTGCTCTTTTCTCTAGCCCACAAAGGTACTTACAGTTCATGCATCATGTCCCGTATATCCAAGCAGTGCCACTACACCTGCGTACATGAAATAATGCCCACAAACATGGGTCAGTACATAGTCGTACTGGTGAGCGGGGTAACCCACTCGTCTAAGCCGACACTAAGTAAAATAGTGAATGCAAACAGTTATATGGTGATCTTTCTAGTTGAATCCTAGATTCATTTCATGGCATAGGGATGACATGTTAAGGAAAGCTGTAAAGCAGTTTAAGCATGCAAGCATTCAACTCAATCCAATCGACAAGCAATAAATAACCAATCCGAAGGATTCTAGCATGCAACCCGTCCTACTCAAACCCAAGCAACACGAGAAACTATCGAACCATTCCCAAGCCTCAAAATCCATCCTCAATCCAAACCTTACAATCCAATCTTAATATGCACACTCTTGCCGAGGCAAGATGGCCGCGCCTACACGAAAGCACAAACCAACCAAAGAAAAGTAAGCCAACACTTATCTATGTGAACTCATTGGCCAAGCCATAAAGGACATTGATCGGACTAATCAATAGGCAGTCCTACTCGATCCAGCCATGGGCAGCTATCCCCCTCTTGTTCGTATCGAACTACCGGCACCGCGCCCAAGACACGTTACCCTTGTCTCCTCCATGGCCGAACGGTCCCGGTGCCCTAGAGCCAATCCCGTTCGAGAAAACGAAATCCTGTGCAACACATGTTGTCCGTGACATGCAGACACCAAGTAGGTATGACGAGAGGATCGAACATTCTCGCCCCACCAAGCGATCTTAGACTCACTCAACCAAAAATCCAACCAATATCCAGCCAAAGATCCATAACCATTCTTCCAACATATAGCCCAAGGTACCAAATCTCAAGTTATTCCCATAGGCACTATGCCGCTTCTCAACACAGTATTCTAATTGGTGGTACACCCCACGCTCAGAACAATCCCATGGCACAATGCCCCAATAGTGGCACAATGCCCTCGCCGATTCAGTTGTTCGGTTTCGAACCACAACTGCTCGCTTTGCAAGACAAAGCGCCCAAATGATACTCGTGCACGGATGCACGCTCGCTCGCTCGCCCGAATTCTCGATATTCCAACCAAGATGCATAATTCCAACAGTCCAAGCATAATTCCAATTATTCAACCAACTGCCCCAAGTGTATAATCCAACTCTAGCTCCAACTATCTATTAGCGCAAATCAATTCAAGCCACAATCCTATCCAAGCAAATGACGTACACTCTATGCATGCCTCAGTGTAGTGATTCCCAAGTTTCAGTCCAAGTGTTCAAACCTTTACGTATGTTCTATATTATTAGGCATGAAGGAGTAGAGGAGAAGGGACAGAGCCCACTCACAATGTTTGATTCTGTTAAGCATCATGTCCTGCCGATACGGCCGATCCCTTGAACCCGTGGTCCGATGCAAAGCACGATCTAATCAACTCGTATGACTGTGCGAGCAGGTTGTGCTCTCCAAATTATCCGACCAATCGGACTAAGGAAGACGACATTATCGCTCCAATCCAGCTATCTCAGTACTGCTCTGAACGAACACCTGATTACCATCGAACTCCGCTAGCCATCTGCACATGAACCAAACTCAATCAATACTTCTTTCCCAAATCCAACAAATCAAATGTAACCAGCTATTATTTTATTCAATCCGACTCAGTGTAACGCACCGTGCGGTTGCGGGGCGTTATAATCCTTATCATTATACTTTGTTCCATCCAAGTTGTATATATATCCATCAAGTTATGTTCATTTAATAATCGTTCATGCCGTGATCATAACTCGTCTAGCCTAATCTTCCAACTTCAATATTACCGTTCGATCAATCTGTAATATACTTCCAGCATTCCTTAAACAACTAAGTTCAAATCCTCAAGCCAAAGTTTATAGATTTTAGTTACGTTCCCTTTCATAGGGTTCGTCTGAATAATCACCTAATATGTTCCTGCAAGTTCGATCATCTCCGCTCGACATAAATCACCATGCCAATGCTCCCACGGGATAATCGTTCTCAGTCGGGCCTGATTGTCGAGTGTTATCCTTCGAACTAAATTCAAGATCGTTCTTCCAAACTCTAAATTGAATCTGTTATTGCTTACCTCAATTATCGAACCACAATATTCTTTTACTTGTATAAATCTGTGCTATCTTCCAACTATCGATACCATATCAAGTTTATTTATTCAAAATCATAATATACATACTCAAGCTAACTTCTATCGAGCGATATCCTACTCAAGTTTTAATCCTCTTGATTCAATTCAAAATCGTACGCACAATCCACAAAGTTTTCCCGACCAAGATATTTATTCCATTACCTTGAATCCCTATTCAATATAAGCCTTATCAATTGTTCATCACATTCTCATTCATTTGAACCAACTATCGCACGAGAGCTTCGAATTTGCTTACTTGCTAGGCATGTCTTATACTAAGGCTTTGCACAATTATGTCACTTTCTAATAGACTCATTGGTTATCCCAAAACCCATAATTCACTCGAACATTTCCAAAATGATCCATATACCACTCAAGAATTGAGTCATCCAAATAAACCATATTTGATTTACAACTTATTAACACGAATAACCGTCCAAACCATTCCTCAAATCCAAGCATGATCTACTATATTCGCCTTAGCGATAATCAGATAACGTTTCTATCAGTTTCTATTCTATCTCTGACTTACTCTTATCTGAACGATGTCCCAATCTTGCTCGCAAACCTGCTCGCACCAAAGAGTTGGTATCCGATACTCAACACAACTTAGCCGAAAGGCTGTGTGTATAGCTAACCATCCAAACGATATTCTATCTCGCATACTAATCTGGGTAGTAATCACGTATAGGTATTCGGGTTCGTACATAACTTGCCAATTCAAAAACGAGTCTATCCACACAAAGTCTGACATAGGTCGGAACAAGGGTCTTCACATAACTATCTTGATCAAGCAATCATATCATTCACAAGCACTTTTCAAAAATATTTAGACTCATTGTATGGAATATTCCGTTGGGACAACGAGAGAGAGCATATGCACATAACCCACGAACAAGCTTTCAAAACTGAGAGATTCGATACAAAGTACAAGGACGTAAAGTCGTGCCCTGATACCAATATGTCATATCCCGATCTCCTGTAGGATCGGCCGTCCCCGCTAGGCATAAATTATCATGCCAGCAGTCCCACGAAACAATCGTATCCATCAAGATGTGATGTCGCACGAGTATAAGATGCGCCCGTGCAAGGCCATTATCCAAACAGACAGAGAAATAGCTATGCCACAGAGTCATACAAACAGTCCGAATACAGCAAAAAAAGAACCCAACGAGCGATTGGTAACAAGTTCACAGAGTCGTCATAGCGGAAGCATTGAATAACACAAGTATAGAAGTAAAATAAGCACTTTATTGATATTGAATAAGTATTACGAGTGGAGCTAGGCTGAGATTACAAGTCGCTTAAGCCATCTCTCTCGAAACAATAAAGGCGTGCTAAGTGGCTTACAATAAGGAATGATACATAGGCGATTTTCCAACATTATGTTATGTATATGTGCTTCAGCTCCGGACGCAATGCTCCAAGGCTCCAGAGCGAACTCCACGCCTTAGCTCGTACGAAGAGATTTTCGCAATGAACGAGGTTCTCCCGTACCCTACAAGCAATCTGGGAGGTTAACAGTACATGAATGCATTAATGGAGAGGCTTCTCGCCTGCTCGACAAATCCAAATATGTTATATAGGTTCCATGCACCATCTATTAAGTTATCTTTTTTAGTCTTGCCTTAGGATCAATTTCATGGCATGATGTAAATTATAACCCATGTGGCAGTGCGTCGAGCGATATAAGAGTAATACGACGAGACTTACCAACTTACCATTCGTTCTTCCATGTCTAAGATAAAATTAAGTTAAACCAAGCACGAATATATATCAAATCAAGGTATTGCATAAGAAAACACAAGTGTCACGTGTTTGTGGTATTAAACGAAAGAATGAAAGTGTATTTCAATGACAGGGTTTATAAGAGACCCGTGCCCTTTGGTTTACAAACAAACTTGTATAATTCGATCCTATACGAGGATACGGGAGTACAATTTATTTAATCTGGGTATAAATTGCTATAGGTGTTTGATCTGTGGTCGATCACTTTAGCCCTTGGACTACACGATGTTGAAGAAGTGTCGTAGAAGACAGGATGCAGCTTCGGAGGTTACGAAGGAGGGTGGATGCGCGATGCTGAAGGTCGTCGCTCCCTATTCCTTGCCTGAGCTCTGTATTCTTCTCTCTCTCTCTCTGTCTCTCCCTCTTGATCTCCGGTTCGGTGACCTTGTTCGATCCTTCTTTCAAAGTTTTGAGCTTTGATCTGATATTGGTATTCTTGGCCAAATTTTCTGACCTGGTTCGATCTTCCAAATTGTCGACCTTGTTCCCCATTAATAGGGGTCTCTATTTATAGAGTTTTGGTGATAGTGACCACTCCATCGGTGTAACAACCGAGGAGTGGAAAGTACAGCACCCTTTTACACAACGGTTAAAGTAACCAATGCCTACGTATAGATGATCTTTTCAATGAGCGTGTGACGCGGGTCCAACTAAGGGGACACAACGCGTACAATTGCTACTAAGATCACGGCGTAAAAGCCACGTAGGTAGGTATCCATTGTGTAGAAGAGGTTGGCGTAGAAGCCAAATGTCTGTCACCTTGGCGTAGAAGCCAAATAGGCATAGAAGCCGAGTAGGCGTGGAAGCCGAGTAGTCGTAGAGACTGAGGGGGCGTGGAAGTCGAACAGGCATAGAAGCCGAGTAGACGTGGAAGCCGAGCAGGCATAGAAGCCGAACAGGCATAGAAGCCGAGTAGGCGTGGAAGCCGAGCAGTCGTAGAGACTGAGGGGGCGCGGAAGCCGTAGGAGCACAGATCCTGAATGGGCGTAGAAGCCGCTGCGTACCGTGCCAGGGTGCTGATGTGGCCGTCTTTAGCCGGAATTACCGCTTTTGGAGATCAAATCTTTGGCAGAGATTTGCCATCATCCTGTGCATTAAATGCGGAGACGTGCCTTGAGGGGAAACTGTTACCGCTCTGTGCGTTTTGACGGAGGGACGTGCCTTGAGGGGACACTATCACCGCTCTGTGTGCTTTGGCGGAGAGACGTGCCTCGAGGGGACACTGTCACCGCTCTGTGTGCTTTGGCGGAGAGACGTGCCTCGAGCCCTGTACGAAGCGCAGCTTTTGACGTGGCAGGCGGTTTGTCTTCTGCGGAGCGTAAAACAGCCCATGTTTGCCTGTGTAAAATAAGGCAGCGTGTTCTCTTTGCACGTGAAAGAGCGGTTTATGCCGGGGGTTTTTTAGTAAGCGCCGGTTTGGTAATATTTTAACCAAATCCTCTGTATTAAATGCTGAGATCCGCCATCATACTATGGAGCGCATCCCGAGGGGTCTGCCCCCGTTCCCAGCTGTCGTTTGGGTAGCTGTGCAGCACTTTTTGTCAGGAGTCAGAGGTCAGGTTTACTGCATGACTGGACAGTTTCTTTTCGGGAATACGAAGCGTTCCTCGTACGCTTTAACGCTGCTTTGAGAGCGGCTGGGTTTTACGCCATGGAGACGATGAAGAACCCTGTTTTACGCTGGATGGCTCTGAAGGCCTCTGCCTACGCTGCTCTGTATCAAGACGCTGCGTAGATCTTCCAAGCGTTTTTTTAATGCTTCTACAAGACCCCCTTCAAAGCTTTTAAATTCCTCGGAATTTGAAACGCTTTGAATGAAGCATGAACGGCCCCTCGTAACTCGAAATGTTTCTGAATGGAGCATTGAAACGGTCGATGCTGACTTTATGGTAGATTTATTGGGGACCGCTGTGATCTCTTTTGCCTATAAAAGGGGGGGTAAACCTGTCTTCACCACTTTCCCATTGTCATGCAGAGATGATCGCTGGAGTTCGTCGGATCGATCTGAGGAAGAAGGAGATCATGTTCTTCCAGCATGTAGGGAGCCGTAAAAGACGGCATCTTCGAGCAAGTGTCCACTGCAACAATGGATCATGGAAGGACATCTTATCCTCCCTTGCTCGGGATAATCAGCAACTTTGTATTGCGTTGCCCCAGGAGAGAGAAAGGGTCGTATTTGACCACACAGTTTGTAGACTGTTTATTTCTTCCTGAGGCCCCCGCGGACGAGAGTCAAAAAGACTCATCCTGTCCCTGGCTTGAGCGGCGCACGGAGCATGGGGTCTGCAAAATCTATGCAGGCCCAGTTCTGTATCCTCCCGCCGTTTGACCAATATGTCAGTCAGTTTCCGGTAAACCGACTGACTGCTGGAGAAGATGGATGAAGAATTGAGGCCCAGCGAGAGCCTGCCAGAACAGCTTCTGGGCGATCTTCAGACGACGAGGGGGTATCTCCTTTGTAGACGGAGTTTCCCTCAGATATAATCATGAGAAATAGAGAAAAACCCTTATAGATTGGATTTCCCTCATATGTAATCATGATTTTAATCTTTAATAAAATCGTCTTCTTCTCCATATGATCGTCTTGCCATGCGTTGCTTGTGAAGTCTGAATATGTGCAGCTTTGACACGTCTGAATCTTTACGCTGACTCTGATAGAAAGAGTATTAGGCCCTGTCCTTTATGCATAGCGGATAGTCCATAGAACGTTGCTGAGCACTTTGAACATTTAGAACTGTCCTGTTGCTAGGACTGCGTAGAATTTCTGAACTGTTGCCTCTCTGATGAGCGGAATTTTGTTTTGTTCAGAATTCGTCTTCAAGAATGATCTCTCGAAACTCCCTTGGAACAGGGTCGAGGTTTTTGGCTGTCAAACTGAGTTGCCACTTTGATAGACGAGATGTTCAGACTGGAATCTGGATGAACCTCCAATTTTTTGGACCCGAGAGGAGTAATTTCTCAATGTTTGAACTCTGCATACTTCGGGTACTTGGGAATGCTTTGGGTCAAGAACGAGTATCTTCTGTGTGAACTCTTTGCACTTGACCGTCTTGGGGACTGTTTGGATATGCGGAAAGTCGTGGAGCGGGAAATCATGTCTGTAGCCTCTTGAGCGTAAAACACCATCGAGCGTGAAATCGTAAACTTGTGGTTCCTGAGCGTGAAGTCGTAGGTTTGTTGCCTCTCGAGCATAGAATGCTACCGAGCACAAAGGCATCCGGGCAAGAATAACCATAGACTTGTAGCTGTCGAACGTAAAGCCGTTAGATTCGTAGCTGTCGAGCGTAGAAAAGCTCCTTTAGCGTAGGACTGTAGATCTGTAGCCTGTGAGCGTAGAACACCATCGAGCGTGAAATCGTAGACCTGTGGTTCCTGAGCGTGAAGTCGTAGGTTTGTTGCCTCTCGAGCATAGAATGCTACCGAACACAAAGGCATCCGGGCAAGAAAAACCATAGACTTGTAGCTGTCGAACGTAAAGTCGTTAGATTCGTTGCTGTCGAGCGTAGAAAGCTCCTTTAGCGTAGAACTGTTTGATTTGTAGCTCCTGAAAAGAAAATTTCTTCGAGCGTGAGGTTTGCGGATCTGTTGATGCTGAGCGTAAACTGAGCGCCACCGAGCGTGAGATCGTCGATTTGGTATCTGCTGAGCGTAAAGTCGTGGGTTTGTGGCCTCTCGAGCATAAAAGCTACCGAGCACAAAGGCATCCGGGCGTAAAACCATAGACTTATAGCTTACGAGCGTAAAACCGTAGATCCGTTGCTGTCGAGCGTAGAAAGCTCATTTAGTGTAGAACCCGCTGAACCGTCTTGCACGAAAAAACCTTTCGAATTCGCTGACTGTCCGTCTTCCAAGGGTAGTGGGCTGACGTAGCATCCAATCATGATCAACTATTAACTGCGAGATTTGGTTAGGGTCTCGAGGGGTTCGTCCGAGGATTCGAGGAGTCGACCCGGATTGTATATATATCCCCAGCTTCTGGAAAGAAAAACTTTTTATCTGTCTTCTGCGAAAGAGAGCTTTCGACTGTTCGAGTTTTTCTTCGTTCCTTCTCCGAGCACTTCGAGTCTTCAGAAATGGCGTCGAAACAAACCCCCTCCGCTAAGGGAAAGAGCATAGGTTCTTCTTCTCATTCTTCTGTCCCGGCGAGGGAATCTCCGGTCGGGCAAGGTGAACTTCCCTCTGAGGGGAGCATCCCGCCGACGACTAGCGCTCCCGGCTTTAGAGGTAGAACTTTTTGGGATGACACAAACGACGAAAAATCCTTCGCACACGTTGAACGTGACTGCGCTAGGTCATCTTCTATGCTGATAGCCTCTTTTGAGGAAGATGACGCACGGAGGCATTTTCATCTTTTACGCCCACATTTCTAATGTGTCAGCGTAAAGACTCCGTATTTTCGCAGCTCTGGGCGTAAATAGCTCGGGCTACCGAAAATTGGCGTATTTTGTAAAATTTGAATTTTATGTTTGTGGAGGAGACTTCATGCGTAAGGTGACCAAATTTGTACAATCTTGGCGTAAAGCACAGACTGTCGTTTCCTTAGTCCGTGTGTTTGTGCCAGATTTGTAATGACATGTCTTCTTTGCATTATCTTGCAGTTGATCTGGGTGAGTGCCCATTGGCTGAGTTGATGGGCTCCGCTGCGGGGATGCTACACTCGAACTATCTGGAAGATCTGTCCCATGTGGCATTTTCCATCTCTGGACCCCAGTATCCTGAGGGAAGGGAGCTCCTGATATCGGCCCAGGGTGAGCGAATGTTGTTGAGTATGATCAACGGCGAACCCTTGGTACGTGTAGATGGGGAGCGGTACATAAAGCCGGCTTTCCTTTTTGGGGACATGATTGATAAACAGTCCCAGACGAAGCCCAAGAGGGAGCCTTGGGTTTTCCCTGCCGGAGATTTGGTCTTGTACCTGCCGACGATGCCGAGGGATTATCCCATCTCGGCCTTATCCCATGCGACGCATCCCAGGAAGATGTCTTGGAAGCTGACTCTTGATCTTCACGGGAAGCCGGGGAAGATCTTTTGTCTGAAAGGCGCTGACCAGGGGTCGTTTGTTAGTCGCCCTTCTGGCGTTGTGACGCTGTTCCGAGGACTGTGCCCGGGCAGTGTTCCAAGTGAAGATAGCTCGGTGATCCAGCCGGTCCAATTGCCGACCTTCTGCAACGACTTCATGGGTCGAGGTGGGGTATATCCCAAGAAGAATCCTCGGTGCAATGGGTGGATTGCCCCAACGAACTCCCGATGGAGATGCCTAGTTGACTGGGCCTTAAAGCACTTCCAGAGAGAGTTGGAGGGCATCGGACTATATGCCGCTGTGAGTGCGACGAGCGTCGGGCTGCCTCCGAACCCTAATTTGTTCCTGGCACTGATGGAGCGGTACATTCCGCTCATCGGGACCTTCGCCACTCCACTAGGGGAGTTGGGGTTGGCCCTTCATGAGATGGCAGTTGTCTCGAGACTGCCGATGGGGGATACCCCATATGAAGAGTACGTTCCCACCAATCGGGAGTTGGGGGATTTGGACCCTCGGGTGGCGGAAGTATATCAGGAGCTGATGTGTCAGTACTTCGCGTGCACCACTTTTTATAACGAGCCTTCTGATTTGGCTCACACCACCAAGTGGATGTCTTACCTTTTCTTCCACCAAGCCAGGGCCGCCAGGTCGGAGAAAGCCTCGGGTGGTAAGAAAGAGCCCGTGAACTACTTGGGCGTCCTCAGTGCCCAGGTTGTGGAGACTCTTATGGAGGAGGCTGAAGCTCCGGATCAGATTCTTGTGGAGGGGGTAGGAAAGTACCCGAAAGGCACTAAGGCCTGTAGTTACTTGAGGCGTTGCCGCAGGCCTTTGTCTAAGGAGGCCCAGCTGGCTGGTTTCCTCTCCATATGGCTGCGTCAAGTAGTGGTGCCGGGCACCGCGTCCGCCGACCGCATTCACCGCAACATCCTGTGGCCGGCAGTGCGCCTGGTGTTTGGGGCAAGACTGGGCTTGCTTCCTGCCATGGTGTGCCGTATACAGGCTGGCCTGAGGGCCATGACAGATGGGTTGCTCGTTGATGAAGCTCGGCGGGAGAGCTTCCCTAGGGTGGAATTACCATACTTGTACTTGATGGGATGGTTAATTCTCCACAATTCCCGGGTTATGTCACCCGGTTCCGGTAGCAGCTCAGGGGGTATATTCCTATTGAATTACAGGGATTCCTCCTGGAATGTGAATACAGTTTTAGACTGTCGGCTGGTTTTGAACCTCAGCCATGGCTGGAAGATCCTTTGTACTCCCCCTCCTGTGCATCGCAACCAGTCAGGGCTGTGGCTCGAGGATTCAGGTCGAGGGAAGACCGTTCTTTCTCCAGAGGCGTTTAATTGGTTGGTCTGTATTAGACCTTCCCATCTGCTGTATAGGAGCGAAGACCATTGCTTCTTCGAGCCCTACCTGCCTAGTCGGTTCGCCAGGCAGTTCGGGTACGACCAGTTGTATGTGGGCAACGCCGTCTCCAGCTTCAGGTCCAGGGGTAGACTCATTGATGGAGCTAGAGGGTGGCGATATTTTATCATGGGTTGTACGGGGGCAATTTTTATCGTGCCGATCGTTACAACCTCCACGGAGCTGCGCATCCTTCACTCCTACGCCCAGTTTTATGTGGCGGTTAACACTTTCCACCGCAATTTCGACAGGCGTGGGAGCTTCAGGGTGCCTTCTGCCAAGCCTGGGGGAAGGGTCGAAGTCCCCTCGGTTTCTTCTGATGAGGGAGAGGAATCTGGTACTCCGGATGAGCCTCTGGTGTTGTTGCCGAGGTGTGTAGTGCCTCTGCCGGCGGGGGCCCTGGTAGTCTCTTCCGGAAAGCGACGGGCTTCTGCTCCGAAGGAAGCTTCCCTTCGTAAGAGGAGGAGGGAGACGGTTGCTCGTCCTCTCCGTATTCCTGGTGTTGAGGTTCCCGGGAATGAGCCTGCATCTCCCTGTATCAGGGATGATTCTTTGGCCGGAGGTTCCTCGCCTTTCAGAGGGGGACCTTCTACAGTTCTGGCTGGCGGCGCCGGAGAGTCCTTGCTAGAGGCTGCTGTTGCTGCGGCTGCTCCAAGCAGCGGAGCGGGATTGCCTGCGTGGCCCCAACAGATGGAAGAATCTTCCCTGAGGTCAGTAGCGGGCGGAGTTACTCCTGCGTTAGCGAGCGCGCCTAGCGAGACTCCGGCTGATGAACCTCGACCGCATCTCGGGGAAGGCTTGACCGAACTCTTGGCGATGTCGGTCGGCCCACCTCCTTCTCCAGGTATGACAGTTCGTATCGCGTCATTAAGGTGTGGCTTAGCTACATCTGCTGCAGATGCGTCGTATATGCCGTTGGTTCCGGGTAAATGTCATTTCGATGTCTCCTCCTAGGAGGATTACCACTGTGTTTGACATTTTTGCTTTCTTGTCCTTTTTTCAGGGGATGACGTCCACGGGGAGCATGGCGTTGAAGTGCCTTCCGGCTTTGTTCTGGCTCCTGGCGGTGACGTGGAGGCGCCGGATTTTGAGACAGGAGTGTCTTCGGGGGCTAGCTCTGTTTGCCTTGGTCTCTTCCTATAGATCCAACACCAAATCTTGGTGAACCCACATAATCTCGCCCCGCCGGATAGTTAGGGGCACCAGGTTGTGACCTTGATCCCTAGTAGGTGTAACACCATCAGGGACCTTTTGGGGAGGTAAATTGCCAAACTGCAGAGAGATCATGTTGGCCGTGACCGTTTTCTCGGTGTTGTGCAGAGTGATGGCCTTAGCATCGATCAACCCCTGGATCTTCCTTTTTAGTACATAGCACGCCTTTGTCGGGTGGTGTACGTATCTGTGGAAGATGCAGTATTTTGGGTCGTCAGTATTGCCGACCTCCTAGGGCCGCCTTAGTTCTGGGAGGATGATCTTGCCACTTTTGACGAGACATTCAAAGATACTTGGGATATCGTCGTCGTCGAAAGAGTAGACTTCGACGGGCCTCGGAGCCCCCGGTTTCGCTTGGACGGTCGCCGCGATCTTTGGCCTGGCCGTGTTGATTGCTAGTGCTTCCTTCCCTTTGGGACCATGATGATGGTCACTGTCAGGGGATGACCTCTTGCTTCTGTCAGAGGCGGAGATCATGATGTCATTGTCGCGCGCCTTGCGACTGTTGTCTTCGGCTGCTACCGTCGAGAGGATGAACGAGGGCCAATCATGGAACTGATATGGTCCTGTGAACACCGAGACCACGGGAAGGAGGTTCTTCCTGCAAATGTCCACCAATGCTGAGTCTGGAACTCCTGGAGGCATCTGTAAGGTGGCCTGACGAAAGCGTTCGATGAATATACGAACGTCTTCCTTTTCCTTCTACTTGACTTCGATGAGAGAGGACATAGACATGTCCATTCCTCCCTCGTAAAATCGTGTGAAGAATAGAGCTTTAAAATCCTCGAAGGAAGTAATGCAGTTGTCCGCCAAGCTACGGTACCACTGATAGGCTACTCCTGAGAGGCAGCCTTTGAACACCCGAGTGAGGAGGGCATCGTTCCCTTGTAGCAGCACCGTCATCATACTGAAATAGTTCATGTATTGGCTTGGTGATGTTTTTCCCTCGAACAGAGCCATCGCCTGAGGTTTGTATTTTGGAGGGAAAGGGACCTCTTCCCTGGTAGCTGGGTACGGCTGGTTGATTCCCAGTTTCTTGAGCTGATCTTTGTGCTTCAAGGCATCGAACTGGGCTTTCAACTCCCGGACCGCCTGTATCGGATTTTCCGTTGGAAGCGGAGGAACTGCTGACTCTTGATCTAGAGCAGGTTCTTGGCTTGGGCTGGATGGTGGCAAGTCTACCCCCATATGTATCTGAGTTGGCGGAACCGATGCTTGAGCCATGGCGGTTGCGTGCTGAGTTAGCATCATCTGGTGCATATTCTCCATTACGGATTGCATTTGTTTCAGCGACGTCTCCAGGTCAGTGATGCGTTGTTCTGCGTCTCCTGATGGCGACGCTCCCTCGCGTTCGTCTTCGATGGCGTAAGCTCCCATTTCTCTGGGCGTCGTCGAAGGGTAAGTATAGGTCGCTGCAGAAGTCGACTCTATACTCTCGGCATCTGATCTGGGAGATCGGCGACCCCCAGCGTCGGAATCAGACGAGTACGGAGCTGGTTGCTGTGACCTTGCACGGGTATTTTGGAATACCCCAGCTTCAGCGTTCCTGAGGAGGTCTTCGAATTTCTCTGGCTCGGAGGTCCAGAGGGAAGACGCTTTGAGCTCGACCCTCTTCTAGGTATGCGTGAAGCCATATTCACGGACGCATACGCGTGCTCCTCTTCCGAGAAAGATTGAGAGTAGTTCAATCGGTCGAAGACCGATCGTTTTGCTTTAGAACAGTAGCAGTCAATCACAATCTTATGACTATTACAACATTGTTCCCTAGGGGGCATAATAGACATGTTGGAAGGTCTCCTCTCCTTACGCTTCTGGATTAGGCCTTCGCGTAGGTCAGGAGTAGCAATTTGAGCTTGTTTTGCGCCGTGGGACTTACCTAGGCATGATTTGGAGATTCGCTCAGACAGGCGTAAAGCTGAAGAGGTGTTCAGTCGACCGTCATCTTCCCGCATAATCCGGAGGATAGGCAGATAGCTTCTTCGCTGGTGTAACGGCCGAGGAGTTGAGTACTCGCCTGCTTGCTTCCTCTTGCGGAGATCACGGCGCTCATCTGGTTCGTCGTAGAGGTCAGATGTCGTCTTGCGCATGGAGCGTGATCTGTTCTTCCGATTTGGCGTTGAGGCACCATCAGAGGTTTTGTCTGTACCGCGCGTAGCGGGAGACTGATTTCTGCGCGTATAGCGCAGTGGATACTCCTGGGTTAGCGCTGAGGCTTTACCAGAAGTTTTGTCTGTACCGCGCGTAGTGGGAGACTGATTTCTACGCGTATAGCGTAGTGGATACTCCTGGGTTAGCGCTGAGGCTTTACCAGAAGTTTTGTCTGTACCGCGCGTAGCGGGAGACTGATTTCTACGCGTATAGTGCAGTGGATACTCCTGGGTTAGCGCTGAGGCTTTACCAGAAGTTTTGTCTGTACCGCGCATAGCGGGAGACTGAATTTTACGTGCGGGACACGGAGGGAGCGATGCTACCACCTCATTGGTCGGAGAGATCGGAGAGATCGAAGAGTCCACAGGAACGACGGAGGATGTCTTGGGCATCCACACTTTGCGTAGCTTCCTGTTGTCTTGGACGGAGAGAGAGTGAGAGCTACCCCCAGCCCGAAGCATGTCTTCGTAGGCAGACTGGTCAAAATAAACGACCAGTGTCTTCTTCACGGTTCCTACAGATACCGCATCGTGTTGAGCAATTATTTCCTCGTCAGAAGAGAAAGACGTCCCCAGCAGAGTCGCTATCTTGTTTGTGGTATTAAACGAAAGAATGAAAGTGTATTTCAATGACAGGGTTTATACGAGATCCGTGCCCTTTGGTTTACAAACAAACTTGTACAATTCGATCCTATACGAGGATATGGGAGTACAATTTATTTAATCTGGGTATAAATTGCTATAGGTGTAGTGCCCCGCTCCGCGTCGGCACTATGTACAAGTGGGATCGACTTGCTTGCTCGAACGGAAGTCTTCTCGGAGAGTTCCCGACCGATTAATCAAGGTGAGTGGGCAGAACTGCATTCTCTGATTCTTGCACGACTTAATAATGAATCTGAGTTTTAAATGCTTGTTTGCTTAAGAAGAAATGTTTTCATAAGAAATGATAGAACCGACTCAGTATGCTAATAAGAGAACTCACATAGCTTGTCATCGAAACGAATATGCTGTCGAAACTAAGAGAATATGTATGCTTGTCTAAAATGAGATAGAACCATTGCTATGCTAAAAAGATAGAACTGCATATTTACTTGATGTGATAATAGACCCGTGCCATGCTAGTCTAAACTAAAAGATCGTTCATATGTTTGCTTGTCATCGTGTTCATATGGATTATCTTGAATGCTTGTTTCGATATGAGAGTAAATACTTGTCTTGTGTGTGCTAGACTAGTAGCCCGCCTTGCATAAAGGTCCTACGGGATCTTGGGGGTGCGGCTATTAGGAATGTGATTAGAGGATATGAATGTGTTTGTCATGTTGTGTGCTATTGTGAAAGAGACAAGAGATATGTGGGTGCTTGCGGTGGATGGAGGACAAAACGATGTGTAGGAGACTAATATCGCGCCCTGAGCTCGGGGCGAGGGTATTGGAATGGTGGATGGTGATGCGATGGGGGAGACTAATAGTGCGCCCTTGCTACAAGGTCCTTCGGGATTGAGGGGCGTGGCTATTAGAGGGAGGCGGCGCTTCTGTTGAGAAGAGTTGTGTCTATACTTGGGTAGTTCATGGAGATAGCTGCATTCAGGTCGTTAGGGAGCATGCTAGGCTAGCCTTCTTGCACACCTAACTGTTTGATGTAGAGACGGACAGGGAACTAAAGAACGGTAAAACATATATGTTTATGCAATTGTTGCTAACTTGTATGTTTGTTGCAGGGATAACCGTTCAGCCATGGGGTAAGAAATATCAGTTTATACTTAAGCCTGCTTATTCATTTTGTCTGCATCATAGAGACCACTCGTTAGCGCTTCATGCATTACATTCGGTCGGACAATGAGACTATTGGTGCAGAGCTGAACCTTGGCTACGGCTGCTTCGGCAGTAATGTGCAACCATGAGTCACAGCTGCTAATAGGATC
The DNA here is from genome assembly GCA_036927795.1 of Iris macrosiphon. NCBI lineage: Eukaryota > Viridiplantae > Streptophyta > Magnoliopsida > Asparagales > Iridaceae > Iris > Iris macrosiphon. Next base: position 427,880 of record JAYESA010000078.1, read on the forward strand.
AGAATGTGAGTCATTGGTTAGCTGGATTACCGCTGCCGATCCTGAGTTACTCGGGGACCGACTTCTGATTGATAGTTAACTTGTGTGCTAGCTTGAATGATAGTCCCTAAATGCTGCCTGTCCCTAGAATCCGTGCATATAGTTCACCGAACACGCTGCGCACACCCGAACAGGATTCCTCGTGCTTGAATTGGTTACCTCGATTGGTTGGTTGTTTGATTATGTTTTCAAAAGACATGTTTCCAAACAAAGTAATATGACTCTGCTATAGAACTGCATGTAAAGAACTTAAGTAAAACTAGCAAGATCACTAGTAATGCAATGTTTTGCCACATGATTACTTAGTGTGGGTTTCAGGGGGTGTAGCTTCTGTTCAGTTGTTTTATCTCACCAGTACTTGCATAAAGTGCTGACCCACCAACAGTTTGCTTGTTCTCAGGTGCTCGTTCGTCTGAGGAAGCGATAGCCGTGCCTCATCCCAAGGAGCCGGAAATCTGGAGTCGATGCCTGGAGCCGCATCGAGTTTGTGCCTGCTTTGAGCTGCTTTTATATAGAGGGACATAATGTATGGAACGGTGTTATTGTAATCGAGAGAAGAGTGCTTGAGCGATTTGTAATCTCGGCCATGCGCCGCTTGTAACACTTTCGATTATCAATAATAGAGACTGTTTTTCATATGCCATGAGTTCTTCACTTTTCTGCAATGTTATATGCCGCTGCTTCAGTATCGAATAGCTTACTTGCCCTTGTATCAAAGCTTTGGCCTTGTGCAAGCGCACTTTAGGCTTGCACGGCATCACGTCCCGATGAGAACGATTGTCCTGCGGGAGAGCTGTAACGTGGTGATTCACGTTCGGCGGGGACGATCGGGCTCGCGGGAGACCGGGGCGTGACATAATGGTATCAGAGCGACTCGATTCTTTGCCCATTCCGTTGCTTCCAACTCTGAGATTTGCCTGATGTGAGATGCAATGAACGTTCCATACAATGAGTCCGTAAATATTCTCAAAGTTGTCGGCAAAAGTTTTCTGGATTTGGTTTTCATTGTTTGAGATATGATTTGTGATTTTGTTGGCTAGAGTTTTATTGAGTTGTGATTGCCTGAGTTTTGATTTGGGATGGCGAGGGATGAGGACTATCGCTGCTATATGTTTTCGTGGGTTTCTCCTTGAGTTTCGAGGACGAAACTCTTTGTTGGTGGGTAAGTATGTAGTGCCCCGCTCCGCGTCGGCACTATGTACAAGTGGGATCGACTTGCTTGCTCGAACGGAAGTCTTCTCGGAGAGTTCCCGACCGATTAATCAAGGTGAGTGGGCAGAACTGCATTCTCTGATTCTTGCACGACTTAATAATGAATCTGAGTTTTAAATGCTTGTTTGCTTAAGAAGAAATGTTTTCATAAGAAATGATAGAACCGACTCAGTATGCTAATAAGAGAACTCACATAGCTTGTCATCGAAACGAATATGCTGCCGAAACTAAGAGAATATGTATGCTTGTCTAAAATGAGATAGAACCATTGCTATGCTAAAAAGATAGAACTGCATATTTACTTGATGTGATAATAGACCCGTGCCATGCTAGTCTAAACTAAAAGATCGTTCATATGTTTGCTTGTCATCGTGTTCATATGGATTATCTTGAATGCTTGTTTCGATATGAGAGTAAATGCTTGTCTTGTGTGTGCTAGACTAGTAGCCCGCCTTGCATAAAGGTCCTACGGGATCTTGGGGGTGCGGCTATTAGGAATGTGATTAGAGGATATGAATGTGTTTGTCATGTTGTGTGCTATTGTGAAAGAGACAAGAGATATGTGGGTGCTTGCGGTGGATGGAGGACAAAACGATGTGTAGGAGACTAATATCGCGCCCTGAGCTCGGGGCGAGGGTATTGGAATGGTGGATGGTGATGCGATGGGGGAGACTAATAGTGCGCCCTTGCTACAAGGTCCTTCGGGATTGAGGGGCGTGGCTATTAGAGGGAGGCGGCGCTTCTGTTGAGAAGAGTTGTGTCTATACTTGGGTAGTTCATGGAGATAGCTGCATTCAGGTCGTTAGGGAGCATGCTAGGCTAGCCTTCTTGCACACCTAACTGTTTGATGCAGAGACGGACAGGGAACTAAAGAACGGTAAAACATATATGTTTATGCAATTGTTGCTAACTTGTATGTTTGTTGCAGGGATAACCGTTCAGCCATGGGGTAAGAAATATCAGTTTATACTTAAGCCTGCTTATTCATTTTGTCTGCATCATAGAGACCACCCGTTAGCGCTTCATGCATTGCATTCGGTCGGACAATGAGACTATTGGTGCAGAGCTGAACCTTGGCTACGGCTGCTTCGGCAGTAATGTGCAACCATGAGTCACAGCTGCTAATAGGATCAGAATGTGAGTCATTGGTTAGCTGGATTACCGCTGCCGATCCTGAGTTACTCGGGGACCAACTTCTGATTGATAGTTAACTTGTGTGCTAGCTTGAATGATAGTCCCTAAATGCTGCCTGTCCCTAGAATCCGTGCATATAGTTCACCGAACACGCTGCGCACACCCGAACAGGATTCCTCGTGCTTGAATTGGTTGCCTCGATTGGTTGGTTGTTTGATTATGTTTTCAAAAGACATGTTTCCAAACAAAGTAATATGACTCTGCTATAGAACTGCATGTAAAGAACCTAAGTAAAACTAGCAAGATCACTAGTAATGCAATGTTTTGCCACATGATTACTTAGTGTGGGTTTCAGGGGGTGTAGCTTCTGTTCAGTTGTTTTATCTCACCAGTACTTGCATAAAGTGCTGACCCACCAACAGTTTGCTTGTTCTCAGGTGCTCGTTCGTCTGAGGAAGCGATAGCCGTGCCTCATCCCAAGGAGCCGGAAATCTGGAGTCGATGCCTGGAGCCGCATCGAGTTTGTGCCTGCTTTGAGCTGCTTTTATATAGAGGGACATAATGTATGGAACGGTGTTATTGTAATCGAGAGAAGAGTGCTTGAGCGATTTGTAATCTCGGCCATGCGCTGCTTGTAACACTTTCGATTATCAATAATAGAGACTGTTTTTCATATGCCATGAGTTCTTCACTTTTCTGCAATGTTATATGCCGCTGCTTCAGTATCGAATAGCTTACTTGCCCTTGTATCAAAGCTTTGGCCTTGTGCAAGCGCACTTTAGGCTTGCACGGCATCACGTCCCGATGAGAACGATTGTCCTGCGGGAGAGCTGTAACGTGGTGATTCACGTTCGGCGGGGACGATCGGGCTCGCGGGAGACCGGGGCGTGACATAATGGTATCAGAGCGACTCGATTCTTTGCCCATTCCGTTGCTTCCAACTCTGAGATTTGCCTGATGTGAGATGCAATGAACGTTCCATACAATGAGTCCGTAAATATTCTCAAAGTTGCCGGCAAAAGTTTTCTGGATTTGGTTTTCATTGTTTGAGATATGATTTGTGATTTTGTTGGCTAGAGTTTTATTGAGTTGTGATTGCCTGAGTTTTGATTTGGGATGGCGAGGGATGAGGACTATCGCTGCTATATGTTTTCGTGGGTTTCTCCTTGAGTTTCGAGGACGAAACTCTTTGTTGGTGGGTAAGTATGTAGTGCCCCGCTCCGCGTCGGCACTATGTACAAGTGGGATCGACTTGCTTGCTCGAACGGAAGTCTTCTCGGAGAGTTCCCGACCGATTAATCAAGGTGAGTGGGCAGAACTGCATTCTCTGATTCTTGCACGACTTAATAATGAATCTGAGTTTTAAATGCTTGTTTGCTTAAGAAGAAATGTTTTCATAAGAAATGATAGAACCGACTCAGTATGCTAATAAGAGAACTCACATAGCTTGTCATCGAAACGAATATGCTGCCGAAACTAAGAGAATATGTATGCTTGTCTAAAATGAGATAGAACCATTGCTATGCTAAAAAGATAGAACTGCATATTTACTTGATGTGATAATAGACCCGTGCCATGCTAGTCTAAACTAAAAGATCGTTCATATGTTTGCTTGTCATCGTGTTCATATGGATTGTCTTGAATGCTTGTTTCGATATGAGAGTAAATGCTTGTCTTGTGTGTGCTAGACTAGTAGCCCGCCTTGCATAAAGGTCCTACGGGATCTTGGGGGTGCGGCTATTAGGAATATGATTAGAGGATATGAATGTGTTTGTCATGTTGTGTGCTATTGTGAAAGAGACAAGAGATATGTGGGTGCTTGCGGTGGATGGAGGACAAAACGATGTGTAGGAGACTAATATCGCGCCCTGAGCTCGGGGCGAGGGTATTGGAATGGTGGATGGTGATGCGATGGGGGAGACTAATAGTGCGCCCTTGCTACAAGGTCCTTCGGGATTGAGGGGCGTGGCTATTAGAGGGAGGCGGCGCTTCTGTTGAGAAGAGTTGTGTCTATACTTGGGTAGTTCATGGAGATAGCTGCATTCAGGTCGTTAGGGAGCATGCTAGGCTAGCCTTCTTGCACACCTAACTGTTTGATGCAGAGACGGACAGGGAACTAAAGAACGGTAAAACATATATGTTTATGCAATTGTTGCTAACTTGTATGTTTGTTGCAGGGATAACCGTTCAGCCATGGGGTAAGAAATATCAGTTTATACTTAAGCCTGCTTATTCATTTTGTCTGCATCATAGAGACCACCCGTTAGCGCTTCATGCATTGCATTCGGTCGGACAATGAGACTATTGGTGCAGAGCTGAACCTTGGCTACGGCTGCTTCGGCAGTAATGTGCAACCATGAGTCACAGCTGCTAATAGGATCAGAATGTGAGTCATTGGTTAGCTGGATTACCGCTGCCGATCCTGAGTTACTCGGGGACCGACTTCTGATTGATAGTTAACTTGTGTGCTAGCTTGAATGATAGTCCCTAAATGCTGCCTGTCCCTAGAATCCGTGCATATAGTTCACCGAACACGCTGCGCACACCCGAACAGGATTCCTCGTGCTTGAATTGGTTGCCTCGATTGGTTGGTTGTTTGATTATGTTTTCAAAAGACATGTTTCCAAACAAAGTAATATGACTCTGCTATAGAACTGCATGTAAAGAACCTAAGTAAAACTAGCAAGATCACTAGTAATGCAATGTTTTGCCACATGATTACTTAGTGTGGGTTTCAGGGGGTGTAGCTTCTGTTCAGTTGTTTTATCTCACCAGTACTTGCATAAAGTGCTGACCCACCAACAGTTTGCTTGTTCTCAGGTGCTCGTTCGTCTGAGGAAGCGATAGCCGTGCCTCATCCCAAGGAGCCAGAAATCTGGAGTCGATGCCTGGAGCCGCATCGAGTTTGTGCCTGCTTTGAGCTGCTTTTATATAGAGGGACATAATGTATGGAACGGTGTTATTGTAATCGAGAGAAGAGTGCTTGAGCGATTTGTAATCTCGGCCATGCGCCGCTTGTAACACTTTCGATTATCAATAATAGAGACTATTTTTCATATGCCATGAGTTCTTCACTTTTCTGCAATGTTATATGCCGCTGCTTCAGTATCGAATAGCTTACTTGCCCTTGTATCAAAGCTTTGGCCTTGTGCAAGCGCACTTTAGGCTTGCACGGCATCACGTCCCGATGAGAACGATTGTCCTGCGGGAGAGCTGTAACGTGGTGATTCACGTTCGGCGGGGACGATCGGGCTCGCGGGAGACCGGGGCGTGACAGTAGGTGTCTGATCTGCATTCGATCACTTTAGCCCTTGGACTACACGATGTTGAAGAAGTGCCGTGGAAGATAGGATGCAGCTTCGGAGGTTGCGAAGGAGGGTGGATGCGCGATGCTGAAGGTCGTCGCTCCCTATTCCTTGCCTGAGCTCTGTATTCTTCTCTCTCTCTCTCTCTCTCTGTCTCTCCCTCTTAATCTCCGGTTCGGTGACCTTGTTCGATCCTTCTTTCAAAGTTTCGAGCTTTGATCTGATATTGGTATTCTTGGCCAAATTTTCCGACCTGGTTCGATCTTCCAAATTGTCGACCTTGTTCCCCATTGATAGGGGTCTCTATTTATAGAGTTTTGGTGATAGTGACCACTCCATCGGTGTAACAACCGAGGAGTGGAAAGTACAGCACCCTTTTACACAACGGTTAAAGTAATCAATGCCTACGTATAGATGATCTTTTGAATGAGCGTGTGACGCGGGTCCAACTAAGGGGATACAACGCGTACAATTGCTACTAAGATCACGGCGTAAAAGCCACGTAGGTAGGTATCCATTGTGTAGAAGAGGTTGGCGTAGAAGCCAAATATCTGTCACCTTGGCGTAGAAGCCAAATAGGCATAGAAGCCGAGTAGGCGTGGAAGCTGAGTAGTCGTAGAGACTGAGGGGGCGTGGAAGCCGAGCAGGCATAGAAGCCGAACAGGCATAGAAGCCGAGTAGGCGTGGAAGCCGAGCAGGCATAGAAGCCGAACAGGCATAGAAGCCGAGTAGGCGTGGAAGCCGAGCAGTCGTAGAGACTGAGGGGGCGCGGAAGCCGTAGGAGCACAGATCCTGAATGGGCGTAGAAGCCGCTGCGTACCGTGCCAGGGTGCTGATGTGGCCGTCTTTAGCCGGAATTACGGCTTTTGGAGATCAAATCTTTGGCAGAGATTTGCCATCATCCTGTGCATTAAATGCGGAGACGTGCCTTGAGGGGAAACTGTCACCGCTCTGTGCGTTTTGACGAAGGGACGTGCCTTGAGGGGACACTGTCACCGCTCTGTGTGCTTTGGCGGAGAGACGTGCCTCGAGGGGACACTGTCACCGCTCTGTGTGCTTTGGCGGAGAGACGTGCCTCGAGCCCTGTACGAAGCGCAGCTTTTGACGTGGCAGGCGGTTTGTCTTCTGCGGAGCGTAAAACAGCCCATGTTTGCCTGTGTAAAATAAGGCAGCGTGTTCTCTTTGCACGCGAAGGAGCGATTTATGCCGGGGTTTTTTTAGTAAGCGCCGGTTTGGTGATATTTTAACCAAATCCTCTGTATTAAATGCTGAGATCCGCCATCATACTATGGAGCGCGTCCCGAGGGGTCTGCCCCCGTTCCCAGCCGTCGTTTGGGTAGCTGTGCAGCACTTTTTGTCAGGAGTCAGAGGTCAGGTTTACTGCGTGACTGGACAGTTTCTTTTCGGGAATACGAAGCGTTCCTCGTACGCTTTAACGCTGCTTTGAGAGCGGCTGGGTTTTACGCCATGGAGGCGATGAAGAACCCTGTTTTACGCTGGATGGCTCTGAAGGCCTGCTGAGATCCGCCATCATACTATGGAGCGCGTCCCGAGGGGTCTGCCCCCGTTCCCAGCCGTCGTTTGGGTAGCTGTGCAGCACTTTTTGTCAGGAGTCAGAGGTCAGGTTTACTGCGTGACTGGACAGTTTCTTTTCGGGAATACGAAGCGTTCCTCGTACGCTTTAACGCTGCTTTGAGAGCGGCTGGGTTTTACGCCATGGAGGCGATGAAGAACCCTGTTTTACGTTGGATGGCTCTGAAGGCCTCTGCCTACGCTGCTCTGTATCAAGACGCTGCGTAGATCTTCCAAGCATTTTTTTCATGCTTCTACATCACGAGAGGGGTTCTGACTCAGGTGCACGAGTTACACAAATTACTCAGATGTGTTATACTCAGATTCATTTAGGTATTCCATATTACTAGATGCGATGAAATGACTCACACGTGGATTGTCGCTAAGCGAGGATTACTTAATCTATATGAATAGGAGGTCACTAGCACGACGCCATAGTGTACGGTGTAGTCTCAGGACGGAGATGGTGTGCAAGCAAGAATAGGGGGCATTACACCCATCTCGTCCGATGCAAGTGACTACAGTCAAGAGGTTTCGACGGGTCGAATCAGCCCCGGTGACAGTCTGTGGAACGAGATTCAAAAATCTCCCTTGTGCACCAAGTTGTCCGTGACCATGCAAGTCTCTAATCTTTCAGGCCTCTTGTCAGGTACAAGTTTAAGTCAGGATCTTATCAAGTACAAGTTCACATTCAAGGCAGGATTGTTCACAAATATATATCGACTCTCCGAGCTATCAAATTTATTACAGGACAAGTGTTGCTTAACTTTACAGGATGCAGGCCCCTCGTTCAGGAACTGTCTTAGGGACCTAACAGTCCCGAATACTTGCAAGTTCATACTTGCACGGAACGACTATTCGATAGTCTTCCGGCGAACTAGATGAATGCAAGACATGGATTGTTGTACGTGATTGTGGCATAAAATTATGTGACAAGCATTAAAATAAGACAAATGAGTACAAGTTAGCTTGTAAGCAAGAAAGTATTTCCTTTGTATGAAACATAAGCCTTTATATTAGCACGGATCTAAGTGGTAGTGAGAGGAGTAAAACCATACAGGGACATATTGGACGACATAATCTATAAGTCGACCAGTATAAATATGTGAAGAAGTGTACTACGAAGAGTATATAATGATCTACACGAAGCATTATCGGAGTCTACTTGCACAAAGCTAAGGTATCATGCGATGGTCTAACAATAAGCCAAGTTTCAGTTCCATGTTCTAATACAAGCAATACAAGATGGGATTATTCCCTTAGCTATGTGCGTTATATTCTTATTAGCATGTGAGAGATTATCGCCTAGAGATCTAGAATGTATCGTCCATGTTTTATATATGCAGGCAAAGCAAATACAGGTTTATCGTAGCCACCCATCTTAGTGATGATTCATCTCGGTCGAGCGATACTCCAAGCGCCTTTGAAAGTCTAAGTTTGAACTCATGAAGGGCCAAGTCTGAATCATTTATCTCAAGCGAGTCTTCTTACTGAGCAAAGTGGGTCGGATCGTTGCACTTGCGCCGTTTGACTCGTCTCTCCGTATGAGCGAAACGGGTCGTTACAACCACAGATTGCACCAAGGATGTAAGGCTGTTGAGGAAGCAAAGTTCTCTATACCTTAGCATTAGGCATGGGTGGCATGGAACATGATTTATATATACAAGTGATACATTGTGGCATCTTTCTTTATACTTATCATTGTGGGCAAATTATGAGAATTTACCATTGTGCTGTCTAGACATCCCATGGCCGTGAACTTTTATAGACATATTATATCAATGGTTGTAGAGAAAAGATTGAAACCTTCATCCTCTTATTGATGAGGAAGCTTTCTGAAGATGCAATGAACCTAGAATCATCCCTGCTTTTGGAAGATCTATTAGATTGATATTTCTGATTCTCAGTTTGATCTATTAGATTGACATTTCAGATCTCAGTTTCATCCCTACATTAATTACGTGGTTTAGTGAAAATCAAGCATCGACCACCTGGAATCCCTACAACGAACATAACAAGTTTTACATGCTACAGAGAACCAATAGATATGGCACAATCGTATATGTGATGGCTTTATAACGAGGACAAATCCCAACTCTTTATACGATAAAATAATTAATTACATTATGCACCTTCTCCAAGATGATCCCTTACAAATCTCAAGTTCAAGAAGTATGATAATGATATCACAAAAAAAAAGAATCCTAATTCAAATAAAATTATCTATGTTATTATCTATATTATTTAAATTAAATTAATTTCATTTATAGATAATAATAAATTTTGATTTGATATCCCCAGTTTACATATCCCCTATTAACGTATCAAATCAAATTTTGGAGAACACTTTGAGAAGGCTTCCGCTCGAGCCAGCAAAGCGATATCTCTTGAACATAGGCCTACGCGGAGCGGGGCACTACACTTCAATCTATCATCTAACTCAAATCTCGAAAGATTAACTCCTCTTTCATTCTGATCATATGAGGTTATTGGCTCTATGGCTCCTCAATAATTGGAAACTTTTAGTGGGATTCGTTAACCGGGCTGAAATGATCACCGTCTAACCAGGTTATGGTCCGGAATGACTTGTGGTGCTAGTGACCTTCATATAGTTAGGCTACATGCTAATGTTAATCTGCTTGCAGGCCTATCGAAATGTTTTCAGGGATGAATGCACGACACACTTATATTTTATGAAGGCTAACGATTGTCTTCTACAGGGACACCATTGTGACACATTTATTATTCCTTATGAAATGATATCATTTGTAAGTAGGAAATGATAGTAACTATTGGGTAAGATCAACTTTGTTGCGTGATACTTTTATGCTTATAGACACATGTGTCACACCCCGATCTCCCGCAGGCAAATCGGCCGTTCCCGCTAGGCGGGAATCACCCTCGCCAGCGCTTCCGCGGAACGATCGCTTGACCCATCCGGGCGTGATGCTGCACGAGCGTGAACCGCGCCCGTGCAAGGCCGTGATTCATTGGCTGGCGATAAGAGTTCTAAGCCACAGAGTCGCACAGATTGTCCGAGTGCAGCGGAGTCATGAATGCATAACGATTCGGTAACAAGTTCACTGAGTTGACAATATAGCGGAAACATTAAAATATAAGTTGAAGTGAAGCAAACTCTTTTATTGATATAAACAAGTGTTACAGGTGGCGCATGGCAGAGATTACAAGTCGCTCAAGCCTCTCTCTCTGAAACAGTAAAAGCGTGCCAAGTGGCTACATTTGTGGAATGATTGTACAGGCGATGTTCAGGCAAGTTCGGGCTATATTCCAACATTATGTCTTGTATATGTGCTTCTGTTTCGGATGCACCGTTGCAAGGCTTCAGAGGGAACTCCTGGCCTTAGCACGCACGAAGGAGGCATCCGCACCGAACGAGGTTCTCCCGTACCCTGCATACAAACTGGTGGATTATCAGTACATTAAATGCACTGGTGGGGAAGCTACTCGCCCGCTCGACAAATCCAAACACGTAACATAAGTTCCGTGCACCAACTATTAAGTTATCTTTCTAGTTGCCTTAGGATTAGTTTCATGCAAATATTGAATAGCCTAACGTGTCGGGCAGTGCGCCGTGCAACATGAGAGAAAACACGGCGAGACTTACCAACTTACCATTTTACCTTCCCTGTCCAAGGCAAATATTATAAATCTGAGCACGGGCAAGTATAAGCATTCAGGGGCATTCATAATAAAAACCAAGTTATAGCATATGCAACACGAGTATTTATTTCAAGATCGTTCAGGTGTTTAGTTCATTTATTTCATGTGATACAATATCTCGTACGCGGATAGCCGCTAAGCGAGGATGACTTGTTATCTTTCATTTTACCAGCAAGCATGCAATAAGTTAAGTACAAGGCGATCACTGGCATATGCCATAATGGACGGTATAGTCTTGACGAGAATGGTGTGCAACAAAAGTACAAGAGGCGCTGCAAGCCATTCCGCCGAATAAGAGACTAAGAACAATTGGTCTCGCCCGGACCGGGTCGATGCCAGTGCCCCAGCATCGCCCGCGAGACCGTGACCCTGTCACTGGTTATCCATGATCGAACGGGGCCTTGGTTAAGTTATCCATTTCTATGGTTGGGGCAACAAGAGTACAAGACAAGAGGCATGTTGTTAAGGCAACAATAGTACAAGACAAGAGGCATTGCCTGTTTTCCATTCTCTTAGTCGTTCTGAACAATATCCTGTATAACAGGGTGTTGGCCTGGCTTATGTTACAAGTATTGAGTCAAGGCAACGTACAAGCAGACAAGCATGTGTTTCTAAGGAACATAAGTAAACACGATTGCTCGGGCCCGAAGGTAAGCCGAGAGATAAAATCGTTAGGGGACTTAGCATGCGAGGGTCCGAATTTGAGCAGTATTTCAATTTTCATGTTCTAACATAGCAATACAAGTTGGGATTATTCCCTTAGCTAGGTGCGTTGGATTTATTAGCATGCAGGGTGTGATTCACCTAGCGACTAACATGAATATTCCAGATTTTATGTGTGCTGGCTAAGCAAAGATAAGTTTACCGTAGCCACCCACCTTAGCGATGATTCGCCTCGGTAGAGCGATACGTCAAGCGAGCCTCTGAAAGCCTAAGCCGGATTCCTGTGGGGACAAGTCTGGATATCTTTTGCTTCTCGTTGAGGCAAGACGGTCGGGACAGTTGCACTATTGCTGTTTGAGACGGCAGTTCGCTAGAGCGGAACGGGGTGTTACAACATGCATGCTTTAAAATGTAATTGATCTTAAGACAATATTAGAAAGACCACATACAGTTGCCTGCACTTAGTCAATCAATGTGTTGGTTTTAGTTGAGTTGGCTAGAAGCCACTCATCAGTACACGACAATTTAATGACCCCCCCCCCCCTCCCCCACCAGATCTTCTTAGGTCCGGAGTTTGCTTGGATGTGCTGAGGAGTTGGAGCTCGAATTGGCAACTTATAGCGGACCGACAGAAGATGATTTCTTTTGTATATAGATGGCATAATGTATGGAACAACATGGTTTGTATAGTTCTTGAGATGTAAGCCTTATGGTACGTTTCGTATTGTAACGAGAGAGAGCGAATGTAATTGAGTTGTTCTTTGGCTTCTAGCAATTGTAGTTCCGTTTGCATATTATCAATAAAGAGATCCAATTTTTTTTTATATCTTATGTCTATTCAAATTTTCTTCTTATTTTTTTTGCAATAAATTTGCCCCGGAGATACGACCGTGTTTATGCATGTTTATAGCAATAGTACAAAATTTCATGTACTATAAGAGCAAGTTAATATTCCATACATGTTCTATATGTATCTATAAAGCAAGTACAACAAAAATATTACTTTCTTTTATCTTGGTATTTTTTTATTAACATTAACAAACTCACAAAAGTAGAACAAGTTATCAATATATTTTTATTAAGTGTGAAGGTAAAGGAGAAAAGGATCAAAACCATCTGTCATGAAAAAAAGCTTATCTGACTCGATCGAACATATCTCTGAATAACTTCCTACATGAATCTAAGTCTAACTAGATCCTTCGAGCCAACGAACCATGATCAATGTACCATGCGGAGCAGAATATTACAAAACCTATGGGTGCCGGTCATAGTTTGTTGTCCATGGGAGAAAGAAGAAGCATGAACTGCTCCTCTCTGTGTACTTATTTTCAAGCGATACATTTAGGTAATAAGGACAACACTCTCATCCAATGCAAGTTCAATATATAGTTAGCCTTTATTTATAGCCTTTATAGGTGACAATTTTTTTCAAGATTGTGTTTAGTTTGGTCGAAATTGAAAGAAAGGGATTGAAGCGGAAGTGTTTCATATTGAAATGGGATCGCATTTTCATAGGATCAACCTCCATTTTCTTTTTCCTTTAATTACCTCACTTTCTTAGCAATCAAACACATGCTAAGTCTTGCAACCAAGAAAATTAAATTTTGCAACCAAGAAAATTAAAGAATACTTGGTTAGCAGGGGATCTTTATTTCCCTTATACACACGCCCATTTTTCTAATCTTCCATGCTAAACCAAATCCATACATTTGTTAATAGTTGACTTTAATATAAAGCCACTTTAGTATAGAGCCTAGACCTAAACAACCAATCCTAGAAACTTCTGAAATGAATGAAGCGAAGGCAGAGCTTCAAGACTCAGTCTTCTCCATGTAATTTCTTCCTCAAGTTTAGAAAAAAAGTCTGAATTTTCTAGTTTCAAATGGAAGAAAATTAAAACGAAAGATTTAGGTCAGACAAGAACAAACATTTCGTTTTATTAGAATATATAGGGAAGAAGAAATGGAAAATAATAATTTAGCATCCTAGAGCAAAAAGTGAGTTATAAAATCATATAAATTTTGTTTAGTTTTGGTTGGCAAAAAATTATTTATATGAGCTTGCAAATGAGGTTCAAATTAGTCCAAATCGAAATCAACTTGAAATTACTCGTTGTCACCGGACTAATTAGCATTTAGATCGTGAACTTTATACCAACTTGGAGTTTAAGTCCTGACACGTCCAATTGAAAATTTTGGACCATAATTTTTTTTTTGATTTTTTTTTTCATTATTACTCATATTCAAAGTATAATGGAAAAAAAGTAAACCAAAAAAAAAAAAATCTGAGTCCAAAATTCATGTCAAGGCTTAGCTAATTATCCTTTTGTCACCCTACCAAACTTTTGCTTGATTTGAAAATCATTATTTTTTTTACTACATCCAATTTCAAAATATTTATCAAGATTACGATTTGACCACCCAATTTATATGGATTTCAGAAATTTTGACTGCATCCTATTACAAGTGATTACACAATCTAACGAAATCATTATAAAATCAAGCTACTACAACCCCTATAATTTTTTGTTTGAATATATTAAATTCTCTTTGACTTTGAAATAGGACTCCACTAATTAATTCAAAGGAGAAATAATAAAAATAATATTCTACTAGCCAAATGTGGAAAGCCAACGGTCTAAAAACAGAGGGTGGTGTCAATATATAGGGATCGGAGTCCATCGAAGATATTCTCCTACTTCTTCTCCCCCTTTTTAAAAAAGACCTAACCCTAGATTTTCCCGCTCCTTCTCTCATTCTTCCTCTCTCCCTGCATGAAATTTTCTGAGTTATTTTTTTCTATTGATAATTAATCATATAGTTGAATGGAGATATCAGAAGAATTTTGCAGAAAAAAATATTTGTAAATCTGAGTAGAATTTTGCAGTACCAATTGTCAGTTTTTAATGCTTCCTCTCGTTGAGATCAGAGAATTGAGGAAGTTTTTAGTTTTTTCCATTCTGTTCTTGTGCAGTGTTATTTTCTCCAAGAATCAGTGCTGGAGATGTCAAGAAGCTACACCTGCAATGGACTCGTGGTGCAGACTAACAAGGTCAGACTGTTCTTTTCTTGATTTCTCAGATGGGTTTAGCTTTCTTGATACTTTAATTGATTTGGAGAAGTGGGATTTCTTTTGTTTGAAGCGTTTTTTGTTTAGAATGTTAGTAGCTAATGTTATAATGAAAGATTGATATGTTTTTAGAGATCCTTTTAAGTGCATTGCCAATTATTCTTGTCTCCATTGATTAATGTAGTATCGTTTCTAGTTGTATTTGTGATGATAGAAAGTGAACATCTATTTGATTAAATTTATGGACTTTAAAGAGTGTTTGTTTACCATCTTTTGTATTCTTTTTATTGCTATTCTTGTAGTACTTTTTATGTTGATTAGTCATAAACACAATGATTTTACTATTACCAATCTTGGAATAAATATTTGTCATGCTCACTCAGTTTCATACCAGCTATAGTCCAGCAAGTAATCAACATGGAGCAAGTGTATGAAACCAAGTTGGCGAAGGTCCTAATAAATCTATAACAACTTGGGTTGGAAGGGCATGTTGTACGAAAAGTGTTGTTATTATAATAAACAATTAAGCCGACATGGATGGATGCTTATGGATGAGAATGCAATAGCTCAATGGTTTCTCTTTGTAATAGCTCAATGGATGCTCCCCTGCTTCACACACATTCTACTCTATTCACCAGCAGATTTAGAATATTTTTCATGTGTTTAAGAATCCATTTGATTATTTGCGTGCTTGGTTAGGAATGCCAACTTTGACCGCCTTTAATATTGCCATATATACGATCTGACGAGATGAAACAAAAACAATAACACTGACAAAAAAACCAGGATATGACCCACTTCACCAACATGATATTGCCATATATACGATCTGACGAGATGAAACAAAAACAATAACACTGACAAAAAAACCAGGATATGACCCACTTCACCAACATGAATATGACAATGAACTCTCTCTCTCTCTCTCTCTCTCTCTTGATTTCTTGATACTTCAATTGATTTGGAGAAGTAGGATTTCTTTTCGGGTGTAGCAACTCTCTTTCTTTTGTCAATTGTGTTTGAAGCATTTTTTGTTTAGATTTGGAGTGGCTCTGGTTTAAAGTAGGAGCTCACCTTATAATGAAAGTTTGATATGCTTGTAGAGATTGTTTTAGGTGCATTACCAATTATTTTTGTCTCCATTGATTAATGTAATATCGTTACTAGTTGTATTTGTCATGATAGAAAGAGAAAATCTCTTTGATTATATTTATGGACTTAAAGAAATAATTATTTGATGGGCAATCATGATAATAACCCTCTATTGACTCTTCCTGACTTTCTAAGCTACCCCTGTTTTGAACCTTCTTTACCCATGCATCACAAACAAAATAGGAATCAATTTCTATTTAGAAACACTAGTGGCAGTTAGCATATACTAAATGCCACTAGTAGTGCTATTTTGGTTCTATATTTGTTTGGAAAATCAAGTTTTTGACACAGTGCCAGTAGTGAAGTCATGAAGTTCCATTTAGAAACACTAGTGGCAGTTAGCATATACTACCGTAAAAAAAGCATCAAATTGTGTCTATTTGATGCAAAAAAATATAACTCATGCCTACCATGTAAGGGCAAGTATACAATCTTTTGAATGCTGAAGTGCTGATAGCTGCCTGAACTTGAAACGGATGACCTCTTTTTAAAACCAGGTTTTCTTGTAGATTCACCTGATTGCCTAGTGTTTCAACTTGCATTCAAGTAACTGCTTGTTGCCTAGTATTTCAACCTGCACTTGAGTAACTGCCTAGTGTTTAAAGTTACACTTCAATGACATTTTTACCACTGAAAAAAAAACTATTTTATGTCATGTAAATTGTCAGAAGTTCACATATTCAATAAAAGAAATTTTTATCATTGAGTTTGTCATTCTTTGAAAAAAAAAGTTTGTCATACTTTGCTTTGCCTGAGAGGGTGGTTGGGTGTGAGATGGGCCTCAAGTGTCAGACCACCACTAACAGTACTCTCTCCCTCCTCCACTAAGGTTTTCCTTGCTTGATTTGTTTGTAATAGTGATTGCACAGTTTTTTTTTTTTTTACTTTCTCCTCTCCTTCTATATGCTTTTGCTATTTCCTAAAAATGTAGCAGATTTTGAGTCACTTGAACTTGAACTTTCTCCGGTTGATGGAAGAACTGTTGACTGACTTCATGCACATAAGAGGACTTAAAATGGGACGTATAGTGAGTATACGAGATCTGGTTTGCGGGCTTTTTTTTATACATTGCCATTCCTTTTATTCATCGTCTTATGTTAGGTTGAACTGGCAGAAAAGTTACCACATATACAGTCGCTTTGTATTCATGAGATGATTTCTGTGTCTAAATTATGCAGGTTGTTTTCTTGCAGAGTATCCTGGTGTGAGTTAAAAAATGTAGGGATTCATATATCTCGTCATTTTTATTTCTTCTTTCTTGACAAAAGATGATGAAAGTGAAGTTATATCATATACCAGTGCTAGCAAGAGGTTCCTTGGACTATGAAACAGATCCTAGTCTCTCTCCTTGGCAAAGTCAGCCATCTTCTTCCTCCTCCCTGGGCCTCAAGTGTCAGACCACCACCAACAATACATTCTCCCTCCTCCCCCACGGTTTTCCTTGCTTGATTTGTTTGTAATATTGGTTGCTCAGTTTTTTTCCTCCTCTCCTTCTATATGCTTTTGTTATTTCCTAAAAAAGTAATGACTGCTTGTTTTTGTTCACAGAGGTAGGGTTCTTTTTTTTTCTTTTTTTTGGAAAAGGGGGTCAAAAGAAAGTACCTCCGGTTCATAGGCTGCAACCCCACAGAGCCTGACAGAGCCTGAACTAGACCTTTCTTTGGTTGTGAAAGACAGAGGAGCTATATTTTGATTTTCTTAGTTGAAAACTTTATGCATTGAAGTGAACTCGAATTTTAGATTTGAAACTTAATATATAAGGAGCAAGAATCTTGTTGTGGAGTTGTAGATATCAAACTTCTTGTATCGTTTAAAGAAAGTGTACAGGTTTGGGATGCCAACAGTGGAAGAAAAGTCTTGCTTCCTCCTATTCTAAACAGAGAGAGGTCTTGTGTATTTGGGTCCTTTTTCATAAGGGACAGCTACCACCAGTAGAAATTCTTCTCAGCCTTTGCTGAATTTGAGGTATGTATATACTACAGTTTATCGAACATTTATTAGTTTATCTTGGTCTAATTTGTATGAAACAAACTACAACTTGTGTGAATTAGTATTCTAAATGATTGGGCTAAGAAATCTTTATCAAATATTTGTGATTTTATCCAGTCCAAAATTTGGTAACAGGTTTCCTTTTATCTAAAAGTTCATTTCTTAATCATGTTATCTTGGTTAGTTTGGGTGAAGTATCAATTTATATATAATGTAAAGAAAATTTAGAAACCAACTAGGTTGACTACTTAATGGTTTTAATAGTTGCTAGTCTTATCTAGCTCAATAATACATTACGGAGAGGTGCTACTGCCGAAACTACCAATATAAGAAGATAACTCATTTATTTCCTTCCAATTCGATCCTTTAAATATCTCTATGATAGAACATAAAAGTTCTGAAGTAAGATTTATTCCAAAATCATGATTTAAAATGTTTAGTTAACTAATTTCAGTTCTTTGGAGCTAGAAATGGCTGAGTTTGTTTTGCAAGATATGATGGTTACCGTTGTCAATTAAGTAATGATAACCGTCACAGGAAAGGGAATTAGAATGGTTTATGACTTATCTGTAGGATTCATGAGTTGCATTTTCTACTTTTATGATCAATAGATTCTCTTAAATAGTAACTAAAGAATTATCAAAGAACACGATTTTAAGTGCTTCTTTGATAATTTAAGCAAATGAACCCAAAATTTGAAGATAGTTGAAAATGTATATTTAGACATGAGGATCATGATAGCAAAATAGAATAATAATCTAGGAAGCATGTCATTCCAAAAATTGGAGCCGTGTCCATTCTCATGTTGTGTTGGACGACGAAGACATTCCAAAATATACTAGGACACAACATTCTTATTAAGTGAATTTGTTTGATACACATTACTAGTTTCCACTGTCACGCCCCAATCTCCCGTAGGCTAATCAGCCGTCCCCGCTAGGCACGAATCACCGCGTCAGTGCTCCCGCGGGACGATCGCTTAATCCATCTGGACGTGATGCCGCACGAGCGTGAGCCGAGCCCGTGCAAGGCCAAGGTCCGAACAGGCGGTAAGAGGTCTAACATAGTCGCTCAGATTGTCCGAGTGCAGCGGAATAATAAATGTATAGGCGATTGGTAACAAGTTCACAGAGTCGTCAATAGCGGAAGCATTGAATAACACAAGTATAAAAGTAAAGCAACTCTTTATTGATATTGAACAAGTGTTACAGGCGGCGCTTGGCCGAGATTACAAATCGCTCAAGCCTCTCTCTGAAACAGTAAAAGCGTGCCAAGTGGCTATATTTGTGGAATAATGTATAGGCGATGTTCCAACATTATGTCTTGTATATGTGCTTCAGTTCCGGACGCAACGTTCCAAGGCTCCAGAGTGAACTCCACGTCTTAGTACGCACGAAGGAGGCATCTGCACCGAACGAAGTTCTCCCGTACCCTGCAAGCAATTTGGTGGGTTATCAGTACATGAATGCACTGGTGGGGAGGCTACTCGTCCGCTCGACAAATCCAAACACGTTATATAGGTTCCGTGCACCATCTATTAAGTTATCTTTTCTAATCTTGCCTTATGATTAGTTTGATAGCAATGATGAAAAATCTAACTCGTGTGGCAGTGCGCCGTACGATATAAAGGAACACGGCAAGACTTACCAACTTACCATTTGACTTTTCCTGTCCAAGGCAAACCAATGTTAAATCAAGCACGAGCATATATAATGAATTCCAGGGACAATAGTATATGCAAACACAAGTGTTGTGAGCGAGATTTTGTTCGGGTGCACGATTACACGAATTTTCAGGTGTGTTGCATAAGATGTTGGAGTGTTCCATATGTACAAGTGTGTTATACTCATGATCGTTCAGGTGTTTCAGATAGTCTCAATGCGATGCAATGACTCGCACGCGGATTGCCGCTAAGCGAGGATGACTTATCTATATGAACATGAGTCGCTGGCATAGCCATAAAGGACCTAGTCATGACGAGGATGGAATGCAACGAGAGCACACGATGTGCTACAAACCATCCCGCCGCACACGATATGGCTACACACGAAGTTCTATCCGGATCGGATCGGCCCCAGTGCCCCGGTGACCATCCGTGGAACTGTACCTTATTTCCAAGTTGTTCGCGACATGCAATTATTGGTCTTCCAAATTCACGAGATGCACAGGATATACGAGATACACGAGATACACGAGATGTTTGCATCTTGATTCTTGCTCTGAACGAGTGTTGCTCCATGAGCTGTCTTTCTTGCTTTACTTGACATAATTCTCGTTCATTGTTCAACTTGCCTTGATGCATTCCCCTGGTTCGGGGACTGCCTTGGCGACCTAACGGTCCCGGATACTTTCAGGTTAATACTTGCACGGAACGACTATTAGATAGTCTTCCGAGGAGAACTAGATGAATGCATGACTTAGATAGTGTTACACGGTCGTGGCATAGTTTATGCGACAAGCATTGAAACGAGGCAACAAATACAAGTTAATATATAAGCAGACAAGCATTGCATTCATATAGAACATAATCATTTACGTTTTGGCACGGTCTGAGGGTAAGCCGAGGAGTGAAACCGTAAAGGGACATACCGAGCGGCATAATCTAGGGACGTGCAATGTAAGCAAGTGAACAGTGCACTACGATGAATATATATATATATATTGTTCTACTCGAGGCATAGCGGGGTCTAGTTGCACAAGGCAAAGGTAGCATGCAAGGGTCCAATTATAAGCAAAGTTTCATTTTCATGTTCTAACACAAGCAATATAAGTTGGAATTATTCCCTTAGCTAGGTGTGTTGTATTCTTTATTAGCATGCAGGGGGTGATTCACCTAGCGACTAGCATGTATCGTCCTTATTTTAAGTGTGCTGGCTAAGCAAAGACAAGTTCATCGTAGCCACCCACCTTAGCGATGATTCGCCTCAGTCGAGCGATACTCCGAGCGAGCCTCTGAAAGCCTAAGCCGGAACTCCTGAAGGGCCAAGTCTAGGAATCCTTTTGCCTCAAATGAATATTCTCGCTGAGCAAAGCGGGTCGGGACGTTGCACTTTCGCCGTTTGAATCGGCAGTCCGCTTGTGCGGAACGGGTCGTTACATCCACCACTGAAACATACTTTGCAAATTGATACCTGCTTCTAAGAATGTATAATGCAAAAATCTATTACATTGCATCAATCCAGATACTGAGATGATAGATATGAGCATTGAATAGGTCTAGAATTTTGCTACATCTACTAAATTTCTATATGGGGATGCTACATATTATCTCATGCCTATGATACTGATTTTTATATTCTTTATTTTGATAATCTTGTCTATCACTCTTTTACAGAGGGGATTTGAACCACAATGGTTGTCTTTCTCAAAAGTTTTATTCCTTGGCATGGGTCTAATTGCCATTTTTGCTGGATTGTTTGCAAACATGTTTACTGATAACTTGGGTTTTGGCCCAGTAGCCCCTTTTGATGCTGTCGTATGCTTTCTTGCAATTGGCTTGGCAATTATCTTATCAATGTGGAGTGAGAATTTTGGATATCCTTATGACAACAAAGATTTAGTTACTCAGTTTAAGGGTGCAACACTGGCCGTTGCTTCCGGTAAGTAAGCATTGTCTTTATTAAATGTGTCAGGAGCACTTCACTGTAGCTGTTTATCAAACATCATTGTAAACTATTTACGGAACGACAGATGAGAAAATTGCTTTACTAGGTGATATAAAGTCAGTTTTTGAAGGCTCATATACGTTTTTGTTCTTATGGACTCCTGCTTTATGCCCAAATAATGAGGACATTCCTCATGGTTTTATTTTCGTGACCTTTATGTTGTCTTCAATGTTCGGAAGAGCTCCATTGCATCTCGGCTGATGTCCTGTGCTTCGCTTAAATTGGAAAGTTATATGCAGATTGTTTTTGCAATCTCTACATTATCTCTTCTCCTTCCCGTTCTTACCACCTCATGTGCCCTTTTTGCTACCATGAAACAACTTTTATATGTGAGCCTGTGACCTGTCTAATAATGTGAAACAGCTCCTAGTTCCACCTTCTTCGGAGAAAAATGGGAGCATCTCTTTCGCAAGGTGTATCCAACTACTCGGCTTTTGTGCCTTTGAAGCATGTATGGGAATCTTTTCGCCATCTACTATGAAAGTGAGATCCCAGTACATTCCTGAGGAGGCCAGAAGTACAATCATGAACTTCTTCCGCATTCTGTATTGCCAGTACATTCCTATCTCTTCTCATTATAATAAAGGTTTCATTTTATTTATCTTCATAATATCTACAACAATATATTCCTATATGGATCTTAAAACATAACATTTTTAGATTGATCCCATATAGGAATATAATTCATAATTTAGATGACAATTTCAATTGTAGTATGGAGGAACCAAGACTAACATATTCAGGAAATGCGAAGTTGTGGGCAGGTAGCAACAAGATTTCTATTCTAAGTGTATCAGTCGGGCTTCCTGTAAGTTAATTTTATGCCTCCTCTTTCTCCTATCCTTATTGCCATCACTATTTTTATTGAAGAACAATTCATTAAGTGTTAACATTTCTTTACATAAACTAAAAAATCATTATAATAGGGGGCATTTCGAGACATGGAACGCTGGTATGCTTGGTCCCGTGACAATAAATGGTCTCATTGAGGGAAGAAGATACCTCACATGGCAGAAGTGGAGTTAACAGGTTGGTTATTGCTACACTATTTCCTCTAATACAATTAAATATAGTAGCTTGATGACTTTAATGTCTTTCTGCATATTGGTCTGAAAGGTGAAGCACTGGGACTTCACTCATTTAGTGGAAGTTCTAGCGTTGAATGGGGAGAAGCATACAAGGTGAGGCCACAAGTTTAAAATCACGACTTTTAAGTGACATTACTATCGATTTTTCTTCTTTGATTACCGGAGAGTGGAAAAGTTTGAATATGGAGAGTGGAAAAGTTGGAATCTAGGATTGTTATGCTTTTCTTAATCAATCGAAATAGTCATACATCACACTGGAAATGGGTTCATCGACGCAACAATATAACACTATGATGTAAGAACCAATCTTTTATGTTGTATTAACTTTATAATCCACATATATAGTTATATAGTAGAGAAAGGTGTACAGACATGACGCAAGTCTGCACATATATGCATAGTTACACGGAATAAAAGTTATATTGTAATTTTACTGTTATCCATTATTTTTCACTCTTCCCTGCTTTAGAGATTCAACATCTGGTAATAATCACTAGCACGAACAAGTTAGTGACAACAACAATAGCAGTAGAGGCAGTGAAAACTCATGTCCAGACTGTATAGCAACTTCCATTCAGCCATCCCTTCTCGAACCAGTTCCTAGCACAACGGTTGACATCCCAAAACTCACCCTGACCTATCCACAA
Source organism: Iris macrosiphon (assembly GCA_036927795.1). Taxonomy (NCBI): domain Eukaryota; kingdom Viridiplantae; phylum Streptophyta; class Magnoliopsida; order Asparagales; family Iridaceae; genus Iris; species Iris macrosiphon. The sequence continues at coordinate 451,096 of JAYESA010000078.1, forward strand.
CATTTGTTTAAATGAGTTTTCTTCAATCATTGTAGTTATGTAGCCAATGTTCAGTTCTTCATATGATAATTCTGTTTAGGTGTGTGTATATACTTACCAGGAGACCATCAATACTCCAGACTTGGCCTTTCAGCTTGACCAACAGCTTGTTCCTGTTAGTGAGGCCTCGATAATCTAAACAACAAATAGCCATGCAATTGGCACGATTAGTGAGGTCCTATGTAGGAAATTTGCAGTATTGTAACCAATATTCAGTTCTTCATTTAAGTTTGATGTCTTTAGTTAGATTTGGAGTGGTTTGGGCCTGATATTTTAATTAACTTGAAGAATCACCTTGCTTGACTTTTCTTTGTTAGGGGTTAATATTGTATGTCAAACTATTGTAATATCAGAATTTTGTTTCCCTTTTTCAAGTTTACTTATAGGCACAACATGAAAGAAAAATGACACATAATTCTTGAATTGAACTATTCCTCTTTCCTGTCGTTAAGAACAGACTGCAATTTATGTTGTTGGTTTCATTTTAGTTTCTTATATTATGTTTCTTATTAAAGTGTTCATTTTTCTTTCTTTCTAATAATAGTTATGCTTGTTGGGAACGAAGTGCGGAAACTATTCCCCAAACCAGAGAGTACCTGCGAGAGAACCGAGCAAAATGCACAAACAAAAACGTCAAACACAAATCGCAGACTCATAGATTTTTGACGTGGAAAACCCTTGCGGGAAAAACCATGGGACGATCAGAGTCCAACCCTGAAAAGCCTCCACTAATGGAATAAGAAATACACCGACTCCTTACAAACTTCTCACCGATCCAAACGGATCACCACAACTCTTTTGGAACAGAAAATAGATTATAACCACGAAGAAGAAAGACAACGAGAAATATCCGAAACTGATCTCCTTCGAAACGGCCTCCAATCCTTCTTTCTCCTCTCCAATGTTGCAATGACACTCTTGCCTCATTTTTTCTCCTTGTTGTTATGTTTATATATATATATATATATATATATATATATATATATATATATATATACAATGTTGCAATGACACTCTTGCCTCATTTTCCCTCCTTGTTGTTATGTTCTAAAATGTTCTCATGTTTTACCATTATGATGAATTAAAAGACAATGGTGATCTCTAGCAATGGGGACATTCACTATGCAAGTAATCCTAGATTTCTATTCTACACCCAGGGGAAAAAAAAGATGAGTTATTTGTATTCCCCCCCCCCCCCCCCAATCCATAATGCAAATTCTATTACCCCCTCCCCCACATTTTATTTTAATTAGTGGTACCACCCCCCCTCCCATTCCTTCACAATTTCTTATTTGTAATTAGTATTACCCCTCCCCCCCTCCCCCCCAAAAAAATTAAAAAAATGAATAAAAATGTGGGGTGGGGGTGGGGGGTGGGGGGAGGGGGGAGTAATTGAGTTTGCATTATGGATTGGGGGGGGGGGGGGGGGTTGAGGGGAGTAATTGAGTTTGCATTATGGATGGGGGGGAGAGGGGTTAATACAAATAACTCAAAAAAGATTACCCCCAATATCATTAGTTCCTGATGGGCTCCAAGAAAACCATCTTCCCATAAAACAATCTAAGCAATTGAAATATGTTATTCACAAAGTTTGTATAAAGTTAAAAAAAATTTGATAGCGAATATTATTGGTCTTTGATAACACATCATCATAGAACTTGATAATAAGAATAACATCTGTAAATTTTACATTAAGTAGCTAGTTTTATTTTTCTTTTTTAAAGTACTAGTGCAATATATATAGTTACTCTAAAACCAATCTTAATACAAAAGAACAATAGCAAGAAAACTCTTCGCAAAATTACTAATAGGATTGTGAAATGTGTGATTTTTGTTTGTTTTGAAAGAAACTATTTTATGAGACGCTTTCAAACATTTTGATTTGTTCTATATTATAGAGATCATGGAACAAGGTTAAGCGATGGATGGAGCCTTCCTGGGGAGGATAGATTCAACGAACTGCCTGAAGTGCTCATACTACACATTCTCAGCTTACTTCCATGGAACAAGGTTAAGCGATGGATGGGGCCTTCCCTGGGGAGGATAGATTCAACGAACTGCCTGAAGTGCTCATACTACACATTCTCAGCTTACTTCCACGGAAATATGCTGTGAGCACAGGCACATTGTCGACTAAATGGAAGGGCCTATGGAAGAAAGGTTTCTCCCACTTGACCAATCTCAACCTCGGGCGAAGATATGAGAGAGAGGAGGATCAGAGTGCAATCGCGAGAGGTATTGAGTAGTACATGTCAAAGCATTGTGACAAGAAGATACAGACATTCAACCTTTATTTCAAACCTGGGAAGGAGTACGGAGAAATGACAACTAAATGGATAAAGCAAGCGACAACGAATAGAGTCGAGGAGTTGTACCTAGATTTTTCTTAAGGAAATTTGGGGAATAATGCTTCTGGGAGACTAGCACGTGGAGTGAAGAAGTTCGAGCTTAAGGAATGTGTTCGAATCTAATGACTGGCTAACCATCTTGAGTTTGAGTTAGTGCAATCTGCCGAGGAGCTTCAAGTTCAGATACTTTAGTTTCCTCGAAACATTGTATCTACATGGAATCAACCTCAACAACAATATGTTCACTAATCTAATGGCTAACTACCAGTGGCTCAAAGTGCTAGAGTTGAGGGAATGCATACCCATGGAGAGCATAGTGGTCCAGCCTGTTGGGAACGAAAGTACGAAAACCATTCCCCAAACCAGAGAGTACCTGCGAGAGAACCGAGCAAAACGCACAAACAAAAAATGCCAAACACAAATCGCAGACACAGATTTTTGACGTGAAAAATCCTTGCCGAAAAAACCACGGAACGATCGGAGTCAAACCCTGAAAAGCCTCCACTAATGGAATAAGAAATACACACCGACTCCTTACAAACTTCTCACTGATCCAAACGGATCACCACAACTCTTTTGGATCAGAAAATAGATTATAACCACGAAGAAGAAAGACAACGAGAAATACTCGAAACTGATCTCCTTCTTCGAAACGGCCTTCAATCCTTTTTTCTCTTCTCTAATGTTGCAATGACACTCTTGCCTCCTTTTCTCTCCTTGTTGCTATGCTTTTTTTAGAGAGATATTTTAGGGCCAGGGGACACCTATATATAGCCTCAAACCCACAACTAGCATTCCTATTATAGATAGGAATATCCAATCCAAATCCAAATCTATTGACATATTCCTATTATATGTAGGAATATCCAATCCAAATCTATTAAGATATTCCAATTATATTTAGGAATATCCAATCCAAATAAATTGAGGTATTCCTATTATATGTAGAAACACTCAATCCTACTCCGGGGTATTTTCCACATAGGTTGGGAAACCCCACCCACTCCAACAAATCTCCCCCTTCACAAATTGGTGGAGGGGGTCGTCATCCCGACGATCCGCCTGCAGTACTCAAACTTTTTCCTTGGTAGAACCTTTGTGAACATATATGTTCCGTTGTCATCTGTATGAACTTTCCCAAGTGTCGCTTCCTTCTTGTCAAACTACATCCCGTATCCAATGATACCGGATATCAATGTGCTTGGACCGACTATGAAATGTCTGGTTCTTCACAAGGTGAATAGCACTATGACTATCGCAAAGCAAAGGATATTGCTCATGCTTTAGCCCAATTTTCTGCAACAGTTTCTTCATCCACAATAACTCCTTGCAAGCTTCCGTCACCGCAATGTATTATGCCTCTGTCGTCGACAAGGCAACACACTTCTGTAAACGCGACTGCCACGATACTACTACACCAGCAAACATAATCACATAGCCCAAAGTCCATCGCCTCGTCTCTACATCTCCAGCCATATCAGCGTCGGTATATCCAACCAGCTTAGGCTTGTCACCACCAAATAAAAGTCTCCAATCGGCAGTACCCTGAAGATATCGTAGAATTCACTTGACCCCACTCCAATGTACCCTTCCAGGATTGGAAGTGTACCTGCTGTGTCGACTGCGTGAGCAACGTCTGGTCTCATACATACCATAGCATACATAAGACTCCCCACGACTGAGGCATATGGAACTCGCTCCATGTCTTCCTTCTCATCCTCGGTAGATGGACACTGTTCCTCAGTGAACTTAAAGTGAGCCGCAAGGGGGTTACTCACTTTCTTCGACCCGTCCATCCCGAAACGCTGAAGTACCCCGTGAATGTACTTCTTTTGGGACAAGTGTAGCAGCTTGGACACTCTCTCGATTGATCTTCATCCCAAGAATAGTCTTCGTTGTGCCCAAATCCTTCATAGAGAAGACCGAGCCCAATTGGCGCTTCAACTATGCTATCCTGGTGGCATTCCGACCCACCAACAACATGTCATCAACATAAAGCAACAAAATGATAAAATCATCCTCGGCGAAGTACCTCACAAAAATACAATGATCCTACGTCGTCCGTGCATAGCCATGCTCCCCCATAAAAGATTCGAACTTCCTGTACCACTGCCTCGGAGCCTGTTTCAGACCATACAAGCTCTTCCTCAACCGACAGACCAAATGTGACTTGCCCTTCTCACAGAATCCCTCTGGCTGCTCTATGTACAACTCTTCCTCTAGATCACCGTGGAGGAATGTCGTCTTCACGTCCATTTGCCCGACCTCCAAGTCGAAATTGGCTGCCAATGCTAGCACCACTCGTATAGAAGACTGCTTGACGACTGGCGAAAAGATCTCATCATAATCTACGCCTTTCCGCTGATCGTAGCCTTTAACTACCAGTCTCGCTTTGTATCGAGGGAGAGTAGCATCATCTGTCTACTTCACACTGAACACCCATCGATTCTTCAAAGCCTTCTTGCCCTTTGGCAACCGCACCAGACCATAAGTAGAGTTGGCCTCCAAGGAACTCATCTCCTCCTGCATGACCTCCATCCACTCCTGCCTGTGTTCGTCTTCCATAGCCTCTGCGAAACTTTCGGGTTCTCCCCAGTCAGTCAGTAGCACATACTCACCCGGTGAGTATCTCGTAGATGGTCGACGCTCTCTATCGCTCCTCCTCAATGGAACCACTGGTGCTGGTTGTATATCTACAGTTTCCTCCCCTCCAGGTACTGCCTCCTTGGCATGCTCATCCTCCTGAGGGTCACCCTGACCACCATCAGCAGGCTGATGATCAAGGTTAGGAGCAACTCCATGTACTGGCTCCCCCATAACTGGATTCTCTGCGATGTCCTCTGGAAACTGCTCGAAGCGAAATGACTCTAACTCCGACAATTCCTCAGCCTCAGAAGGCATCTCGGAATTATGAGTGTTGGTCATGGTCTGATCCTCGACAAATACCACGTCCCTGCTTCTGTAGAGCTTTCTTGCCACTGGATCGTAGAGTCTATAGCCAAACTCATTCCTACCGTAGCCGACAAAGACGCACCGCCTTGTCTTTGGTTCAAGTTTGGATCTCTCGTCTTTCGGTAGATGTACGAAGGCCTTACAACAAAACACTCGCAGGTGATTATATAACTGCTCTTTGCCGTACCATACTTTGTCAGGCACATCATCCTGCAAAGGAGCACTAGGAGATAAATTAATAACATAAGCAGCTATATAATGTGCCTCACCCCAATAGCTGCCAGACAAGTTTGCTTCTGACAGCAAACACCGCACCCTCTCCATTAGCGTCTTGTTCATCCGCTCCGCTACACCGTTGAGCTGCGGTGTCTTTGGTGTAGTCTTCTGGTGTCGTATCCTTTGCTTTGTGCAATAAGCTCAAAGGGACCGATATACTCGTTGCTATTGTCCGACAGAACACAAAGCAACTTCTTGCCCGTCTCCCTTTCAACAGAGGACTGAAACTCCTTGAAAGTGGGCAGCACCTGATCCTTGGTCTTTAAGGTATAAAACCAAACCTTCCTGGAACAGTCATCAATAAATGTTACAAAATAAGAAGCATCACCAATGGATTTTACCTTCATAGGACCGCAGACATCCGAGTGAATCAACTCGAGCAACGCTGGCTTCCTTGAACTTGGGTGACTTTGGAAAAATACCCTATTTTGCTTTTTCGCCAAACAGTGCGTGCACTTCTCCAACTTTGTAGACTTTAGCCCTGGAATCACCTTCCTGTTCACCAAGTAGCTCATCCTCTTCTCGCTGATATGGCTTGGCCGTTTGTGCCACAACTCAGTAGACGCATCAGTAGCTGCGTTAATCTCATGTGCCCCCTGTGCGCTCCCTTCCATATAGTAGAGTCCAGACCTCTTGCTTCCTCTGGCAATCACCATCGAACCTCTGGAAAGCTTCCACTGATTGTTCCCGAAGAGACTGAAGAAATCTTTGTCATCCAACCTTCCAACCGACACCAGGTTGAAACAGATATCAGGGATATGACGGACATCTTTGAGAACAAGAACTGCACATGTCATTGTCCTCAAATGCACATCTCCAATGGCAACCGCCTTCGACACATCTCCATTGTCCATCTTCAACACTCCACAGTCGTCTGTTGTATATGTAGCAAATAGTGCCCTGTTGTGAGATACGTGCGCTGAAGCACCTGAGTTCACCAGCCAAGAGTTGTCATCGTAGGCGAGGTTCATAACTACCTCATCACCTACAATGATCACGTCACCTCCATGTGTCGAGGCCGTCGTTGTAGTGTTTCACTTTGCTTCCCCTTGTCGACCTTCTTCTCTCTCTTCCAAGTGAAACAGTTTCGCTTGATGTGGCCCTTCTTGCCACAATGATAACACTCCGAGTCCTCATACCGACCCTTGGACCTTTCCCTTCTTTTGTCTCTACCACTGCCTGGACCCCTGCTTTTACCCCTTCTGCGGCTCTCTGAAACAAGCGCCTCTGAGTGGGATGTGGATGAAGTGCCCTGAGAACGTCTCCGCATCTCTTTATTCAGTACCCCTCTTGGCAAACTCCAAACTGACCACGCCTTCCGGAGCAGAAGCGATCATAGAGACTCGTACGGTCTCCCACGAGTTTGGCAATGTACACATCAGCCATAGTCCCTGAACCTCGTCCTCGAACTTGACTCCCATCGAGGATAGCTAGTCAACCATGTCCTGGAACTCACTCAAGTGATCCGTAATAGACGCCCCATCTTTGTACCGCAGACCCATCATCATCCGGATCAGGAACAATTTATTTATTCCGGTCTTCTTCGCATACAAAGATTCCAGCTTATTCCACAGGGTCCTCGCGTGCTCAATACTAGCAACGTGGTTGTACACATTCTCGTCAACGAATTGCCTGATATACCCACGCACCTGTATATGCTCCAAATTCTAGTCCTCTTCAGATTTGTCACTGGGCCTCTCGGAAGCAAATACCGGTAGATGTAATTTTTTGACAAATAGCAGATCCTTCATCTTGCTCCTCCAGTAATAATAGTTGGTACCGTTCAGGTTTATCATGCGCACCGGCTTCGCGTCCGTCTCTTCTCCCTGGTTTGCTTGTCAACTCCTGACACCCTTCTGAAATTCCAGAACCTGGCTCTGATACCACTTTGTTGGGAACGAAAGTGCGAAAACCGTTCCCCAAACCAGAGAGTACCTGCGAGAGAATCGAGCAAAATGCACAAACAAAAAATGCCAAACACAAATCGCAGACACGGAGATTTTTGACGTAGAAAATCCTTGCGGGGAAACCACGGAACGATCGGAGTCTAACCCTGAAAAGCCTCCACTAATGGAATAAGAAATACACCGACTCCTTACAAACTTCTTACGGATCCAAACGGATCACCGCAACTCTTTTGGAACAGAAAATAGATTATAACCACGAAGAAGAAAGACAACGAGAAATACCCGAAACTGATCTCCTTATTCGAAACGGTCTCCAATCATTCTTTCTCCTCTCCAATGTTGTAATGATACTCTTGCCTCCTTTTCTCTCCTTGTTGCTATATATATATATATATATATATATATATATATATATATATATATATATATATATATATATATTAGGGCCAGGAGACACCTATATATAGCCTCAAACCCACAACTAGCATTCCTATTATAGATAGGAATATCCAATCTAAATTCAAATCCATTGACATATTCCTATTATATGTAGGAATATCCAATCCAAATCCATTGAGATATTCTTATTATATTTAGGAATATCCAATCCAAATAAATTGAGGTATTCCTATTATATGTAGAAATACTCAATCCTACTCCGGAATATTTTCCACAGGTTGGGAATCCACCCACTCCAACAATGCTTAGAATCTGTTGGAACTAGTTTGTCTTGGTTCATACTTGAAAACTTTTAGAGCATTTAGAAAAGAATCTTTTCCTTTTCTTTACTTCTTTAGTTTTCTCTGAGATCGTCAGATTCTGTAGCAGGAGACACGGAATGGTTTAACCCACCCACTCCAACAATGCTTAGAATCTGTTGGAACTAGTTTTTGTCTTGGTTCATACTTGAAAACTTTTAGAGCATTTAGAAAAGAATCTTTTCCTTTTTTTTTACTTCTTTAGTTTTCTCTGAGATCGTCAGCTTCTGTAGCAGGAGACACGGAATGGTTTAGAAGAAGGGTGAAGGAGCTCTCAATTGACAATAGGTACATAATTCATTCTCATCTCATAATTTTGGGTTCCTGGATATATTTCTTGTAGAAGTTTTGATTTTATTCAATGAACCAGTGACTGAAGATGCTCAATTTGAGCCAACCAAATTATTAATAATGATAATGACAGTAAAGTAAAAAAGAAGGAAGAGCATCAACAAAATGGTTTAGGAGAAGAGTGAAGGAGCTCTTAATTGACAATAGGTACATTATTCATTCCCATCTCATAATTTTGGGTTCCTGGATATATTTCTCTTGTAGAAGTTTTGATTTCATTGAATGAATCAGTGAATATAAATTGGAGATGCTCAATTTGAGCCAACCAAATTATTAATAATGATAATGACAGTAAAGTAAAAAAGAAGGAAGGGCATCAATTGAATCATCCCGTACAAGATTAACTGTGCATTGCCATGCAACATAATGCCCAATGCGGAATCCCATTTCTATCATATAATTCTATCAGGTGGTATTTTTCATGATTCTTTTATTTGGAAATGGATGGTGCTCAATTTTGAGTAAACCAAATAATCAATAATGAAAATGAAAGTAAAATAAAGGAAGAGGCTATATATATAATATTTTGTGACGATCCAGTATAAGACGAACAATTCATTACATATTATATTTTGTGACTTGATGCCTCAATAATTATATTAGAATGTTATTTTGTTGGTTGTAGGATCTTGATATTTCTTACCCCCCCCCCCCCCCCCCCCCCACCCCCAAAAAAACAAAATGATAAACACATAGAAGACACGCATATACTTGCCTATACCTAAAAACAACACACTTGAATGAAAGAAGCCCGGTAAGAAGGCATTCTTTCTTCGCCAACTCGTCAACTTGAAGTATACATAGAAGACACGTACATACTTAGATTGCCCATACCCAAAACAAAACAAAATGATAAACGCATAGAAGACACGTACATTCTTTCTGATATTCTTAACGCCCAAAACAAAATGATAAACACACAGAAGACACGTACATACTTAGATCGCCTATACCTAACAAACAACACACATGAACGGAAGAAGTCTGGTAACAAGGCATTCTTTCTTTGCCAACTCGAAGTATACGGAGGGCACCCCGATGGTGCAACATCTGAACGAGGTTCATGGGATCACTAATCAACTGTCGATGATGAAGATGATTGATGACGAGCTTCATGCCCTATTGCTCTTGAGTTAGTTTTTTGCTAGAGAGGTTGAGACACTGGTGATATCGGTAACTCTGCTCCACAGAGAGTTGTCACTATGAGACTTGTCAAAAGCAACCTATTGAACAAGGAGACCCGACTACAAGAAGCTGAACGATGAGAAAACTACAAGAAGCTCAATGATGAGAAGACCAAAGGCAAAATGACCACAAACTAGACTATAAGAAGCTCAATGATGAGAAGACCAAAGGCAAGATGGACGACTGGAAGGATCTCTCGGCTACAGGAGATTTTATCATAGCGGAAGCCAAAACGGTGGATTCTTATAGCACGTGTCATAACTATGTTGGACACGTGTCTTACCATGCCACTTCATGGAGGGAGGTTTTACCACGTACCGGGGTAACATATTCGGAAGAGTAAAGATGGACGATAAGGGAAGAACGACGTTTGTGGTCTTTTGGGATGTGCGCTTGGAGACGAAGCTTGGAAAGAAACTTGTCCTCTTAGGGGTTCAACATCTACCGTTTGGGTGGTGTTAGTTAGGAGGTTGAACAATGATAGTTGTCGTAGTATGTTCAGATACAAGGACTAGATGCTTATGTAGGGTTCTTGGTTACTGTCTCGATGTGGTCTGTGCTGCGAGATGTATATGCTCAAGCCGCTGATGTATAGGGGTGAGTCGTAGGTGTAGATTCTTAAAAATGACAGTCTCAAAGTAGTGAAATAATACAAACTAAACTTCCCGCCGCGTGAAGTAGATTATCAAAAGTAAGCAAAGCAGGGAATACCCCCCCCCCCTTCTCTTGGGTAAAATCTCACCAGCAGGGAACACATTTTCCTCTCGCATGAAGAGTCACCAGCAGGAAATACACTTCCTTCCCGTTTGCGTAAAGCTCACAAGCAGGGAACACACTTCCTTTTCGCGTGAAGACTCGCCAGTAGGGAACACACTTCTCGTTCGCGTGAAGATCACAAGTAGGGAACACACTTCCTTACCGCTCGCGTAAAGCTCACAAAGCAACATAATGCGCATGACTCGCCCAATTAATAAGGGGTATGCGTAGTCACATTAGTGGACAACACTCCTTTTAAGACATCCAGTCATCCGCATAAAGCGTGATTTGACATTAAGTGTATCATTAATGCTTGGCAGATAATGATTGGACTTAATGTGTATCATAAATGTTCTCCAACACGTAGTCAATTTCCGTTGGTCCTCCGTGAAGGAAGTACCTAGCCCATGTTCTCGCGACGTAAATCAGCTTCCCGTGGGAATCCAGTAAATCACCTACCCACTTGTAACACTATAAATTCCCCGTATTTATTGCAAGTGCAAAGAAGAAGAAAAAAAAAAAATATATATATATATATATATATATATATATAGAGAGAGAGAGAGAGAGAAGATCCTATACTTAGCGTGGACTCTGTTCACAAGCTCATTGAGCATCGATAGCATGTCCGAGCCCCGTCTTTTTGTGATTACACATTGTTAAGTATAAGTATTATTATTCATTGGACTTTAGTCCCATATCGTGTAGAGACAATAATGAGAGGCTAGTCCTCATATATATATATATATATATATATATATATATATATATATATATCAACTATTCACATGCCCACACCACAGCAGCTTATAGCTACTGCTACTGAAGGTGGCAGCTGCTACTGCCCCTCTGCCAAAATCTGACACCCTTGCACTCACTGTTGCAGACCTCTAACTTTCCAAATGTGTGCCACAACCAACTAATACTCATGCACAGACACTATACCAAGTTGCTGTACAGCTACATATACTTGTGTGTGCACTCGAGCACACACACAAGTATATGATCCACACCAATATCCTACCAACTGACTGAACACAGTACTGCACATGTGCAGTCCTTACCTCTACATATCTTAGCTGACAGACACACTCCCAGCATTGACACACAACCCCCAAGACACTATATATAAATACCCAACACTACATCATCACTATATATATACACACACATACACCACGTACCTATATATCTATTTGCACTAGTGTCAATTAGTCAAACACCTAGAGTGTATAGTTGAAAAACCAATGATATGTGTCCAAAAGAAGAGCCAAAACCCAAGTTCTTCTACAATTAGCATTTATACATATCAAATACATCATAATACAACTAAAGTAACTTGTTACAATGAGAATTGAAGAGTAATTGCACAAAACCACACAAAATGAGCCATGTATCACACCGTATCGTGATACGGCCTACTTGTGTCCAATTGTGGACACGTAGCTAGTCCCTCAACCCTGATCTAAGTCCAATTAGACTAAATTGGTCTAATGACACTCACTTGATGTGTCAATCTCTTAATTTTCCTAAATTGTACACAAAAACCTAGGAAGAAGTGTCAATACACACCAATAGAGCCTAGATCTTCATCCTATAGGATGAAGTGAATTGGAGATTTTCTAAATTGGGGATTTAAATGAAATATAAAAAGGGGGAGGAGAGAGAATCTCCCCTCTCTATAGGGGCCGGCCCCTTGCTTGGCTTCCAAGAAAGGGTGCAAAGTCTATTTTATCCCTATGGGCTTGTCATGATGAAATATAATTAAGGAAGAACCTTCTACTCCTAATGATTGGTTAATTAAAACACTAACTAGTTCAAAAATGTGACTAATTATTGGGCCCAAATAGATCTAACTTAAATGTTGGTCCATGGTTCATGACAAGTCTAGTTAGGTTCACTAACACAAGTCAAATAATCTACTAGCAATAATTATATAATACAATAATTAAATATATATAACATGCACATTAATTAAAATTTATGAAATGATCAAAATACCCCTAGTCTGAAAATGTGGTAGTGACAAGTCTACCCTCCTTAGAAAAATTTTGTCCTCGAAATTTAAGGAAGGAACTAATACTACAACAAGCAATCTCAACAAGCAAGGGAGAATTATACCTCACGGCTCAAACAGATAAGGGTACCGCTCGCGCATCTCGGATTCCCTCTCCCAGGTAGACTCTTCTGGAGAGTGATGCCTCTACGCGACGCGTACTAAAGGAATCGTCTGGTTCTGCAGCACCTTCTCCCTGCCATCTAGAATCTCCAACGGCTGCTCTGGATAATTTATGTCGGACCCACCTCGATCTCCAAGTGGTCCAATACATGGCTAGGATCTGCCACAAATCGTCTCAGCTGCGACATGTGGAACACGTTGTGTACTCTTTTTAGTGCAGGCGGCAAGTCTAGTCTGCAGGCCATTGCACCGACCCTCTCAAGAACACCGAAGGGTCCGATGTACCGTGGATTAAGCTTTCCGCCTCCACCATAGCGAATCGTGTCCCGTGTCGGAGAAATTCTCAAGAACACCAGATCGCCAACCTAGAACAAAACACAGCCTTAACACTCTAACTAAAACAAAGCAATCACAAGCAATGCAAACAAAACCTATACCTCAAACTACAAGGGTCTCCGGTGGCTGTCGGCCCAATGCCGCTGTCTGTCCTGCGCCACCCGAAGTCTATCTCTAATGAGCTTCACCTTCTCAGCTGCATCCACAACCATCTCTGGCCCTAACAAGGCTCTCTTTCCAATATCATCCCAGGATAACGGAGTACGGCATCTTCGTCCATACAACGCCTCAAATGGTGACATCTCTATACTGGCCTAGTAGCTGTTGTTGTAAGCAAACTCTACATGGAGATGGTCCTCCCAAGATCTCCCAAAATCTAGTATACAGGTGCACAACATATCCTCGAGTGGCTGTCGGCCTAATGCCGCTGTCTGTCCTGTGCCACCCGAAGTCTATCTCTAATGAGCTTCACCTTCTCAGCTGCATCCACAACCATCTCTGGTCCTAACAAGGCTCTCTCCAACGCCATCCCAGGATAACGGAGTGCGAAATCTTCATCCATACAACGCCTCAAATGGTGACATCTCTATATTGGCCTGGTAGCTGTTGTTGTAAGCAAACTCTACCAAATGGAGATGGTCCTCCCAAGATCTCCCAAGATCTCCCAAGTTTAGTACTGCATATCAGTAAGCAAACTCTACCAAATGGAGATGGTCCTACCAAGATCTTCCAAAATCTAGTACACAGGTGCACAACATATCCTCGAGAGTCTGAATGGTCCTCTCTGACTGTCCATCTGTCTGGGGTGATATGCAGTACTGAACTTGAGCTGGGTGCCCAAGCTCGCCTGCAAACTCCTCCAGAAATGAGAAGTGAAACGACTATCCCGATCCGAGACTATGATGACGGGAACCCTATGTATCCTGACGATCTGCCTCACATACATCTCTGCCACCTTCTCCATAGACAAACCCATCTTGAAAGGAAAAAAGTGGGCTGACTTTATCAACCTGTCAACGATGACCCAAATCGCGTCTTTTCCTCCTGGAGAACGTGGAACCCCTGATACAAAATTCATGGTCACATGTTCCCACTTTCACTCTGGAATGGGTAAAGCTGAAGCAAACCACCTGGCCTACCTATCCTCCTTTACCTACTGGCATACCAGACATCTGGATACGAAGCGCGCTACCTCCCGCTTCATACCATATCACCAAACAAGCTCTCTCATGTCTCTACACATCTTGTTGGCACCTGAATGCATAGAGTACTGAAATCGATGCGCCTCTTAAAGAACCTCCTCGCGCAACGCTCCACTCGGCACAAAATATATAATGTACCTGTCATGGCATTTCTACTCCAAATGGAGGAACAATATGATAGTATGATAAGGTAATCCATACTCAATCACAATATAAAAACTAGAGGAAGGTATGGCACGATATAGAATAAAAGAAATGGAAGTCACAAATACAACTCATCTCCAAGTCCAATATACTAGCACAATAAACTCTAATATAATACATGCCAAAAATGTCTAACTAATAAATGTCTAATACAATAGTCTAACTAGCTGCAACTAGTTGATCATCTCCAGGTATCAGTTCCTCCTGAGCCACTATCTCCAACTCTATACCAACTACGTCATGAGGTCCATAGGTGTAGGATACCAGCCGTCTAAATTATCTGAAAAATATATCCAATCCGGATGGAGCGAAGCACACCTCTAACAATAGTTCCAATAAATGATAAAGACTATGTAACAGTAAATAGAGAAAAATACTACATAAATAGAGCAAAGGCAAGAAATATTCAAGATATGATATGCTGGAAATAAATACTAAAGTAAAGAGCATCATATACCAAAGTCAAGAAATACAACTTGCTAAGTGAGGAGTACTAGTTTCAACATATGATCAGCTTTGGGAACTTGATACAAGAATTATGGCTTGGTTATGATTAACACTATTCAAGAACTATACATGATACAAGGAGGGTATGATCACATATCTATACTAACACTCCCCGTCCCCGACTGGTATAGTGGATCTAACCATGGCACGCTACGACACGGGATTCTTCGAGAAAGTAGCTAGTCTCCTCGAGAATCAGTGTCCGTACAAGTACAAGAAGAACAAAGCTTGTACAAGATACGCCAAGATATACATGGAATAACATCTCATGACGGGATCCGGAAATACCAATCCGTGTAACCAATGTGTCAAAAAATCAAGGATATCTACACTAGATACAAGAAACATATAAGATATCATAAATGAAAACTATCAGAGAATGTACTCGCCTCTGGTCCTGAGCAATGATGTAACTCGGTGCTCAAGCTGGTATCACACAATCCTATATAGAAAATATTATGTCACTGGATGTAATGAATGAGAATGATTTATAAATGTACTAAATATGATGTTCTAGGCCGTTTCTAGGTTACTCTAGCTAAATTAGGCCAAACTAGGTTCACACCAAGTTAATTGGTCTCTAGTGGTTATTAACTAGCAAAAACTAGTTAGCTATAATATCTGTTAGCTACTCACTAATACATATATAATCTATATACTAACTCATCATATATCTACTAAGTAATAAATGACTACAAATATCTTAACTGATATCTCCATAACTCTGATACTAACTTACTACAGTCATTATATATATATATATATATATATATATATATATATATATATATACTTGATATTTATATATACTAACTTCTAACTGAGAACCGAACCTTAACTAACCGATACTAACATGTAACTAATACCAACATAACTTAACACCATATCTGATGCTAACATATATGTCTATATTTATATATTGCTAGTAACACACTAAGTAAGCTAATTGATCCCATATTCCCATATACCTACTGACATTAACTCATATCCTATACTAATACGTAAAACTGATATCTAACTAACTAACCTCCATACTAACTATGCATCTGATTGATACAACTTAACTATAATACTTAATGATAACTGATACCAACATAACTAACTAGTACACTTCACTAAGTGACACATAATATATACACTAACTAACACTTATACTAACTATGAGTCCAAACCCCCACTAATCCCTTCACTTGCATGCCATACCCCAACTCCCTAAACTAGGTATCAATGTTAACTGTTATCTAAAAGATACTTACTTTCCCCCTTTAACTGACTGATACCACATTAGTCAATGACTGATATCTATAGCTAATCACAAAGACACTTGCATCCCTCAATTGATACTCTCAGTATCAATCTATTGCTTGATCACCGTGCCTTCCACACCTTACTTAACTGTGATACCAGTGTATGCTACTCCACATAAACCTTAGTCGATTTCTCACCTCCAATCTACTGATACTAGAGATCAGTTCCCCATGTTATCCCTCACATGTTGTTGCCAACCACTGTCAACCGACAGTTTTTCCCCTTTTATTGCTAACCCCCATCTGAACTAAAAACTGATGTTAAACATCACCTGCTCACATGTCCCACACCACAACAGCTTATAGCTACTGCTACTGAAGGTGGCAGCTGCTAATGCTCCTCTGCCAAAACCCGACACCCTTGCACACACTGCTGCAGACCTCTAACTCTCCAAATGTGTGCCACAACCAACTAATACTCATGCACAGACACTATACTAAGTTGCTGTACAGCCACATATACTTGTGTGTGCACTCGAGCACACACAAGTATCTGATCCACACCAATATCCTACCAACTGACTGAACACTGTACTGCACATGTGCAGTCCTCACCTCTACATATCTTAGACACACTCCCAGCATTGACACACAACCCCCAAGACACTATATATAAATACCCAACACCACATCATCACTATATATAATCTATGTGCACTAGTGTCAATTAGTCAAACACCTATAGTGTATAGTTAAAAAACCAATGATACGTGTCCAAGAGGAGCCAAAACCAAAGTTCTTCCACAATTGGCATTTATACATATCAAATATATCGTAACACAACTAAAGTAACTTGTTACAATGAGAATTGAAGAGTAATTGCACAAAACCACACAAAAAGAGCTATGTATCACACCGTATCGTGATACGGCCTACTCGTGTCCAATTGTGGACACGTAGCTATTCTCTCAACCCCGATCTAAGTCCAATTAGACTAAATTGGTCTCATGACACTCACTTGATTTATAAATCTCGTAATTTTCCCAAATTGTACACAAAAACCTAGTTAGAAGTGTCAATACACACCAATAAAGCCTAGATCTTCATTCTATAGGTATCCCTATGCCACGGGAGGGTTCATAATGATCCAATGCATGATTTAGAACCTAAACTGAAGGAGAATTCAGATCTATACCTATTGGGAGATCGATTTCTAATGAATTTCTCAATTGGACACGATCCAGACACGATCTCCTTGCCAATGCCTCATTCTCCAAGTGCTCCTTGCAATCCAAGCTCTAATGCTTCTTAATTGGTGATAATGGAAGAAAAATGAGGTGAATTGGAGTTAATTTTGTGGAGGGATGAAGTGAATTGGAGATTTTCTAAATCGGGGATCTAAATGAAATAAAAAGAGGGGAGGAGAGAATATCCCCTCTATAGGGGCCGGCCCCTTGCTTGGCCTCCAAACAAGGGTGCAAAGTCTATTTTACCCCTATGAGATTGTCATGATGAAATATAATTAAGGAGGAAGCTTCTACTCCTAATGATTGGTTAATTAAAACACTAACTAATTCAAAAGGGTGACTAATTATTGGGCCCAAATAAATCTAACTTAAATGTTGGTCCATGGTTCATGACAAGTCTAGTTAGGTCCACTAACACAAGTCCAATAACTAATATAGCCTACTAGCAATAATTAAATAATACAATAATTAAATATATATAACATGCACATTAATTAAAATTTATGAAATGACCAAATACCCTTAGTCTGGAAATATGGTAGTGACACATCGGGTAGAATAATAGAGAGAGTCTGACTCCTCTCCTATATATAATATATTCTCTCGTTATCAATGAATCATCCTATTATTCTATTCCACATGGTATCAAAGACAAAATCCTAGCCATTGTTCACCCCTCTCTCTGTCCACTCAAAACCCTAAGCCTAGCCGCCATTCCTCAACCCCTTTCCATCCGTGACCGTTTCCACACCGCCTACCGCCACTGAGCGCCATCTGTTGTTGCTGCTATAGCCGCTGCTGCTGTCGCATCTGTTGCTGCTATTGTTGTTACATCTGCGGCGGCTGCTGCTGCTGCCTACTCCAGGGTCCCTTCCCTCCTCCAGGGTTCTACCCTCCTCCACCCCCCCACTCCTTCAGGCTATCCCAGATGCCTCCAAACCCTAACCCTAATCCATAAAACCCTAATATTCTCACTTCCGCTATCCTAATCCATCAAACCCTAAACTGAATCTCCTCACAACCGCCACCCTTCTTCAAACCCTAACCCTAGATCTAGAACAAAAAAATTCTATATCTGAAAAAATAGGACAAATCTGATCTAAAAAAACAAAAAAAACAAAAAGGTCAGAGTTGAGATCTTTAGAGGGTAAATTATGATAGTTTATGTTAACATTTAAACCTCGACAACGACATTAGGAGTTAACAGAGAGAAACTTGATTGTTTGTGTGAATTTCTGTTCCTGGTCCGGTATCCACATCAAGATCTAACAGAGAGCGACATAGGTCTGCGTAAATCTCTGTCCTAACTTGTGTGATCCATATTCGATCTTTGCCAACATTGTGCAAACCAGATCTGGCAACGTTGCATTGGCAGAGTTGATGTGATTATCGAGTCGGGACGATCAACGACAGTAAAATCGAGAACATTGAAGGATGATAAACACTGGGGCAAGTAGCAGTGTTGACAACACCAGTGCCGGGACCGCAGTAGCTGGGATACCGGTCACTGGCACGACGATTTCATCGATTCGACTTGTCGATCGACGGCTGGAAAGTCCAGATGGTTACTCAACATGGCACATGAGAAGGTCGAAAGACGCTTCGTGGAATGTGGTTGTCAAAATATCTGACTGACAACCTCCCAGCAGTGAATGATCCCACATACTAACAGTGGGAGGCAGATGGCAGTCACAGTTGATGAATTCGATAGAACCGTTAGTTGAGGATATGGTTCAGAACACGGATTCGGTGAAGGAGTTATGGTAGGTCCTACTAACTGCGTTTGATGGCAACCATGCTTTGTTTCGTATCTATGGCTCGGTAGTTGGCATCTACCGAGCAACAGATCAGGAAGAAAGTCATATAAGGACCACTTTCTTGTCTTTAAGGCCTAACTTATGAGGTGGATCCTGTGTTACCCCTAACGACGGATATCAATAAGGCGAGGTCTCAACGTCAGTAGCTGTATGTCATGACTTCTCATGCCTTCCTTCGATCTGATGTAGACTATGCACGGTCTCAGATTATTGCTGGGACCGAGGTTCCATCTCAGCTGGAAGCCCACTTTCGTGTCATGCGGATAAGGAAAGAAGTCGGCAATGATATGAGTAATGCACCTATTGATTGATCTACCTTGAGTGCTGCTCGTGGTGGATTCCGTAGCGGCCGTGGTGGTCGACGTGGTGGTCGGTCTGCTGGCCTTAACGGTGGAGGAGGCAATGACTGGCGTGATAGAGGACGACCGCGGACATGTTTCAATTGTGGTCAACCTGGCCATTTTTAATGCAGTGCCCTAAAGCTTCTATTGTCAATGTTGCATCGGATGCTCATGATAATAAAGGGCGATCCGTGCAGATGACTACAGAGACATACAGAATTCGCTGAATTTCAAGCTCAGTATCGTGGTAAAGCATCTACATCTGGATCCACAGTCGGATATTCAGTGCCGTATGTAGTCAGATCAAAGCAGTGGGTGATTGACTTGGGTGCGTCTGATCATATGACTGGCGATGCAGGTATATTGCGTGATTATGTATATGTGGGTTGTGTGAACGGTATTACTATTGTGAATGACGGTTCACTAAAAGTTCGTGAAAAAGGAAGTACCAGTCTTTCTCCCGATCTGTTACTCACTTCAGTTTTACATACACATGGAAATTCATTCAGTTTATTATCCATTAGTCGGATTACTCGTGACTTGCAATACTCGGTAACATTCTTTCCTGATGGTTGTATTTTTCAGGACCTAAAGACTGGGAAGACTATCGGTAGGGGCATGTAGCTGGACGCTTGTACCTTTTTAAAATGAATTCTTTTTTTGCCTGTGCCAGCGTGTCACTTGATCTGTTTGAGTTGCACTGTCGGTTAGGTCACCCATCTATCCAAGCTCTCCAGAAAATATGTTCGCCTTTAGATTTTTAAGTTCCTTTTCATTGTGAATCATATAGTTTGGCTAAAAATCATCGGGTACCATATCCGGTGAGTTTAAATAAAGCTGACTCAGCTCCCTTTGAGTTAGTACATTATGATATTTGGGGTCCTTGCCCCATTGAATCTGTGATTGGTTTCAAATATTTTGTTTCATTTGTTAATGAGTACTCGTGAGTCACTTATATCTACTTGATGAAAAATCGTTCCAAATTATTTGATTTTTGGTGCAATTTTTATGCTAAGTTCAACACCCAATTTAGGGTTCCTATTAAATATATTCGAAGTGACAATGGTCATGAGTATATGTCTCATTCGTTCAATTCTCATCTGGCTAGACATGTCATCATCCACCAAATTTTCTGTTCTTACACACCACAACAAAATGGTATGGCCGAACTTAAGAATCGTCACCTTTTGAAAACAATGTGTGCTTTTATGTTTCATGTACATACTACTCCCAAGAAATTTTGGTCGGATGCGTTCCTTACAACTTGGCTTCTTCACGAGTTTCGCATTGGCAAACAGTTCTCAGGATCTTGTGCTATCTAGTCCAGAATTCGGATGGAGAATAAGGGGCATACTCATCTTGGATGCTTTACAAACGCTGACTGGGTGCAAGTCTTACAGATAGAAGGTCAACATCTTGTTATTCGGTATTTATTGTTGGGAACTTAGTGTTGTGAAAGAGCAAGAAGTAGTGTGTGGTCTCACGATCAAGTTCAGAAGCAGAATACCGAGCTATTGCTCGTGGTACAGCAGAGATGTTATATTTGCAGCATCTTCTAGAGGAGCTGGAGAAGAGACGATCGGAAGCAGCAAATATATGGTGTGATAATCAGTTAGCTATCCATATTTCTACCAATCTCATAATCCAGGAAATGATGAAACATATTAAGATCGACATCCATTTTGTTTGAGATTAATATCAGAAAGGGCAATAATATTTCACCACGTGAGAATCGCCGATCAGATAGCAGATATCTTTACGAAGTTTCTTTGTAACAAGCTGGACATGATTGACATCTATGCTCCGGCTTGAGCGAGTGTGTTAAGTATTAGTATTAGTGAATTAGTCAATTGGGCTTTAGTCCCACATCGAGTAGAATAATAAAGAGAGGCCGACTCCTCACCTATATATAATGAATTCTCTCATTATCAATGAATCACCCTATTATTCTATTCCATAATCTCAAATAGTTATAAGACGATCTTTGATTCGAAGGCTCGTCAACTTCTTAAAAACGAGCTTCGATCCGAAGGCTTGCCAACTTCTACACAAGATTTGATACAAAGGCTTGAAGACATCAATTACTTACAAGATAGATTTTTGATCTTCTTATAACAATTTGAAGATTACACTTTATAACTCTATAATACTCTATCTAAATATGATTTGGTAAGCGATAGCTCTTTTATGTGGAGAGGTTTGTCTTCTAAAAGATAGAAAGTTAAGAATCCAAGAAGTAGAATAAGTTTGAAACAAATTAATGCACTTGGGTTTAAAATTTTAAATAGCAATGAAAACAACCCAAACTTTGTTGTGTAGGCGGTATACCGCTCTGAATAGCAATGATAATAAATGACTTGGATTGCATTTAATTTGCCAAATCAAGCTAAAACGATATACCGTTGGTATACTGTGGTATACCGTCAATATACTGTGGTATACCGCCGGTATGCCATTTTTGTCAAGCAAAACTTGTTGTGACAATAAGTGGTATACCGCCATCATACTGTGGTATACCGTCGATATACTGTGCTATACCGCCGGTATGCCATTTTTGTCAAGCAAAACTTGTTGTGACAATGTGGTATACCGCCAATATACTGTGGTATAACATCGGTATATCGGTCTGATACCCCATATTCAAACTTTGGGTTTTGGGTTGGTTTTTTATTTTTGCTATCATTTGTCTTTCTCTATTGAATTATAAATAAACCAAGGACTTAAAACAAAGAAAGATTACATAAAGCACAAGTCTTGATAGGTTAGCTTCTTCCTTTGTTTGATTGATGGTTTTTTCCTTGATGGAAGTTGTCCAATGCATATTTGAAAATATGTATACCATTCAGGGGTGGGGGTGCTGCCCTTCGACCCTCGTCCACTGACCAGGCACTGAAAACCCCAAGTGCGTGACCTTAGAGATGTCATAGGCGGTTCAAAGAAATCGTGTAAGCATTGTCATTGGCCAACCATAATTTCTTTATTGTATATGACCATGATTGATCTTGCTTATTGCTTTTCTGCAAATATAAGTTAGACGAACAAAACAATACACTATAATAATTGTATGATCATTAGTGGATATCATTAGTGAACAAAGCAATACACTAGTATGATATCATTAGTGGATATTAGGACTATGTTTAGTATAAGTGTAGAAACTATAGTGATTATATGGTCATTAGTGATATCATAATATAAACTTGATCGCTTAAGCACAATAAAAACATAATTAAAACATTGGGCTAGCATTACCTATATGATTAAGCATTACTAAATACAACAACTCAGCATAGGGGACCAACAACTATGTATTTGTTGTCTTATATAGCATATAAATTCAAAACCTATCAACGCGTGAAGCAGAACAGACGAAGCATTTATAACATGTGGAGCGAAACAACAAAAGCAGACGGTTACACATTCATATGTGGTATTATCTACTGAATCTTTTCTTCATGTATTATCAGTAAAACCTTCTATTCAAGGAAATCGCCTAACAATTCTAGTTGTTGCACTACCTCCTCTATTGATAAATACACTACTAGAAGGAATCCAACCTATCCTCTCCACAAGGTATTCCCTCTTTCTCCTCTTTTAGCAGGATTTACAGTTCTTTTACGAAACCAAAACTATCTCCATTCAATTGAAAAAAAATTCAACTATCAAAAAAATTATTTGATAGTAAGAGTATGCAGATCTTGCCAACTCTTTGGAAAATAAACTAATTTGAGGTATATTTCATCCTCTTGTCACATTAACCGATTAGTTTTTATGTTGATTATTCCATATGTTTAAAGGCATGATTTTAAGTGTTTAAAAACATTCCAAATGTAGAATATTTCATATGTTTGTTAGATGACATCTAATGATTTTTTGGGTAAACAAGTATTATTGCAGATCTCATATTCAATATAACTTGTTTATATTGGAGTCTGCATTGAAAAACATTTCTAATATTAGATGTTTAGTCATGGATGCTGAAGCGTTCTTTCACAATTTCACAAATAAGATGAACATTTTTAGAAGTTTAAAGAAGATCTATATATGGTTGAGAATATAGTTGCATAGAAATATTAGATTACTCTATGACTATGTTTCATGTGTATAATAGGACTTTGCGACTTAAGACTATCAAATAGATCATTTTTCTTCTTTTTGTAATATGGACTTAATGTTATAGTTACCATTAATGGAAGATGGAAGATTTTTAAAAAAAGTTAATTGGGTGATAATATTTTCAACAATTATATTTAAATATTTAACTTTTACGTAATGTGTTTATTGAATTTTTAAGTTGATATGTTCTTTTCATTCTTTTTGATTGATAGGAGAATATCCAGATTATAAATTTAAATCCTAATTTTCTAAAAAGAACTTACTAGTAATTTTTTTGATATAATGGAAAGAGTCCATTTTTGTTCACCTACCAAAACTAGGGTATATTCACCATTTCACTCAAATGTTGCCACGTGACATTTTATGCAACCTAAACTACTTTGGAAGTGGTTTTGTAAACATCCAAAGTAGTTTTGACCTGTATTTGACACGTGGCAACACTTGAGTGGAAGAAGGGTGAATATACACCCTAATTTTGGGGGTGACAAAAATGGACTCATATTGGAAGAGTAATTATTCATATCTCTACTTTTTTTTAGATTTGATGTTCTAGTCTATATATTAAAATAAGAATTATGATTTTTACTATTTTTAAATGTGTATAAATTAGTAACCTTGGTTATGCCTTTTAATTGGATAAAATTTTGCTAGGAGTAGAACGCTTTTTCCATAGAAGAGTTGCCATTGAGGGCTACTAGATGTTCAACAAGATAAATGAGATCATGAGATCATTTAATTTCTAATGAATATGATCTAGTGCTTTATTACTATGATTAACAAATTTAAAGCTAATGGTAATCTCTAGCAACGGGAACATGCACCATTAATCGTGGATGTAACATGCAAGTAATCCTAGATTTCTAATATACGACCAAGAGGAAAAGTAGATTATCTCGAATTCCATTACTCCTCTATTATATGATAACAACTATTAATATGATATGATAACTTGTCATAATTTATGAATTACTTATTTATTATATGAACGAGTTAGTACACCAACCACCCAAACAAAGTTGGATTTGGGATATACTTCATCAATATACTCACTTGTTTTTCATAAAGTTAAAACTTACTCTTAAAATATGTATTTATTGAATAAAATGTCAATTGTGACTATTCTTTATTAACTATATAAGTTCAAATATAATTCTTTTCTTGTATTATGAATTCTTATAGAATCTAATCTCTTGTGTAGTAAATCCTTTAAGTTTGGATCTGAACATATATCAGTTAGAAACTCTTTTGACATTTTATATGTATAACCACCAATTTTTACATTGTGATTTACAACTTCACATGTTATGATTAAATGATAAGTAAATACAAAAACTAGACATGGTGACCAACAACCATCTTTCTGTTGTCTATATAGCATCTAAATTCAAAACCTTCAATGCATGGACTACAATAGACGAATCGTATATAATAATGGAGCGAAATAGAAAAAGTAGACGGTTAAACACATTTATGGATGAGATTATCTACTAAAGCTCTTTTGGTTTCATCACTAAATTTTTTTAGTTAAGGTAAATCCCCTTACAACCTATTTAGCATTGCCTCTATATGATAAATACACTCATTGAAGGAATCACACTTATCCTCCATAAGCTATTCTCTCATAATTTCTCATATTTTGTTTTCGATTTCTTTTATGAGACAAAAACTGTCCCGATCAACTAAAGAATTTTGCAAATTACAAAAAAAATCTTTGATACTAAGAGATTGTGCAGATCTTCCCAGCAACCATTTGAAAAAGAAACTAATTTGAGGTATTTTCATCTCTTTGTTAATCAACTAATTTCTATGAAAGCATGGCTTTGAAAGGTATTTCAAAAATTCAATATTTCTTATGTTTGTTATATAAAATACTATGGATTTTTAGGTAAGAAGCATTATTGTAGATTTCTTGTTCAAGATAACTTGTTTATGTTGGAGTTTGCATTGAGAAAAATATCTACTTTTAGAAGTTTTATGAGGTTTTATAGATGATATAGGAATGTACTCTCACATGTAAATTTAGATGACTATATAAGGTGTGTTTCTCCAGTGTACAATAGGACTATTTGTGAAGCTATAACTTAACTTTATCATTCGGTTCCCCTCGTAATAGGGACTTGCTTTGTAATTACTATTAATGAAAGACAAGTTATTTATTCTCATCATTTATTTCAACAAAGCTATATCCTCCCATAATAATTTCTACAATTAATTTTTAAGTGTTCCTTTTTACCTAATGTGTTTATTGATTTTTAAGTTGGCATATTATTTCCTATTTAATAGCAGAATATCCAGATTTTTAAGATTTCATCCTACTTTTCTGAAAAAAGAAGAGAACTTACTGTATTTTTTACGATATAACAGAAAAGTAATTATTCATATATTTTTATTTTTATTTAGATTTTACGTTAAAATGAGGATTATTTCTTACTATATGAATTTGCGGAAATTAATGACTTTGGGCCTTTTCATTGGATATGATTTAAATGTGGATAGTTAATGCCTTTGCTATGGAATACTTACTATTGAGGGCCATTGGTAAAATGAGAATATGCGATCACTAAATTTCTAAAATGTTCTCATGTTTTACCATTTTGATGAATTGAAAGACAATGGTGATATCTAGCAATGGAGACATTCACTATGTGTAAGTAATCCTAGATTTCTATTCTACATCCAAGGAAAAAAAGATTACCACCAATGTCATTAGTTCCTGATGGGCTCCAAGAAAACCATCCTCCCACAAAACAATCTAAGCAATTGAAATATAATACAAATTTGGTTTAATACTTGGCTCAATTTTATTGATGGGTAGGGCTACATATATATATAGGAGAGGCTAACCCCTCTCTCTATGATTCTACTAGATGTGGGACTAAACATCCACTAATACTATTGAGGGCCATTGGTAAATGAGAATATGCGATAAGTAAATTTCTAAAATGTTCTCATGATTTACCATTATGATGAATTGAAAGACAATGGTGATCTCTAGCTATTGAGACATTCACTATGTGCAAGTAATCCTAGATTTCTATTCTATATCCTGGGAAAAAAAGATTACCACCAATGTCATTAGTTCCTGATGGGCTCCAAGAAAACTATCTTCCCACAAAACAATCTAAGCAATTGAAATATAATAGTAACTTGGTTTAATACTTGGCTTAATTTTATTGATGGGTAAGGCTACAGTGAAGTTTGGAGATGGAGAGGAGAAGGAGAAGAGAGAATATGAGAAAGGAGATTGCAAGGGCCTAAAACCCTAGGTTGCATCTCATGTCTATTTATATAAATATGCAATACACCCACAATTACTATTATACCCTCATATGATAAATAATAAAATAAAATAACTCTAACACCCTCCCTCAAGCAGGAGCATAGAGATCAGACATGCCCAGCTTGCTACATAAATCAGAAAATGGACCACGAGCAAGTGGTTTGGTGAGGATATCACCTAATTGATCCTCTGACCGAACATAAGGAGTGACAATCTGTTTCTTCAGCAACAAATCACGAACAAAATGACAATCCACCTCGATATGCTTCGTGCGCTCATGAAACACCGGATTACTTGCGATAAACATTGCCGACTGATTATCACAATACATCTCCATCGGAATAGGAATCATGATTCCCATTTCATGAAGAAGAGACTGCACCCACATCATCTCAGAAGCTGTATGAGCCATCGCACGGTACTCGGCCTCTGCACTAGAACGAGCCACAACATTCTGCTTCTTACTACGCCACGTGACAAGATTGCCACCCACAAACGTACAATAGCCAGAAGTAGACCTCCTATCACTGCGACTGCCTGCCCAATCAGCATCACTGAATCCAGTCACCGTAAGCAACTGGGAAGGTTTGTACAACAAACCCTTTCCAGGTGCACCCTTCAAGTATCGAAGAATGCGAGAGATAGCCTCCCAATGTGGTTGCCGAGGGGCATGCATAAACTGACTAACTACTCCAACTGCATATGTGATGTCTGGTCGAGTAACAGTAAGATATATAAGTTTGCCAACCAAACGTCTATAATATCCAACATCCTCAAATAACTCTCCCCTGTCAGCATCAAGCTTGTCATGATAATCCATAGGAGTCTCAACTGGCCGACACTCTAACATCCCAGTCTCGGAGAGCAAGTCTAGAACATACTTGCGTTGTGACAGATACACACCTGTCTTAGATCGAGCAACCTCGATTCCAAGAAAATATCGAAGAAGACCCAAATCCTTAGTATGAAACTGACGACTAAGGTAGGCCTTCAAGTCCACAATTCCAGCATGATCACTCCCAGATATAATGATATCATCAACATAAACAATCAACACGATAATACCTGCTGAGGAAGAATGGCAAAATACTGAATGATCTGATGTGGTACGCCGAAAGCCATACTGAATGAGAACTGAACTGAACTTGTCAAACCAAGCACGAGGTGACTGTTTCAGTCCATATAATGCTTTCTTCAATCGACATACGAGTCTTTGATTTCCTGTTACAACATATCCCGGTGGTTGATCCATATAAACCTCCTCTTGTAAGTTACCATGCAAGAAAGCATTCTTTATGTCCAGCTGATATATAGGCCATTGGTGATTAACCGCCACAGAAATAAGAATCCGAACTGAATTCAGCCGAGCCACTGGAGAGAAAGTCTCTATATAATCCACGCCATATGTCTGAGTATACCCTTTGGCAACCAACCGTGCCTTGAGGCGCTCAACAGAACCATCATGGTGATATTTAACAGTGTACACCCATCTACAACCCACTGTTTGTTTTCCAACAGGAAGTGATGTAAGCTCCCAAGTCTGGTTTTGATGTAAAGCATACATCTCCTCATCCATTGCACTTTTCCAACCAGAAGATGACATAGCCTGCTTGTAAGTTTTGGGAATAAAAGTAGAAGACAATGAAACAGCAAATGCATGAAAAGATGATGAAGCACGGTGTAATGAAACATAGTTAGAAATGGGATGCTTATTCTTTGTGGTACAAAGGCGTTGTCTTTTTCTGAGAGCAATAGGAAGATCATCTGGATCTGTGATGATGGGAGCAGAAACCTCAGGCACGGAAGATGATTGGTTGAAGGCTGAATTCTGCAGAACCACTGGCCTGTCCTTGGATCTCTGATAAACCTGTAAATGGGGAATGGAGACAAAAATTGATTCAGGAATGACCGGAAGTGGTATGGAAGATATCAAATCTGTTGTAAAAGGAATATCACGGTCTCCTGAAGGAAAGAAGGGGGTAGACTCAAAGAATGTAACATCCGCACTGACATAATATTTGCGTGACTGTGGACTGTAACAACGATAACCTTTTTGAGTACGGGGATAACCAAGAAAGACACACTTCAGAGATCTAGGAGCCAACTTATCTCGATTAGGTTCCAAGTTATGAATAAAAGCGACACAGCCAAACACTCGAGGAGATAAGGAAAAGGGTGCGACATCTGTATGTAATATAGTAAATGGAACTTTGTTATTTAATACAGATGATGGCATGCGATTAATAAGATAACATGCAGTAAGAACGGCATCTGCCCAATACTGTTTGGGGACATGCATATTGAACATGAGAGTTCGAGCCACATCTAAAATGTGTCGATGTTTGCGTTCGGCTATACCATTTTGTTGAGAGGTGTGGACACAACTGGTTTGATGAATCATACCACGATCAACACAGAAACTGTTCACAGAAGATTGAGTATACTCCAAAGCATTATCAGAACGCAGAATTTTGATACGTTTATTAAACTGAACATAGACTTCATTATAAAAGGCAGATAACACATTTGGAAACTCAGATCTTTCTTTCATTAAATAACACCAAGTCATTCTGGAATAATTATCAATAAAAATAACAAAATACTGAAATCCTTTCGGACTTTTGACTCTAGACGGACCCCAAATATCAGAATGAACAAGATCAAAAGACTCTAATTGACGACTCTCACTACGACGAGGAAATGAACTACGGTGATGCTTGCCTAACTGACAAGCCTCACATTCAAGACTAGATACATGACTCAAACTAGGAACAACTTGACGCAACTTAGCCAAAGACGGATGTCCCAAACGATAATGCCACTGCAACGGAGAAGTAGAAACAGAAGTGAAGGCCTTTCCAGGTAGATCCAAGTAGTACAGTCCATCTTTTTCATGTCCCGAACCAATCGTCTTCTTCGTCCTGAGGTCCTGAAAAATACACGAATTGGAAGAAAATGTCACAGAACATTGAAGAGATTTGGTTAACTGGCTCACAGATAACAAATTAAATGGAAAATTAGGCACATATAATGAATCAAATAATGATAGTGATTGAGTAGGGTGAATGACACCTTTCCCAAGCACAGGACGAGTAGACCCATCAGCCAAGATAATATTGTGTTTCATGGAACTACGATTATGAAAGATAGATGTTATACCAGACATGTGAGAGCTCGCTCCTGAGTCGATGACCCAAGAGGTGGATGGTGACTGGGTTGCCACAAAAGCAGGATTACCTATATGTGCCATGGTTGCAGTAGGTTGGGAGGTGGTACTAGCAAGCGCGTTCAACTTCTGGAGGATCTGTTGAAATGGAGATGAGGTATCGGACGTTGAAGTCTGATTGAAACCCGAAGTATCATCTCTGGGAGCAGAAGTGGTGTCCTGGGACTGCATATTTTTATCATGCACTTGATGTGCATATTCTGGTTTGCCCCATTTGTCCCAACAATAGTCATCTACATGACCGAGCATTCCACAATAGTTACACTTTCGTGGTTGACCACGGCCACCACCACCACCACCGCGGCCACCACCACCACCGCGACCACCACCACGACCATTGTCTCTACCACCACGGCCTCCTCCTCGACCAAAACTACGACCACCATCTCTACCGCCACGTCCAATACCACGTCCACCACCACGACCAACAGCACTAGAAACTAGGGCAGAAGAGTCGGTACTCGGCACCACAGAACTCTGTCCCAGAAAGGAACGATTGAGACGGGAGAAAATATCTGCCACCGTAGGTAACTGCTCTCCAGCAAGGATTTGAGCTTTATAAGGTTCGAGCGCAGGATCCAAGCCGGCAAGGGATGAGTGAAACATGAAACTCTTCCTTCTGTCTCCGAGCTTCCTTCAAATCAGTAGTAACAGGATGATATTGAAGCAGTTCCTCCCACAAAGCCTTCTTTGAAGCCAGATATTCATTCACAGGCTTCCCATTTTGCTTTGTATTGAACAATAACTCGTACAACTCATAGATACGGGCAACGTTTCGCTTCTGCGAATAAGATTCTTCCAGAGATGCCCAAATCTGTTTGCTTGATTCACACCACTGAACATTAGCAGCGATATGTGGTTCCATACTATGCCACAACCATGACATAACGTATGCATCTGCACTCATCCAATCTTCATACTCAGCGGACGTTTCAGGCAGGGGTTCTTCGGTCAAAAACTTCAACTTCTTCTTCGCCCTTAACACCACTTTGATAGACTTGGACCAGGCAAGATAGTTCGCACCATTCAGTTTCACCGCTGTAATCGACTTTCCCAATTCATCATTATGAATAACAGTAAAAGGAGAACCACCTCCGCTACCACCACCACTATTAACCTCGCTAGAAGATTCGGTCCCCACCATACTTGCAGATGCAACAGAAAGACGAGATCTTTGAAACCCTAGATCTCACAACGAACCTCAACCGACGACGAATAACCAACGGAGATCTGTAGAAACCCTAGATCTCATAAACGAACCACGAACGACCACGAACAGCGAACGACGATCGGCCCTGTCAGGGATGAGATGTACAGTACTTACAAATATATGCTCTGATACCAAGTGAAGTTTGGAGATGGAGAGGAGAAGGAGAAGTAGGAGAAGA
The DNA here is from genome assembly GCA_036927795.1 of Iris macrosiphon. Taxonomy (NCBI): domain Eukaryota; kingdom Viridiplantae; phylum Streptophyta; class Magnoliopsida; order Asparagales; family Iridaceae; genus Iris; species Iris macrosiphon. The sequence goes on from JAYESA010000078.1 coordinate 482,758, forward strand.
GAGAATATGAGAAAGGAGATTGCAAGGGCCTAAAACCCTAGGTTGCATCTCATGTCTATTTATATAAATATGCAATACACCCACAATTACTATTATACCCTCATATGATAAATAATAAAATAAAATAACTCTAACAGCTACATATATATAGGAGAGGCTAACCCCTCTATACTATTCTAGTAGATGTGGGACTAAACATCCACTAATACTCTCAACACTCCCCCTCAAGATGAGCGATAGATATCAATTATCCCCATCTTGTCATATAGTTTATAATTCACATATTTTAGAAAGACTCGATGAATTAAGGCCCTTAGTCAGACAATCCCCAACTTGTTCTTCTGAGCGAACATGATCGAGCTTTAATACCCCTTTTTCTCTTTGATGAAGAACCGATAGATCTCGATGTACTTAGTTCTGTCATGCTGGAATGGATTGTTAGCTATACTTATTGCAGTTTGACTGTCACTCAGAAGACGCAACGGTGTTCCCTGGTCCAGCTTCAACTCCGTCAGCAGTGCTCTTACCCACAACAACTCTGATACTCCCAGAGCCATAGCTCTATACTCTGCTTCAACAGTCGATCGTGCTACCACAGACTGTTTCTTGCTTCTCCATGAGATTAGGTTACCCCCCCCCCCCCACAAAGACACAGTACCCTAAGGTTGACCTTCTGTCGTCCATGCAGCTTGTCCAATCTGCATCGCAGTACCCTTCAATACCCAGGTGTCCATTTTTCTTGAACCATAGCCCTCTTCCAGGAGTCATCAGATATCTCAGGATACGGAAAACTGCATCCATGTGACCTTTCCTTGGATCATGCATGTAGCGACTCACTATACTTACAACAAATGAGATATCAGGACGAGTGTGGCCTAGATAAATCAATATGCCTAGAAGTCTCTGATATCTCTCACGATCAACAGGCTCTTCTGCCTCTGCACCCAACTGATCTTTCTGATCGATTGGAGTAATTGCTAATCGACATCCTAACATACCAGTCTCTGTGAGCAGGTCTAGTACATACTTCCTCTGAGAGAGGACGATCCCATCTCTTGCTCGAGCCACCTCGATCCCGAGAAAATATCTCATCATTCCCAAGTCCTTTATTTCAAACTCCTTGCGAGTTTTGACTTCAGCTGGGTGATCTCCTCCTCATTATCACCTGTGATCACTATATCATCCACATACACTGCAACTATGGTGATGTGGCCTCTTGCATGCTGAAAGAAAACCATGTGATCTGCATTGGTCTGGCGGTACTCTATGCCTGTGACAACCTTCCTGAATCTTGCAAACCAGGCTCGAGGGGATTGCTTGAGCCCATACCGTGATTTCATTAGCTTGCACTCCTTTTTTGTCGACTGCTTCGTACAAAACCCTGGGGGGGTCTCCATGTATACTTCCTCTTGTAGGTCCCCATGAAGAAAAATATTCTTCACATCCAATTAATACAGCTGTTACCCATGGTTTGCTGCAAGGGAGACCAGGGTTCTCACAGTGCTCATCTTTTCCACTGGAGCAAATGTCTCATCATAGTCGATGCCATAGGATTGAGTGAATCCCTTTGCAACCAACATTGCCTTGTATCGCTCCACCTTTCCTTCTAGCATCTCCTTTACTGTGAAGACCCATTTGCATCCAACTGTTCTCTTTCCTTTAGGCAACGAAACAAGCTCCCATGTTCAATTTCTTTCGAGTGTCCCAAGTTCCTCCAATATTGCAGCTCTCCACCTTGGATCTTCCTTCGCTTCCTGCCAACACTTAGGGAAAGAGGTGTTGTCTAACAATGCAATGAATGCTCGATAGGTAGGGGATATACTATAGTAGGATAAGAAATTTGTAATGTCATATTCATAACCATAACGATTAGGGACTTTTCCCGCATTACAGCGAGAATATCTCCTTAAGGGAATATGAGAAAATTGTGTATACCATCCGAATCAGAGGGATTCGGTACGGGAGGTGCATCTTCAAGATTTGGGACAGGGTTAGGCGAGGGACATGGCATAGTAGAGGCAATAGGCACAGTAGTAGGCACAGTAGCTGACTACTGCTTTCTCCTTCTGTAGACTTGGAGCTCTGTAGATTGTTCTCTAGTCTGTTCCTCCCCCTGCACTGGATCATCATTTTTTTCCTCCTGATTGTCACCACTTTCTTCCTCCTGATTATGTGCATCCTCATCACTTTCCTCATTCTTGCTATCTCCCACTTGTTACCTTTGACCAACTTCCATCATTGGACATTGGAACTGATCCGACAATCACGCTTGGGCCCATCTCCCCCTCACTCCTAACACCTCCTGTGTTAGGTATGTCACCAAATACGGAGCCTTCACCTAAACCATTGTGGTAGGATGGTTCCATCTCTCTGAATGTAACGTTCATGCTTACAAAGAGCCTTCGTTCCACCGGACTCCAACAAGAGTATCCCTTCTGAGTCCCTGAGTAGCCAACAAAGATGCACTTTACTGCCCGAGGGTTCAACTTTCCCACTGCAGGTCCGTTATCTTTCACAAAACATACACATCAAAAATACCTTTGGGAGAACAACGTACTTATTCTCTCCTGTAAGTATCTCAAACAGTGTCTTCCATCCTAACACCTGAGAGGGCATCCTGTTGATGAGATATGCAGCCGTCAACACGGTATGCCCCCCAAGTGTTTTGAAACATTCATGACAAACATTATTGACGGTGCTACTTCCAACATATGCGTATTCTTTCACTCTGCCACGTCATTCTTTGCAGGTGTATAGGCACACGAAGTCTGATGTTGTATCACATATGCTGATAAGTACTCTTCAATAGCCTTGTTGGTGTATTTTCTCCCATTGTCAGATCTCAAAATATTTACTTTAGCACTGTACTGTGTTGTAACCCTACGATAAAAATCTTGAAAATATGCAAAGACATCACTCTTACTCTTCATTAGGTATACCCAGGTGACACGAGTGTAGCAGTCAATAAAGGTGACAAACCATTTAAAACCATTAACTCCAGTTGTAGGACATTATATAGGGTTAGGGTTTTTGTGGAGAGATGGGTGAATGGAACCTGGCTCTGATACCATGTAAAATGGGAATGATAGATTAAATCATTAAGAAGAGAGGGGAGTACATTATATAGGGGAGGCTTAACTCCTCTCCCTATTAGTCTACCCGATGTGGGACTAAACTTAACACATAACTCAACATCTTCTGTTTTGTATTGCCTCGGTTTATGAATGTGGGTTAGGGTTTTTGTGGAGAGGGGTGAATGGAACCTGGCTCTGATACCATGTAAAATGGGAATGATAGATTAAATCATTAAGAAGAGAGGGGAGTACATTATATAGGGGATGCTTAACTCCTCTCCCTATTAGTCTACCCGATGTGGGACTAAACTTAACACATAACTCAACATCTTCTGTTTTGTATTGCCTCAGTTTATGAATGTGGTGTGTAGCGATGCTTGGCTTACTTGCAGGAATATTCGCGAGCTGCATCTGCTGGTGAATAAGATGAATGATGGTGATCTGGTGAATAAGATGAATGATGGTGATCTTGCAAACATCTTTCGCTTCTTTGGGCAATGCCACCTTCAACTATTAGAGATACTGTTCATAGATGTATGTTACAGGAACTTTTACTTTCTAGTATATATAATCAGTTAATTTACAGATTCAGAATATCAAAATCTAGCCTCTATTTTTGAACACCTACAGCTGCCAGCTTCTTTGTTGGAGTCTTCCACTGGAGGGAGTCAGCAGAGGGCAGAGGGCAGAGGGCAGCAGATATTTGGGCATCTCAAGAAGATAAAAATGAACAATTTCAAGGGCCACTGGAATGAGATGCTGCTGCTGGACTTCCTCCTTCTCGTTGTGGACAATGTTTAGAACGTCATCTTGGTGTTCCCCGACGAGTATGGCACGAGCACCAGCAGTGCCGACAGGGTCTCCCTCTGCCACGAGCTCTCACGAAGGCTAGAGCAACAAACAATGTGCAGTTACTGTTGGCCTATTCCTCCCAAGATAGCCAAGGTATCAGGCCTATGCATTCGGAGGTCATTAGGGGCCTTAGAGCCCGGCAACCACAGATTGCTCCAAGGATGTAAGACTGTTGAGGATGCAGGCTCTCTAGGCCTTAGCAAAAGATTTATGAGAATTTACCATTGTTCTGTCTAGACATCTCATGGCCGCGACCTTTTATAGACAGATTATATCAATGGCTGCAGAGAAAAGATTGGAAGGTTCATGCTCTCATTGATGTGGAAGCTTCTGAAGATGCAAAGAACCTGTCATTTAGATCTATTAGATCAATTGACAAGCACTACATGTGCCAATCTCGGAATTTTCCAAAAATTGGCACCAATTTGGTCATAACTTCCACCGTAGGTCTCCAATTGACCCGAAACCAAATCCTATGGGTAGCCTATGCATGTGGGTTGGTTTCCCAATAAAAAGGTCCCAATGACAAGTAAAATCTTGGCCTCCTCTTCCTTGCTCCTCATGGTAAAATCTCAGATCTAGAGTCTAATAGAAGGGAAAAAACTGAATTGTACCTATTGGGAGATGGATTCCCAATAAAAAGGTCCCAATGACAAGTAGCCCCTCTCCTTGTAGATCTTGGCCTCCTCTTCCTTGCTCCTTGCTTCCTCCTTGTTGATCCTTGGTGTAGCAACCTCAATGGTGAATTTAGAAGAGAATTGATGAAGAATTGGTGGAGAATTGGTGAGGGAAATGGAGGGAATTTGGAGAGGGAAATTGTAGATCTAGAAATTTGGAAATGGGAATTGAATGAATGATTTTCTCTCTCCTCCAAGGAGGGGCCGGCCTATATACACTACTCATGCCATGTGAAATGACACAAATACCCCTTGGGGCCTCTCATTAAGAAAATAATTAGGGAGGGAAGGTTCTAGTCTAATGGTTTCACTAATTAATCAAACCTCATAATCCATGGGCCTAATTCATGGGCTCAACTTAGACTAGTCTAAAAGTTTGTTCATGCCTTCTAATTAAATGGTTAGGTCCACTACATAAGTCCATAATAAATCTACACTAGCAACAAATAATAACACAATAAATAAATAAATCATGCCATGCACAAATATTAATTATAATAATCCTATAATAATTAATATCCATTGACAATTACCAAACTACCCTTGGATGAAAATGTGAGGGTGACACAGTCCTTCCCGATCCAGGTATCATAGTCCATCATGCCAAGTGCCAGTCCAAGTCTTCGTCCCATCTCCTTCTCCTAGAAGATCACCTTAGGAATATCAAAAGAGACAATGCATTTTAGTTGGAGGATTATAGAACTAATGGACAAAAGACTGACTGAAAAAGAAGGAGCATATAAAATATTGGATAATCTTACTGAACATGTACAATCAACAGTGCCCTTACCGACCACTGGCTGGAAAGTACCATCGGCTGTTTGAACGTTGTCTGCAAATGCTATGTGAGTGTAGGAAGAAAACTCACTAGCATTCCCTGTCACGTGTCGAGATGCACCCGAATCGACAATCCAGTCCGACGATCTAAGGGAAGACATAGATGCAAGGGCGAGTGAGTCATCAGTACCTTCCGATGGATGGGCATACATGGCAGCGTTGCCTCTGGCGAAGACTGATATGGACGCCTCATCAGTCCCTCTCCTCCTGTCTCCATCGCTTGATGCTCTCTGCTTTCTTCCGAGTACTTAAAGCATGCCCAGTAGTGCCTGATCCTCCTCAGTATATGCACTATTAGCTCCCTCATCGCCTTCTGCTACCAGCAGATTCGTCCAATAACCTCATTGATAACCCCGTCGACTCCCACGACCACGGCCACGTCCTCCAAACTGTCCACGTCCGCCACATGAATCTTCCTCCTTGGGTGGTTTGGTGCAAGCATACCTCAGATGACCCACCCTCCGCAGTTGTAACACTGTCAGGGGTCTCCCTTAGGTCCTGTGCTACCTGAATTGGCAACCTCCAGTGCTGTCTTCACTTCAGGAGGACCACATGTCCCTGCATGTAGCTTGATACGAGTCTCCTCCTGGATCATGGCCGAGATAGCCTCCTCAAGTATAGGAATCTTCGGTTGTGCTAGAAGTAGTGCTGTCCTCTGAGCAAACACTGAGGCCAGCCCCTTAAGAAACTTCATCGTCCTCTCCTGCAGACATGCCTGTCTCTCCTTACACTTCGGGTCCTCGCAGCTCGCCCGATTCGAGAAGTGATCATAATCCAACCACAGATGCTCCAACTCCGTGGCATACTCCTGTACCATCTTCTCTCCATGTACGGTGTCGTCGCTCTCTCCCTTGATATGGAAAACCCTCAAGTTATTCCCCACACCATCGTAGGTTCTCCTCAACTTCTCCCACACATCTTTCACCATCTCAAGGCCATCCACTGTGGCGGCGATTGACATGACTAAAGAATTGAGGACCCAAATGTATACCACCATATGATTGGACTTCCACTCGTCGCGTCCTGCCGAGCCTTCATCCGGCTGTCTTCTCTCCTGACAAGAAATCCTCCAGGTTCTTCCCTGCGAGGGTTCTCCTCACCCGTCGTGACCAACTTAGGTAGGTGACCAGTCCATCAAGCTTCAGATCGATGGATGGAAGCTCCAACTTCGCCAATGTTCGTGTCGCGCTCTCACCAGCCGACAGTTTTATCAGCTTCCTCAATGTTGCGATCTCCGCAGAGTCCAACTTCTTGATGATCTGTTCTATCGATCATGCTCTTCTCCGATCACCTCACACCCGTCCCACGAGCGGCGAAGGTGGCGGCGGGCGAGCGGTGCGGCAGCAGTGGTGGCGGACGGTGTGGCAGTGGTGGCGGCTAGGATTTGGGAGGTGGTGGCTAGGGTTTGGGCTCTGATACCATGTAGAATATTTGGAGTAATTGTTATATTTTTTATTGATAATCTCTTGGCTATTTATAGCCTTACAACCCTTCATCTTACATTAATACCCCATTAAAAATCCCTGTAGAATATTCTAATATCCCAACAAATATACCAAGAATATTCTAATATACTAACAAATATACCAAAAATATTCTAATATACCAACAGATTTCATCCTGTTTCAATCTTGCTATCTTCTCTTCCACATCTCCTATGTTATCCCTGCTTCACGTCATCGGGTTAAGAACAAAACATTAATAATATATTTTTAACTTTGCAAATTCTTGCTAGAAATATGATAATTAATCAAAATAGTAAAGAAAGGTTAACAGTACAAGCTTATTTGCTAAATATAGGTCGCTAACTGATCACCATCAAACATATTTCCCAATTATAATTATTACGTCATTTACACTAGTTATAAGCTAATATGGGGCTGCAATGTGGGTTTGACCAAATTTTTATAACCGACCTATGACTTACAAATTAAAATGTGAATACAACAAATTGACACACAATATAAGTTGAAGGTCGGTTGGGAAGTAAGGAGATAGAAAGATTATCAAAAAAAAAAAAAAGGAACATATGTGGAAGGTGTACATGAAATTTCAATTATAGTGGGATATGGAAAGAGGCTTATAAAAAACATAGAACTCACCTTCTATAATTACAAAGACCAGGTATGTGTTGTAACTTGTTCCCAGATATAAAAGATCATCATGGCCAAAGTATTAGGAGAAATAAAATGTATTATGAGAACTATCAGGCTACATCAATGTCTAAGTCAACTTGAACTGGTAAAATATAGGGTTAATTAGCATTTAGACCCTGGATTTTATACCAGCTGAGTTTAAACGCTGACATGTCCAATTGGAAAGTTTGGACCATGGATTTTTATTTTTGGTTTCCTTTTTCCCATCATGAGTACAAGGGCTACAACGAACACATGATGGAAATGAGGGTATAATGGGAAAAAGGAAACTAAAATTAAAAATTCAGGGTCCAAACTTTCCAATTGGACATGTCAGGCTTAAACTCTAAGTTGGTTATAACAAGGTTGACAGATGTGGATATCGTAACCTCAATAATTCATACCCCCAGCTGGGTGTAACAGTCTTGTCACTAACAGATTATACTGCATCACCAACCATGGATGCAATACAACGTGCCAGTGAGATATTTATAGTATACACCCAGGTTGGTACTAAGCTTTCGTGTGTTATTTACTAAATCTTTAGTATTTAACCAAGCTATTTCCTTAATTGGGTGACTGTAAGTAACGAAAAGAAGCAACAAGAAAGAAGTTAAGCCTTTGCTTGGTCAATGGGTTTATGAAATTGATGGGCAATTCTCACAAACCTAAAAAGGCAGTTGATAGGATGGGGAAACCCACCTTATTGATATGCACAACGTTCAAACAACAAAGGGCACCTACAAAATTCTGCTGTGCTAAAATGGAATATTTGATCAGGGTAATGAGATTTGCCGAAGGCCCATAGGGAATTTCTGTGAAATCGTAGTCACTGATAAGACAGGCATATTGACGAAATCCCAAAATTATTAGAACAAAAAAGGTCACCCTAGGACACCATAAGTGTTATGTTTGTTCAAGCATTGCAAAATAATCATTTCTAATGCAAGATTAACTAATGACAGGGTGACAATAGTGTTGGAATTATAGGACATTTAATTGATTTAATGTATTGTTTGATGAGAACGCAATCTGTACTCCTTTCTATTTTCACCAGATTAATCATATCCAACGCAGAAATATACATACTTATCCTTAGGTAGAATGTCTAGAAATTGCTCTTCCACAATCTGCTCTATCTTATCAAGAACGGTTTCCACCTGCAAAGATAGCAATGTATTACCGTTATTTAGCAGATATGTTGAAAGTTCCACAATCTTGTAGCTCAGCATATTGCTGCCTTCAGATTGCCAAAAGAATTGCAAAACCAGCTAATAAAATAAGTCTGTAGGATATTCAGATTCACTAAGAATCATTAAATTGACTGGTGTTATAGTATACGACTAAAGCACATGCACCCATTCACACACAAACATGCACCTACCCACCAACCAACTTCCGAAGGCACACATACAAACAAGAGGAGGAAAGGGTGTGTGGGTGGGTGGGTGCGTGGGTTGGGGGCAGGGCGACCGCCCAGGGCCCCATGGGCCAGAAGGGCCAAAAAAAAATTCTTGTTTAAATATATAAATAATTTTGTACCAAAAATAGAACTAGTATTTATCATTGACAATTCTTAACACAAAGCAATTGTTGTGTAGTGGTTATTATATTAGACTTGCACACAAGAGGTTCCTGGTTCAAATCTTGGTGGAGGCATATTTTTTATTTTACTTTTGTTTTATTTTTTTTACATTATGTATGGGGCCTCATTTTGAAAGTTCGCCCCGGGCCCCTGTGAGCTCAGGGCCGGCCCTGGGTGGGGGGGGGGGGGGGGTGACAAATCCTTAGGGGTTGGTTGGGGTTCTACTAGGATAAGAGTATGGAGGATTTGAAAGCAAAACATGGCATTGCGAATTTTACATCAGCACAGTTCCCGCTGTTGATCTATAGCCTCTACAATGCTTACAAGCGACAAACTGAATGTTTTAAGAATATCAGGTACACACACCCATTATCCATGAAGCAGCTTTTAGTCTGGGAAATTTTGATGTACACACACATACACACACGCACATGCATTGTTGGCAATTGTTTCTCATATATATTCTGAATCATATAAAATATGGTCGGCCTTCATAACAGCCACATGATGCTAGAGCCTGTTTTTTCTTTTTTTTTACTTCTCTATTTTTATTAAAGAAAACCTTACTTTTCATTTTTTTTATTTTTGCATCCTATGGATGTAAGAGCTGGAATAGATGAAAAAAGTAACTAGAGAGGAGTTCACTACAGAAATCCTGAGTATCTAAAGGTAGGACCATAGTTAATATGTCTTCTTAACATTGCCTTTTAAGCCCACTGGTTAATAAATAATTATAGGATTTATGAGGTTGAATCCTACTTCTCCTTCTGTCACATCTATTCTTTCACATTTTGTCCACTCTCGATTTTCATTCCATGATAGTTTTATGTTTTTCCTTTCATTTAATCTTGGTCTAATGCAATTGACTTTTAAAATTAGTCTTCATTTTGGATAAGTTGTCACCTTTTTTATTGGACTTGTTGTAGCTAATTCGTTCTTGAGAGCATTATAACTTTTAATTTAACTGGTAGAGGGGTAGATTTCTACTAGCATATTAACCTTTATTTTCTTTATTTGAGAGATGTAGTCAGAAGACATATACTGTACTTTTGGGCGTAGTAGTGGGTAGGAGAGTGTTTAGGCAGGTGGGTGTCTGGTCCTGGACGGATTGAGGAGATGGGAATTTTGCCTCTCCAATCTGTAATGCACATTATGAGGCCAAGATGTTTCTTACATTCATAAACTGTGATCCATAACCTTTATTTTGTTTCTTGAAAAGTAACATATTCCAGGATTCCCACTTTCCTTTTAGGATTAACATTCTCAAGCCTTTAATTACTTCTCTTTACTTAATTAAGAAGTTCACATAATACTCCGCTAACCTTCAGTCATTTCTATCAAATCACTGCCTATATGACCATCAAACCTTGTCAAACACCAAAGTTATTAGAAATCAACTTGTCCATATATGGTGCAAGTTGCACCTATTTGCTTAATTAACCTTGTTATGTTTCAACTTGGTCTGTTAATGGAAGTGGGCATTCAATCCTCACATGTAAGTTCTTATATTATTTTATTCAAATATTTGAAAGCAAAATCTGAGTGGTTGAGGAGATGAGAATTTTGCCTCTCCAATCTGTAATGCATATTATGAGGCCAAGATGTTTCTTACATTCATAAAATGTGAGCCATAACCTTGATTTTGTTTCTTGAAACAAAAATGCTATTCATCACCCAAGTTTTGTTGGGTGATACCATCACCCATGACATTGCGATGACGTGGCGCTAATGTGGCAAGGATTTTAGTGTTACATATAATTTTTTTTTTCCAATTTTCTTCTTTTTGATATTCTAATTTTTTTTTGAATTATATCATGAAACTTCTCATTTGTGATCCATTCTTTAACACTAAAATGTGGTGCCAATGTGGTGTAGATGTGGCAACAATTTTAGTGTTACAGATGATATATTTTTCCAAAATTTTCATTTGTGATATTCTAATTTTATTTTTGAATTCTTTCATGAAATCTTTCATTTGTGATCAAGATATCGCCATGTCATCGGTGATGGTATCACCAAAAAAAATTGGGTGATGAATATCATTTTTGTTCTTGAAAAGTAACCATATACCAGGATACCCACTTTCCTTTTAGGATTAACAATCTCAAGCCTTTAACTACTTTTATTTACTTAATTAAGAAGTTTACCTAATACTCCGCTAACCTTCAGTCATTTCCATCAAATCATTGCCTATATGAATCAAACCTTGTCAAACACCATAGTTATTAGAAATCAACTTGTCCATATATGGTGCAAGTTGCACCTATTTGCTTAATTAACCTTGTTATGTGATTCAACTTGGGCTGTGAATGGAAATGGGCATTCAATCCTCACATGTAAGTTCTTATTTTATTTTCAAACATTTGAGCCCGTAGCTGGAGTAAAATTTTGAGTTCCACCTTTTGGAAGCATGTCTTTTGACTTTTGCAAAACCGTCTTTCCTAGGGGGTAGTATCCAGATAGATTGTCCTGTTCTAAAAGAGTTAAATTATGAACTTAGATAAGGTAATGCAAAGTGATTCAAATTAGACATGCAAGTTCATTCTTGATATTAGATGAGATAACAGTTTAGGAAATCAAATTCTTACTAACGAAAAAACATATTAACCTATCATAGTGCTTTCTTATAGTATGCCATGTATACCAACGATCGTATAACACAGAGTTGCCACTTAATAAGTAAATATCATAGGTAGAACCATGGATAGTGTTGTTATCAACTAAATGACTTCATTAATGATTACATGTAACTGATGCAAATATCACATATATGAATAATAAATAGCATCTGCATATAGTTTTGCCAAATTATATTTGCATGCAGCATGCTCAAACATGAAAAGGCATAGTACTAACACCTGTGTTTCCTGACATATAGACTCAAACTCCTGTAAAATTCAAAGGAAAAGTTTCAAATTTGCCAGCTGGAGATTGTAACAGATGTCAAGGCATTATAACTGCATAAAATACAAATATTTACATCCTGGGCTCTCCTGACAACAAATTAGTATCACAATTTATGAGCAAAGTATCCCCATTGTAACAAAATCATAACAAACAAATCAAGTTACTGCACAAAAGAAGATACTTGGAACATTTTTGATAATTCTTTACTTCACCATCATCCTTTTCTATTTCAAGCAGGATGGTTCAAATAGCTTCAAACACAGAACCAAGGTTTTACAACAGGGGCAGAGCCAGAATTTTTCTCGTAGGTGGGAACCTAATGCTATGTAAGACCATTTAGGGTCTGCTTGGCAATTGTAGGGGTAGCGGTTATGAGGTATTTTTAGAGAACCGGTTATGAGCGGTTATGAACGCTCCGGTTTTGGATGGTTTTAAGTAGCGGCTTTTAAACCAAGTCCAATCTATGCTTGACAATTCATTAACGAGCGGTTCTGAAAGTTTTTTACATGAATAAAATTACCTATATGCCCATATATAAACTAAATAATAGAAACAAATAAATAATAGAAACACATGAAACAATAGAAATGTCTGGATGAAAATAGGAAAGAAGTAGAAATCTATATTTGATCAAAATAATATAAACACATGAAATAATAGAGGATTTTGTTAACATGTGCCATAAATGGCACATGTTAAGGATAATTAATACATAACTTTTTGACTTTAAAAATTATTATCAATACCCAATAAACATTTAAAAAGTATTTTTTTTTTATTGAAAAATGGAGTCCATTTTTGTCACCGCTAAAAAATTAACATGTGTCAAATTAAAGGTCAAAACCACTTTGGATGTTCACAAACCCACTTCCAAAGTGGTTTTATATTGGATGAAAACGACACATGTTAATTTTTTAGTGGTCCACCCTGGTTTTGGTGGTGAACAAAAATAGACATCAAGACCCAATAAAATAATTTTTCAATGGAAAAAGTTTTTTGTATTAAGTCTTGATAACATTTTCCAATGCAAGAAATTATTTTTTATTGTTTATTGAATGTTGATAATAATTTTCAAAGTCAAAAGTAATGTATTAATTATACTTAACATGTGCACTTAGGGCACATGTTAACAAAATCCAATAATAGAAACGTCTGGTTGAACTAGGAGAGAATTTTTTTATGAAATTACCGAAAAAAGTAGCAGTAGTTTGGAAGAAGTACAAGAGAAATACAGATGAGAAAGAAAAAATAGGGTAAGGTATTAGTAGTTATAATTATATATTTTTGGTGAGGATATAAATATAAAATAATAATAAAATTTCTCAAAACCCACCGATTTGGGGTGTTTATAAAGACATTCAAAATTATATTACACTGTTTTTGGGAGATTTTTGAGCGACCAAAACCCGTGACTAAAAAAATTAATAACCAAAGATTTTTAAAACACTTCATAAACGGTCGAATCAAAAACACCTCAAAACCGGTGAAAACACCATTACTAAGTAGACCCTTAGTAAAAATGATTAAAAAAAGTGTTTCTGGAAAGTATTAGCAAGTGGAGCATGTGCAATGCACATCAACAAGAATATTGGTGCTCAATAGACTTTTTTAGTAGGATCTTATTATAGAATTTAGTTATTTAATTCACTCTTTTACCAAAGTTATGTTTATGGATAAAATTATTTCAGATTATGTTAGAATAAAAAGAAAAAAATAGAAAATATCTTCTAAACTTTATCTAATATTATTAATAGAACAGAAATCTAATTGAGATCCAATTAAAACGAGGATAAGAGACAACACCCATAAAAGATAGACATGAGAGAATTGATGAGAAGATAGTAGAAAAAAGAGAGAGGGTTGACAAAGAGGTACTTCTTAGTTGATAGCTAGGTTGCATAAACACGAACATGGAAAGGATATTAGTACATGTGGATACAGTCATTAGTCATATATACATGAAATTGTATATCTTTACATATTTTATACATTAGTTAATATCTATATTTATGTATGTTTTGGTTGTAATTAGGTTCCAAAAAGGTGTAGAAAGATGTCGAATATTTTGGAGTAATTGTTATATTTTTTATTGATAATCTCTTAGCTATTTATAGCCTTACAACCCTTCATCTTACATTAATACCCCATTAAAATCCCTTGTAGAATATTCTAATATCCCAACAAATATACCAACAAATGTACCAAGAATATTCTAATATACCAACACTCCTCCTCAAGATGGGGCGAAAGATATTCACTAAGCCCATCTTGTCACATCCTCTAATCATATCTGCAGAGTTAAGTCCTTTGGTCATACAGTCTGCTACCTGCTCCTTGGTTGGAACATGACCTAGCTCCAGTACTCCACGGTCCAACTTCTCCTTGATGAAGAACCTATCAATCTCGATGTGTTTGGTTCTGTCATGCTGCACTGGATTGTTGGCAACACTGATGGCTGACTGGTTGTCACACCACAGCTTCATCTTGGCTCCTTGATCCAGCTTCAGCTCCACCAGCATACTCTTCAGCCATAGCAGCTCTGCAACTCCCAAGGCCATAGCTCTGTACTCCGCATCAGCTGTCGATCTGGCCACCACCGACTGTTTCTTACTCCTCCAAGAGACCAAGTTGCCTACTACAAATATGCAATAGTCCGAGGTAGACCTCTTGTCATCAGTACAGCTAGTCCAGTCAGAGTCACGGAAATAGGCAAAGACCCCACTCATATTCTTCATCAAATACAGCTAGGTGACACAAGAGGAACAATTAATAAAAGAGACGAAATACTTGTAACCATTCATAGTAGTTGTGGTGCACGACCACCAGACATCAGAATGTAAAATATCAAAAATAGAAGAGCTCCTATGACCCGCACCAACATATGAGCTCCTAGTAAGTTTGCCTAAATCACATGCATCACATACTAGTTTCTCCTTATTTGCCTTCT
Source organism: Iris macrosiphon (assembly GCA_036927795.1). NCBI lineage: Eukaryota > Viridiplantae > Streptophyta > Magnoliopsida > Asparagales > Iridaceae > Iris > Iris macrosiphon. The sequence goes on from JAYESA010000078.1 coordinate 497,772, forward strand.
CATAAATAGATGGATACAACCTACTCAAAATACCAAAAGAGGAGTGCCTAACCGCTTGTGATGGAGTATCAGTGTATCCTCGACACTCATCTTTGGTCCTCTCATTCTTGCCCTTTCTGCCACAGACACCAATATTGAATCCAGTCCTTCCCGATCCAGGTACCACAGTCCATCATGCCAAGTGCCAATCCCAAGTCTTCGTCCCGTCTCCTCTCCTGGAAGATCACCTTAGGAATATCAAAAGAGAGAATGCATTTGAGTTGGAGGATTATAAAACTAATGGATAAAAGACTGACTGAAAAAGAAGGAGCATGTAAAACATTGGATAATCTTACTGAACCTGTACAATCGACAGTACCCTTACCGACCACTGGCTGGAAAATACCATCGACTGTTTGAATGATGTTTGCAGATGCTAGGTGAGTGTAGAAAGAAAACTCACTAGCATTCCTTGTCACGTGTCGAGACGCACCCGAATCGACAATCCAGTCCGACGATTTAAGGGAAGACATAGATGCAAGGGCGAGTGAGTCATCAGTACCTTCCGATGGATGGACATACATGACAGCGTTGTCTCTGGCGAAGACTGAGGTGGACCCCTCCTCAGTCCCACTCCTCCTGTATCCATCGCTTGGCGCTCTCTACTTTCTCCTGAGTATTTTCAGCATACCCAGTAGTGCCTGATCCTCACTAGTATAGGCACCATTAGCTCTCTTCTCGCCTTCTGCTACCAGTAGGTTCGCCCGATAACCTCCTCGACCACCCAGTCGACCCCCACTACCACGGCCACATCCTCCAAACTGTCCATGTTTGCCACCTGAATCTCCCTCCTTGGGTGGTTTGGTGCAAGCATACCTCAGATGGGCTACCTCCCAGCAGTTGTAACACTGTCGAGGATCTCCCTTAGGTCCTGTGCCACCTGAATTGGCAACCGCCAGTGCTGTCTTCACTTCAGAAAGACCACATGTCCATGCCTGTAGCTTGATACGAGTCTCCTCCTGGATCATGGCCGAGATAGCCTCCTCAAGTGTATGAATCTTCGATTGGGCTTGAAGTAGTGCTGTCCTCTGAGCAAACACTGCGGTCAGCCCCTTAAGAAACTTCATCGTCCTCTCCTGCAGACATATTTGTCTCTCCTTACACTTCGGGTCCTCGCAGCTCGTCCGATATGAGAAATGATCATAATCCAACCACAGACGCTTCAACTCTGTGGCATACTCCTGTACCATCTTCTCTCCCTATACGGTGTCGTCGATCTCCCCCTTGATCTGGAAAATCCTCAAGTTATTTTCCACACCATCATAGGTTCTCATCAACTTCTCCCACATGTCTTTCACCATCTCAAGGCCATCCACTTTGGCGGCGATCGACTGGACTAAAGAATTAAGGAGCCAAATGTATACCACCATATGGGTGGACTTTCACTTGTTGTGTCCTGCCAAGCCCTCATTCGGCTCTATCTTCTCTCCTGACAAGAAATCCTCCAGGTTCTTCCCTGCGAGGGTTCTCCTCACCCGTCGTAACCAACTCAGGTAGGTAGCCGGTCTATCAAGCTTCAGATCGATGGATGGAAGATCCAACTTCACCAATGTTCGTGTCGCGCTCTCACCAGCCGACAGTTTTATCAGCTTCATCAACGTTCCGACCTCCCCAGAGTCCAACTTCTTGATGATCTCCTTCATCGATCCTCTTCTTTCTCCGATCATCTCACACCCATCCCACGATTCACGTTCGTCCTTTTCGTACTCTTCTAGACCCGATCATATTTTTCCCACATCAGATCTAGGCCTTCGATGTCAATGTCTGGAACGACCCGCGGGAGATGCCAGGAACCGCGGCAGAAGGCTTCGCGGGAGTTGCGACTTCGCTGTGGTGGTGGCGGACGAGCGGCAATGGGGGTGGCAGGCGAGCGGTGCGGCAGCGGTGGTGGCAGACGGCGCAGCAACGGTTGTGGCGGTACGACAGCGGTGTGGCAACGGTGGCGGTGGTGGCGGCTAGGGTTTGGGAGGTGGTGGCTAGGGTTTGGGCTCTGATACCATGTCTAATATTTTGGAGTAATTATTATATTTTTTATTGATAATCTCTTGGCTATTTATAGCCTTACAACCCTTCATCTTACATTAATACCCCATTAAAATCCCTTGTAGAATATTCTAATATTCCAACAAATATACCAAGAATATTCTAATATACCAACAAATATACCAAGAATATTCTAATATACCAACAGATTTGATACAAATAATGTTACTTTCTCTTATCTCAATAACATTTACCTCGATTACAACCATATAAAATCACTTTCAACCATATTTTGGTCCCTCTAGAGTCTAGTCATGGATGGGTTGTATCAAAACGATTGTCGAGGAAATTGCGTCTGATATGTGCGCATATAGTTACTGGCACACATATTGTTGCATGGAGTATATGTGCAACATAGCTTGGTAGATAGATAGTGATGGTTGTGTGTGTGTGTGTGTGTGAGAGAGAGAGAGAGAGAACATTTTTAGTTGAGAAAAAAGGCATGAATAAGTGATTGTAAAGAAACTAGGAATGATATTGTGGAATATTCGCCATATTATTGCTTCCTAAAGTATTCTACTTTTTCATCAAATTTCACGTCCATGCTAAATGGCCCACAAATGGTGTATACTAATATTTATTGATAATATTAATGTGGTTAAAAAAGTTGAGGTGCCTAACCTTTTCTAGATTTTTTTTCCCATTTTTCTTTCTTTCTTTCTTTTCATCAGGTAGGAGCGAAAGACTCAAAAAATATTGAGGTGCAACAAATATTGCTCATTTTTTAGATTTAGAATCTAGAAAAGACCTTTTTAACCTTTCCTAGATTCTAAATCTAAAAAATGAGCAATATTTGTGGCATGCACTTTTTCTTTCCTGTTCTACAAGCCGTTAGAGGAATTGTATAGAAATGAACTAAAATTGAATGCGGAAAAGCTTGGCATATGCCAAAGATTTATCCATGGACACTAGCTTACTGAAAAATTATTCAAGACCAAGCCAAATAAGTGCATTGTTATGGGTCGGTTCGGGCGAACCTATACCCGTTACTCACATGGACCGGCCAAAGGGAAAGACACACAAGACCCGGCTAGGGTTGCCCATACCTAGCCGGCGTCATTACTTGGCAATATTATTAGTAATATTAGCAATAGTTAGTTTTTTTTCAAGGAAGATATTATTAGCAATATTGCTAATAATGTCTTTCCTTGAAAGAAAAGATATTACTTGGCAATATTATTAGCAATAATTAGTTTCCTTTCAAGGAAGATATTATTAGAAATATTGTTAATAACTTTTCTTTCAAGAAAAAAATTACTAGTAATATTATTAGCAATAATTAGTATGATTTAGTTTTCTTTCCAACGTAATTGTAGCCATCCTCTATCTATATATAGGGGTGAAAATTCTCTTGAGAAGATTAACAAAAAAAAATTAATCAAAAACATAGGCGGTACTTCTCTCGATCTGAGAAGTGTCCGTGCATGCGACAAGGCGCAACACCAAGGCCGGCCGGTCACAAGACCAGATGGCTTCTTTATTGTCTTCGTCCTATCGTCCAGTTACGCGTGCCTTCGCTAAGCAAGAAGAAGCACGTAACAAGTTGGTATCAGAGTAGTTTAATCCTCGCGACCTCATGGCGCCTATACCACAATCCAACGACGAACTCTTCATAAAAATTAGCATCAGGCTTAGGAGAACATTCCTCATGGAGTACATATATGTACTCTTTAGTAGTTAAGACAATATCCAAGTTACTTTTCCAGTCAATATAATTAGGGCCAGTAAATAGTTTTCTTTAAGAATCACCATAAGTGGACAGAATGAACCCATTTTTGAAATCCTGAGAATCATATAAAAAATAATTATGTATTGCAAAAACTTTTTAAACTAAATAAATATTGATTCCGTCAAAATAATAATAATAAGTTCACCAACATCTTAAACGCCACGAATTTAGTATGACACGATAGTGTGGACATATACCAATTCAACATTTGTCCAAGGAGATTTTTTCTATTAATTTTACTATCATGTCACCCTAAATTTATGACAAATAAAAGTAATTTGTTGGTCTTTGTTTTGGTCTTACAAATAATAGTAGTGACTCCGATGGAGTGGATACCATTATTTGTATCTAAGTGTACACCATTACTTAATACTAAATCTATTATTTCGTAATGAGTTCCTTCAGATGGAGAAGTGAACACACACTAGGTAACTTCCTATAATTAACTCTAAGAAAGTATGTATTGTGATCCACAATTAGACTCATTCGATATGGAGGGAGGCACTAAAACCAACATGCAAGTATAATTATATCACCTACAAACCAGTAATGAAGACCATGGAATTTATACTAAATAAATTCTCTCTCCCACTTAGTTATTTAATGATGAGAATTTTTCTACTAGTTGACATATGTCCATGTTGTCCATTATTAATGTGAGCTTAGTTTATAAAAGAACATCCACAAAATAATAAACATGTATAAAAAATAAAGCAAATATAGCAATAAATGGAAAAAAATCCAACTATTATGCATAGTTTGAAGTATCGGCCGATACAGATCCGATACAGCCGATACAGATACATTTTGGCATATCCCTATCCGATACCGACCAATACCCAATACTAACCGATACCGACATTAGAGGCCTCTTTTTCGATCAATTCAGCAAATAAAATTAAATTAAAAAGACTAACTAGCAAGGGTGTAAAAATATATAAAAGAGGAAAACTTATCTATTGCATATAAATCAATTGACAAAGGTGATTACTAGTTCATTCAATTTCAAAAATACTAAGAAACAACACTGGAAATACTTTAAATAATGCATAAATATATAAAATATATTTTCTAAAATGTTAATAATTTACTAATAGTTGTTTGCTTTTCGATACCAAAAAATATGATACTCTGATCCGAAACCGCCGATACTACCAATATTGCCGATCCCGATACTCATAGGAATGATTCGATACCTATTCCGATACTTTGAACCTTGCTATTATGGCCATATGTCTTGTTTCTTTCTCGACTGTGTCGAATCCATAATCTTGCTCTGCGCAGAGTTATTCGGGGTTCGACCTGTCCGGTCAGGTCACGGGGTTTGGGGCAGCGCCCCATTTTTTTATAGGTTTGGCCGTCTTTTCCTTTATCGAAAATTATTTGTCTGCCTTTGGACTGCTTGAAAACAATATCTTATCCTGCATCAGAAAAGGCTACCACCGCCATTACGATAGATCAAAAAAACTTAAAATTACATCAATCTTATGACTCCCGAAGGAGTTTACACATAATCTAGATTGAAAAAGATTAAATAAATAAGCACGATCAACTCTCGTGATTTTAATTACATCCATGAACAACAAAAGCCACGACATGCTGGGGATTTAAATAATAAACAAAATATGCAATCTGACCAAAATAGTTGGATCTAAGATGCCTCAAAACCAAGTTAGAACATATCTACATCTACAAACTATTTTTTTTTTCGATGCGAGTTTTATTGGACAACATTGATTTATCAATCAATATGCAGATCCAAAACCTGCTCTGATACCAATTGATGGAACTGAGGATCCACATGACTGCAAGGATTGGTGTGCATATTGATCGATAAATATTAACAGGTTTAAGACGTGATCTAACCCTTCAATGGCGGAAGCTAGGGTTCACGAAAAATACCTGAAGTGATGAGAAGTATAAGACGATTTCCAGAAAACTCGATCAACTAGTGACCTCAAGATCTTCTGTCTTATTCCTTCCTCGGATTGGACGTCATATGGACGACGATCTTCCAACCTTTTCTTTCCCTTGGCTGGTCCTTTTTCTCTCTTTACGTAAAAAAATAAACTTTGAGAAAGCTGCTCGTTTGGATACCTCTGATGGCCAGAGAATAGAGGATATATATAGACTACGACAGGGACCATGAGGAGAAATTAGGGTTCGGTCTCCTAACAAATCTGGATATCCCATGTTCAGCTCGAACATACAATCCAGGCCAATTAACAATAGCTCGGTCCCCTGAAGACTATTTTTTTGACTACCTTCCTAATCCCAAATTATGTTTATGGCCTCCTTTCTATTATATGCATGTTCGTCTTCCCATGTTAAGATATCGAATGTCTGTCGATCAAATTAAGTTATTGACAACTACATTGATCGACTTCTTTTATCCTTAAGTAGTACCACTCAACTTTATTTGTCATGTCGGATATAATCCACCTGCAGGGTTTATATGACAATCCTTATGAGCTCCTTAAGGGAACATCACCAACCCGATGTATCGGGACGTGGATTCTTTTTATAATCAACATCCCATCATACACACAATGTTATTACCCAATTCATAGAGGTTGTTGATCCATAATGAATCTCACTCTTTTATGAGTCAAAGTAATGCACACTGCATATACACGTCTATTATTATATCCGGATTAAAAGCACAAGCATCCATAATAACGGAGGTATTTGTTCTCTTATGTAGTCAGTACAAAAAGAACAACCTCAAGTGGTTCTGTTCAATACACACAAAGTGTACTAGTGTAAACCTATAGTTAAGATAGACTATTACCATATTACACTACAACCTTACCGGTGGTTTGTCCAAATCTATCTAGGTTATGAACTATTTATATATTTCATAGGGAACTGATAATATGATCTTCTGTGTGATACCACACACCATATTATCTACAATATAGAATATCAGACACTTACAGTAACATTATAACAAATACAATATGCAAATATTTGTCTATATGATTCTCATTCAAAAATAAAGAAATGTAGTTAATACAAAGTGGTGCTTTTAGTATATACCTAACAGTTGGAAGGCGGGCTACGCTTATAACAGGGGTCATTGTAGAGGGTGAAGGTCGTGGAGACCTTGCTGTAGAAGTCTGAGGGATTCATTGAGATTGATAAAGTGGTGGTTGTAACTATTCTATGTTATGGCCCGTCTCTGCTCCTCGTTGAGGTAGTCCATGAACCTTAGCCCTAGGCGGCAATGTCGGTAGTGAGGCAAATAATGGTGGGTTGGGGGGAAGTTGGTTGGGGTCTGGATTGGAAAGAAGAATGGGAAGTAGGTTGAAATGAGGTAAAGGAGGTTGGGGGAAGTTGGTTGGGGTCTGAAGTGGAAAGAAGAAGGGGAAGTAGGTCGAAATGAGAATTATAGAGAAAAATGAAATATGGGTTTCATAGAGGACCAAATCCTAAAAATGGATGCAAGAATGGTTGGGTATAGAAGGAGAGCGATTTATATAAGAGGAACATAGGAAAGAGAAGGTGAGTTTAGAGCTTATGGTTTTGTAGTGAGCTATGTGTTTTACTTTGGTTTTGATGGTGAAGGAGGTTATGGATTTGGGTATTTTGGTGATGAAGTTAGTGGAGAGAAGAGTAGGAGATAGGTGGTGATGAAGTCTAGAGATGGTGAAGATTGATAGCGTTAGGGGGTTTGAGAGATGGAAGGTGGTGATGAAGTTTTTAGAGAGAGTGATGAAGTTTCACTTTTGGTGAAGGGTGGAGAGTTAGGTTAGAATCACCCTAGCATTGATAGTATGCTTGAAGATGTGATAGTGTTGGGATACTATTGGAATAATTTCCATTATGCTCAAGGCCAACTATATGTTGTAGGAACGTTTGCATGGTAGGCTAGATGCTCTAACTGATAGAAACTGTACGATGACATTATTCTTGACAGTGCATAGATTCACTACCATGCAAATCATCATCTCATCTTGTGACATTGGCTTTTTAGATCAATCACTTCCAGCTTTCAATGAACCTACCATAAATTTATTGTTATTTTGTTCTAATGTCAATATAGTGTTTCAATTATTAAATGTTTTCTTATTACGCAATGACGTTGTCACTTTAGTTGTACATTGCCAGTGTTCCACTATTAAATGAGGACTTGAACAAAATAGGTTACATAATACATTTGCAATTACCAATAGCATGATTATATGCTGGGACTTTTGGTGCACATGCAAAGATTATACAGTGCAACTGAGAAGACCAGAACCTCAAATTTGAACGGCTCAATTATTTTTCAGGAATTTGTTGCTCAGAATTAACCGCGTAGCTATTGCTGTAATATTTTCACATGGTCTCTTACATGAAGGACTTATTGCGTGAATCTAGTGTAATCCCTCATTAAACTTATGTGCCTCTCTTATTTGTGCTTGTTTGCACTGTCAACCGAAGTAAATTGAGTTTATGTATTCTTTATTATAAATTAGCAGGACCAACGGCAGCCTAAACTTTCAAATGCTGCTGGATTTGTTAGAAGATTGCGTGATCTTGCAGCTAGGTCTTACCCTTTCTTTCGTTTCTGTTTGTCCAACACAATGATTTAATTGGTGGTTTTATGACTGCTTACCCCATTTTCTTCATTACTGACTGCTTCTTTGTGATTTCAGTTCAAAAGTGGGGTTACATTGATTTACAGGAGGGCTTCATAGAAGATTCAGTACCATGCATCTATGGAGTTACTCTTCAAAAGGATCAAAGTTGCACTACAACTTGTAGTTGGGCAAGAGCAAATCCTTCAACGTTCTTGATTGGTAGTGAAACTTATTTACGGGGTCATCATAAGGTACTGTTGTCTCCTTAAGATAGTATTTAGCTTTGTTGTCCCGTTCCTCCTAGAGAAATAAGTTTTAATATACATCATTTAGTAATATCACATGGAAAATAAATATGATACTCTCAATATAACATGTGCAAAATTCTGAGAGCACACCATAAAGTTTGTACACCTGGGCCTGGTTGCCAATGATACATCACTTATTATTAGGATTTGCCTCAATGATATTTTCTTCAAACAGATCAAATCGAATGGTACCTTGATGCAAATGGTAGCTGCTGATTGGCTTAAATTCGATAAGCGGCAGGATGATCTTGGGGGTAGACCTGGGGGTATTGTTCAGGTATATACTTATGGTGGAATTTGAGGATTGTTACATTTTGTCTATATTTTCACAATCTAACAAGCTGCATTTTGGGTATTGCAGAAGTATGCCGCACAAGGAGGGAGTGAATTCTTCTTTATTGTGAACATACAGGTGAATTTGATGTTCTTCATCTCCCGCTACTGTGCAGATATGTCAAGCCCCAATATGCAAGTGGTATCCCTAATATTTCATCCTAATTTTGATCCCAGGTCCCTGTTTCAACCACATACAGTCTTGCTTTATATTATATGATGAATACCCCAGTGGAGAATGTTCCCTTATTACAAAGCTTTGTGAATTAAGACTTTGACAAACTGTCTAGTATAATTTGTCCTAAGAGCAATATCAGATTATAAAAGCCGGTACAAGTCCTTGTGCATTCCTTCTATGTCATCCTCAGTCCTACCCATCTCGTTTTAGTCCCCACCACAAATGCAAGTGCACCTCTAATTACGTTTCCCGCTCAGCTATTTGTTGCACATGCATATGGTGGCACATTGTACCCCAATCCTTTCTTATGCATACTGTCTATAGTGTTTCCTGTCTTTCCCACTCTTTTTGTCCTCTTAATAGATCATAGATTTCCGGCAGAATCACTTGGCCGTTTATATTGATTCAGATCGCAATTCTTAGAAGAGGTAAACCATAAAACTATATTTATCTTAAGATTTCTACATAATATTATCAAATGGAACGGGATACACTGCTAGAGCAATGATTACTTCTTTTTATTCTAAAAAGGCTAGGCAAGTGATTTTACGTGATCTGGTTTTCAATTTATTGATGGATGGATTCATATCTAGTGTCATTCTTTCTGCATGCGTATTTGTTCCTCTCAAAGATCTGAATAAAAATGTCTATTCCATCACTAGTTACCTCCCCGTTTATTTTTCTGTTTTTGGTGTCTTAGATTCATTTTGATTTGTAGTTCCAGTTATTACCCTGGTTATCTATGATCTTCGTTATTGTTAACTATTATTTCATACTCTGTGAGTTCAACTCCAGACCTTCGTCCAACGGACTCAATTCTTACCATCTAACCTGCCTACTTCATTTTGAACATATACATCGGTAAGTCACTTCCATATGTTCATCATCATAATTACAAAAAATATTGACACTGATGACCAGCTGCAATCTTGAAATTGAGTCTCCAGTCTGGGAAAAGGAGAGCCTTTAGATAATAGTTAAATAGATAGAACATGGATAGTCAGGTTCCTAGCATAACATTGATCACAAAACCTCTACTGTCAGTATCTTATGATATATAAATACGTATACAACTTACTAACAATACGGACTTTTGTCAGTATCGTATGATATACAAATAGGCATGCAACTTAGATAATTAGAGGTATACTTGCATTTTGTAATCAGTATCTTACGATATGATACAACACAACTTATATACAATAGTATTAAGTTATTGACTTAGTCTTTCTCTGATTTTGTCTTTGTAATTATCTCTAACCATGATTGTAGGATTCAGTTGTAACCTCATGAGTTAGTAATTATCTCTAACCATGATTAATTATCTCTAACCATGATTGTAGGATTCAGTTGTAACCTCTTTGTAATTATCTCTTGATGTAAACTCTGCTATATAAAGGCTCACGCATCAAAATAAGAAGAGTAACCTTTTTCCATGTTTATCATTTCTTCACATGGTATCAGAATAGCCTAAACCGATCCTACGCTATGTCTTCCGAAAACAACCAGATTACTTCTTCCGCTACTCAAATCTTGTTTACTGCTTCTGGTGGCGCCGCAGCCAACCTTCAATTCCCGGTGCTAGCAGTCCGTCTCGATCGCTCCAATTACTCTCTATGGCGCGGCACTATTCGCTCGGCTCTTGAGGCTTATGAGCTTGAGGGATTTCTTGTCGCTGGTGGTGCTCCTCCGCCGACTGTTTCATCGGCCGCAGATCCATCAACCACCACCAGCCCGAATCCTGACTTTGTTGCTTGGAAGCGCAAGGACCGACTGGTTCTTTTATGGCTGCAATCCATTCTCTCCACTCCTATGCTTGGTCACGTTGTTCGGGCTACCACAACTGCGGAACTTTGGTCCATGTTAGAGCAGATGTTTCACTCCCAAACTCGTGCCAGGCAGATGCATTTGAAACAACTTCAATTGCTCTCCAAGGAAAACCTGTCTATCTTGGAATATGTTGAGAAGAAAAGGGCAATTTCTGATTCCCTCGCTGAATGTCTCACCTCTGTATCGGATGAGGATTTTGTCTCTTTTGTGCTATTTGGCTTAGGGGCTGAATATAGTGCATTCAAAACAACACTGAGTATGCGGCTGGAACCGATTTCGTCGAATGAGCTGCTCGGCCTCCTTCTTCAGGAAGAATAGCGCATACTTGACTCTTGCGCCGAATCCAGTTTTCCGGTGGCCCATGTTGCTCATCGTAGAGGCGCGGTTGCAAGTCGACATTCCCCGTTAGACTCTGCCACGTATGGCGACCGCTCCCGCCCGGTATGTCAACTCTGCGACAAGCAGGGTCATGAAGCACAGAATTGCCATCAACGACTTAACCTGCCTGCCTTCCCTGCCACCAATTGCCGCACCGCTGATCGCCTCCACCAGTCCGCCAGCAAGCAGGCTCATGTGGCGTACACCGCCAGCCCGTCCGCCATCACCGACCCATGGGTGGTCGACTCTGGAGCGACGAATCACGTCACTGCTGACCTGTCCGGCCTCACCCTCCAGTCCGAGTACACTGGCAGTGACAGCCTTGTCGTCGCAAACGGTCAGTCCCTTCCCATTACGCATACAGGCAATATTTCTCTCTCTGCTAAACATGTTGCTAAATCCCTTACCCTTAAAGATATTCTTGTTGTGCCTAAAGTATCTAAAAACCTTCTTAGTGCTCGTCAATTATGCCTCGATAACAATATTTTTGTGGAACTTTATGCTAATCATTGTTTTGTTAAGGACCTTCAGGGCACGAGAATACTCAAAGGAATCGTTGAGAATGGCTTGTACCGGCTTCCTGTTCACTCACCCGCTCCCAGAGTTTTTGTTGGTGAACGCGCCTCTGTCTCTTGTTGGCATCATCGCCTTGCTCATCCCCATGAGTCCATCTTGCGTCGTCAATTAGTTACTTTTAATTTGCCTGTTTCTGCAAATAAATCATTGCCTTTGTGTAGTGCTTGTCAATTAGGCAAGAGTCAAAGACATCATCTACCCTCTTGTCATGTTCCCTCTAAAAATCCTTTTGATTTAATTTATTCGGATGTTTGGGGCCCTGCCCCCTGTGTCTTCTTTAAATGGTAATCGCTATTTTGTCATTTTTATTGACGATTGCACCAAATTTATTTGGGTTTATTTCTTGGAGGCTAAGTCTCAGGTTTTGTCTGCCTTTACATCTTTCAAAACTATGGTTGAGACACAGTTTTCCACTAAACTCAAAGCTTTTCAATCTGATTGGGGTGGCGAGTACCGAACTGTATCAACGTTTCTTGAAACTAATGGCATACTTCATCGTGTTTCTTGCCCTCACACTCCTGAACAAAATGGTGCTTCTAAAAGAAGGAATAGGATTATCATTGAAAAAGGGTTGGCTCTTTTGGCACATTCCCATCTTCCTATGGAATTTTGGGAACATGCCTTTCATACCGCCATTTACTTGAATAATAGAACTATAACTCCTATTCTTCAGAACAAGTCCCCGTATGCATGCCTATATCAGCGTCAACCTGATTATCATTTTCTGAAATCCTTTGGTTGCTTGTGTTTTCCTTATCTTCGCCCTTACAACAGTAGCAAGTTGGAATTTCGTTCTGTGGCGTGCATCTTCTTAGGGTATAGTGCTAAACATAAAGGATATATGTGCTATCACGTTTCTTCCTCTCGAACGTACATTGCTCGTCATGTTGTCTTTGATGAGTCTTCTTTTCCTTTTCCGGAGCATAATTCTCAGTCCGGACAGCTAGATTCGCCTCGTCTTGATCTCTCTTTTTTCGCTTCAAGAAGTTGCATTAACACTACTCTCGGTTGCATCTTCTCCTTCGGATTCTTCTCGACCGACTCCCATTCAGCCGTCGTCTTTGTCTCCTTCCGACCTCACGCCACATTCTCCCACGGTGGTGCCCCCTTCCCCACCACTGATCCCTTCGCCGGTTATGCCATATCAACATGCTCCCTCGTATTTCCGCCCCTCCAATACTTCGACCCACGGTATGGTCACTCGAGCCTCCACTAATTCCCTTAAACCTAAAGCCCACACTGCTACCAAACACCATATTCCCTGTGATTCCTCTGATTTTGAACCCAAAACTTTCTTACAAGCCAAAAAGAACCCCAATTGGCAACATGCTATGCAACTAGAGTTTGATGCCTTAATTGCTAATGGGACTTGGGACTTGGTTCCTAGGCCCTCCTCTTCTAATATTGTTGGTTGTAAGTGGGTTTTCAGGATCAAGAAGAAACCAGATGGCTCTATTGACCGGTACAAGGCCCGTTTGGTTGCCAAGGGATACAATCAAGAAGAGGGAGTTGACTACTTCGACACATTCAGCCCGGTCATCAAGCCTACCACGATTCGGGTGGTATTGAGCATTGTTGTCACTCGTCATTGGCCTCTCCGTCAGGTTGACATTAATAATGCCTTCCTCAATGGTGATCTAGCAGAAACTGTCTATATGGAGCAAGCACCGGGTTTCACTTTCCCTGATCGGTCGTCCTATGTCTGTCGTCTCAAAAAGGCACTTTATGGCCTCAAGCAAGCTCCGCGAGCATGGTTTCAGAAGCTCAACCAGGCTTTGCTTCGTCACGGGTTCCGGCAATGCATCTCTGATACCTCTCTTTTCATCAAACGTCATGGCTCCGATGTTGTCTATGTGCTTGTTTATGTGGATGACCTCATTATCACCGGTTCCAACTCTTCCTTCATTGATGAGTTTGTCAAGTATCTCAACTCGGTTTTCTCTCTGAAGGATTTGGGTGATCTCAACTTTTTCTTGGGAATTGAAGTCCATCGTAATTCAGCTGGTCTTCTACTCTCCCAAAGAAAGTACATTTTGGACCTCCTTGATCGCAGCAAAATGATGGGCGCTAAACCCATAGCCTCGCCGGCTGTTCCAGGTTCTCGGCTCGTTTCGGGCGGTGATCCGTTCTCCAACGTCCATCTCTACCGCAGCATCGTAGGAGCTCTCCAATATGCCACCATCACCCGGCCTGAGATTTCCTACTCAGTCAATCGGGTCTGCCAGTTCATGCACAGCCGTCGGAACATCATTGGGCTGCGGTCAAACGAATCCTCCGCTACCTCAAGGGTTCACTCGATTCCTGCCTCTTCTTCCGTCCTGCTCGTGACACTTGGCTTGTTTGCTTTACTGATGCTGGCTGGGCTTCTGATCCCGGGGACTGCCGCTCTCAACATGGGTTCTCGGTTTACTTTGGAGGCAGCCTTGTGAGCTGGTCTTCTCGCAAACAGAATGTGGTTGCTCGCTCTAGCACTGAGGCTGAGTACAGGGCTATTGCCTTTGCCTCGGCTGAACTTATTTGGCTTCAACAGCTTCTCAAGGAAATGGCGGCACCATCTCCTGGTCCTCCCATTCTTCTTTGTGATAATCTCAGTGCCACTTTTCTTACTGCAAACCCGGTCTTTCACCAACGGTCCAAGCACATCAAAATCGACTATCACTTTGTCCGGAAACAAGTTCAGGCAGGTGCTCTGATTGTTAGGCATGTCAAATCTGCTGATCATATAGCGGACATTTTTACCAAAGCTGTTGGCTTCTCACGGTTTCAAAACTTACGGTCCAAGCTTCTCGTTCGTACTCGATCGTGAGCTTGCGGGAGGGTATTAAGTTATTGACTTAGTCTTTCTCTGATTTTGTCTTTGTAATTATCTCTAACCATGATTGCAGGATTCAGTTGTAACCTCATGAGTTAGTAATTATCTCTAACCATGATTGTAGGATTCAGTTGTAATCTCATGAGTTAGTAATTATCTCTAACCATGATTGTAGGATTCAGTTGTAACCTCTTTGTAATTATCTCTTGATGTAAACTCTGCTATATAAAGGCTCACGCATCAAAATAAGAAGAGTAACATTTTTCCATATTTATCATTTCTTCACAAATATGAAGAGAGCTTATATCAAATGATAATATACTTACCACCTTGATACTGTTTATCAACCAATACAGAAATTATAGGATTAGCCTGGATTAATATTGAGCAGAAATTATGTAATTATTGATGCAATGATGCTATATTCATGAATAATACCAACATAAGATACTAATGCTATACCTTATTTTCTTCTTCTTAATTATCGATAAAATTGTCACAATGCTCGATGATGCTTCATTATTGTTGCCCAATGCTCAACATGTTCAATTTATCCATATACAATAGAACCTCGATAATTTAATACCCGATAAATTAATAACCTCGCTTAAATAGATATTTTGGCTGGTTTCTGTCTTGGAGATAATGTGCTAAATTAATATTCACTAAATTTACAAGATGCTACATTATAAAAAAAAAAATCATTTAGGTCCTATATAATATATAAATTAATATATTTTTTGATATACATAGTGCTTATGATTCGACTACATGAAGCCTTCCTAAAATACGACTCAATAATTGTTTGTTTCGTCTTGAAATTGATGTCACATTAGATTCCATCTCTAACTTTTTTTAACATGATAAGAAGTTTTGTTCGTAAAACGAGAAACTATGTAGAGTTTTGCTTGGTTAAATGTTCCTAAAAATGGAATAATGTAGTACATTGAACAATGCACAGTCTATTTTTGGGAAAAATAAGTCGATTTATGAATTTTAGTTTGTTAAACAAATACATAGAATTATTAGTCCGTAAAACGAGAAACTAAATACTATGTACAATATTTAAGAAAACAAGGAATACTTTGATAAATTAGTAAGTTATTAATTATTCGATAAATTAATAAATAAATAAATTTATCGATTATTTAATATTTACTAACTTAAATAGATTTTCTTTGGTCCAAGGCTATTAATTTATAGAGGTTTAACCGTATGGTTTCAATATTAACTGCCAATCATGTTTTTTATCGAATATTGTATCTCGTGATACACGATATAGTATTCAAGGGAGTTGAGACATGATATGTTCGTGTATCTCGATTCAATCAATTATTGCAAAACTCTCAAAGAGAACACATTCTATACATGCTACCATATTTCTAGAACAACCGTAAGTAATCTAATAAATGGAGGACTAACTTTTACGAACTTGATTTTCATCTTGGTGTAGATATCGGTTCATCAGCTGTCGCCAGAGGAGTCGTGAGTCTTGTTCTTGGATACTTGAATAATCTGGTGATATAAATGGCATTTCTTATACAGGTAATGAAGCCGATAGTTTTTCCGTAATCCACAACTCATTAATTTAGTCTTGCCTCTCTCTTTTTTCTCTCTAGTTTTATCTTTTAGATGATGATAATTAAAGAGAACAGTCAACTGGATGGCTTATTTACTTTCAAAATACTATTGAATGTTTTATGGCATGTTCCAATATTTCATTATAATTTTCTCACTTGTTTGCAACTACCTTACCCGAACTAGCCAATGCAGGCTAATACTGAAGAAGAGCTCCCGGAGATCCTTCTTGGGACCTGTCGCTTGAACCATCTCGATGCCTCCAAAGCTGTATCGATATGGTAACACTAAGGTGACGCTCTCTCCCACCTAAAGTATCTCGATGCCTCCAAAGCTGTATCGATATGGTAACACTAAGGTGACGTTCTCTCACACCTAAAGTTTCCAGCTTAGGAAATCTGCGCTACACTTATATGACGGCAATTTTGTTTTCCTTTTTTACAGATTTGTATACGGACATAATTCTTTCTACCCAATCATAATTCAACTGGGATTAATTGTATATTCTCTGCAAAAGTGGTGCAATACGGGTGTATATATCATCACCTTCTAGTTAGATGCCTTAATTCTTTGCTCAGCCATTTAAGAGTTTCAGTGTATCTCCACTTGATAAATGTTATTTTTGAACTGCTCAGTCAGTCTCAAATTCCAAGGGTTGAAATTTTTTGTGTATCCTTGCATGAGTGATGATCAATCATTCAGTCATTTTCTTGCAATATATAATTTATGTGAGAACAATTTGGGGCCTCGTCTGGAAACTTGTCAATTGTCAGTTTGCTTGTTCCAGAGGACGTGTGGATCCACTTCCACAAATTTTACATGTTGGAGGGGATATATTTGGTTTACAAATCCTCCAGAAACTCCTCTGGAAATGTTATAGCAGTTTTGGCAGGATTGTCTTTGACTTCATCCTAGGGATGCAGCTTGACCCCTTTGGCAGAGGTGGGTATATAGAGCAAATATTCTTGGTATACTCCACCCCCGAACTGCTAATATCATGTAACCAGATCATTGCTTTTGAAATCTGAAGTCTATTTTTTCATTTATTAAAAGATCATATCGCTTTAAATGGTTATATTTAAGAAAATGGCCTTTAGAGTTACAAAAAACCCAAACTAGTCTTACCTGAAATTCATTCTGGTACTCCTTTTTAAACTCCAAAAAGATCTTTTTAATGGTACATATAAGATTTTGGGGTACATTAAAGATCAATATATTGATACCACTAATAGAGACATGCTGAGGAACAATGAATTGGATTTAAAAACTACTATATAATAGGAAAATTTGGGAGATTTTTCCGTGAAAGTTTTTATTCCAAAAATGCACCTATGTTTATTAATTAAAACTGTTCATTCAATTTAGCATGGGTAGCTAGGTAATTATGTATATAATTTTTTTTTTAAATAAAATGTTGTTTACTCTTTCCAAATAGTAAAAAGTTAAGGGACTATTATTTGCTCTTCTGAAGTAGTAGAAGTTAAGGATCTATTGATTGCTTTTTCTAAGTAGTATGAAATACGTGCAATCGTATATGCGTGCATTTATACTAGCGTAAGTTAATAAAGAAGCCATGTAAGTTTTGTTAAAAGTTAAACATTGAACTAGTAATTGTAGTCTTTCGAGAACACACTTCCTTTTATTTGACCGGCCAACACCATGCTGATATCACAAGTAAATAAGCCAGCAACTCATATATTATGCCTAATTTTGATGAATTCCACTACTCGATCAATTGTTTGTTTGAACTCATCAAACATAACATATAAGAATTCACAGACAAATACACAAAGATATTGTTCAATCTTGAGTTATAATATGAACTGGAGAAACAAGAATTGTTGTAGAATAATCTAACCAAGACAATAGGTTTTCTAGTCATCCATTCAGGGGCGAATCGAGGGGGTGGGTGGGGTGGGTTGGAGCTCACCCAAAAAAAATTAAAACTTTTTTTTCTACATATAAAAAAAATTTGATTTTTTTTTATATAGGTTAACCCACTTCTAGCCCAGCCAAAATTATGGTATCCCGCCCCAACTGCAGTTTCTGGATCCACCCCTGCATCCATTGAATTAAAAAAGAATCCAATACACACCATTTACTAACCCTTTAACATTTTTCTTCTTCTTCTCTTCTTCTTCTACCGTTCTATCTATCCCTCCTCCTTTCCTAAGAAAAATGTTAAACGTAATACAAAAATTACTAAGGGAGCACATTTTGATAATTCTAGGAATATCAAAATTTTGTCAGAGTCTAATGCATATCCATGACTGCAATTTTGACAATTCTGAAAAATATGACTGTCAAAATTTTGGCAGTCCATATAAAATAAAACTATCAAAACTTTGGTAGTCCTAAAATAGCAAATACTGTAATTTTTTTTGATTGTTTTGAATATGCTCCAAAAGTATGTAGTCATGTGCATATCTAGGACCGCCAAATTTTTGGCAGCCCATATGAAATAAAAACTGCTAACATTTTGCTAGTTCATATAAAACAAGATTGTCAAAATTTTGACAATCCTAAAATATCAGGAATACGTGACACGCCAGCTACGCATTCGACCAGACTCTGGTCTGACTCGAATACGTATAAGTTGTAATATAAATGTACATTGTAGTGCCCTTTAAGTATGTTTGTTTCTTTAATCCTCTCATCTTGGGATTGATTGGTTTTTGATTAGTGGATATATATGGTTTGGTTCTGCTTCTGTTTTCAAAGTGTTTGCTTTAACGGAAATCAGGAGTCGTTCATCCGTTACCGATTATTTCTGGTGATTTATTTGATGTCAGAAACAAAGGGGTTTAGAAAATTGTTTGGATACATGAAATCTGATATTTAAATTCCATTTAATTCTAAATTTCAAAAAGTACACTTTTAGATGTCTTTTATCAATGGAACTGTACTCCATCATTTATTTTACCCTTTGGTTAAAGTTGCACTCTTTTGTTCTACTCATTTTAAAAGCTCATCTTTGTAATGTAATAACTTAAGGTTAGTTTTGCATGTGAAATATCGGTGATATGAGATGACGTAGTGTTACTGTATCTTCTCCAATGATCCCCACAGCAGTGGTTGGTAACTCCGGTATACATTATCCTTTATAATTTTAATATAGACTTGTCTCTCTTTTTTCAAAACCCAACAAATTATCTTGATAGTTTCGAAGACGAAACAATCCATGAGAAGTACAAAATCAGTAAATCCTGAAACAGTCGATGAAAGCTCCGTTTGGTTCGGAGAAACTCTGTTTCGTTAGGAGACATTTCAGTTGAAAGTGGGGAATTTTTCAAATTGCAAACAACTCTCTCTAAAATTTGGTGTTCGACTTATTCCGTAACTACCAGGCATGTTTATAGCCCCACTCATATATATATAGAGAGGGAGATGTGTTGTGTCCAATGGTGTGGACACCTCAATGCACTTTTGTATATATTTCGTATACAAAAGTAGTTCAACATCATACAAAATGATACAAAATTATACTTGAACCAAAGTGATACAAAATGATACATGTTTATAGCCCCACTCATATCAGTCGATTTCAACATCGAAGTGGCCAACGTGCATGTCTCTGGGCTCCTCCATCTTCAACAACTTCTTATAGAGATTTATTTTATCTGTAAAAGGTGTCGTCCAGGCGATTGCTGCGTCCGGTACATGTTTATACAAAATTGTTGAAGATGGAGGAATAGGAGAATGACCGATTGACTTTGGTATGACGAAGTGATTCCCGACATGTCCTATAGTACATAGGTTAGATAGTCAGTGCCCAGCCGATGGATTGTACATCAAAAAGAAAGCATTGTTAATATTCTCCGAAATAAGTACAATTGGTATCTTATACCTATTAGCAAATAAATATGTAGCGGCCGGATTGGACATGTAGTGGTCTTCTCCGGTATCGGTGCAAGAATGCTTGTCAATAAGTCTCCAACCTATTCTTCGGTTAACATACTGGTGTAGAATGAAAGACGAGACTCCAACTCCTCGTACAACTCTAACCTAACCTGTCTCCATCCTTCTTTGTCGGAAGAACCAAGATGTCTTGCAAGCACATAAAATTCACAATGGCCTTCCTTAGGAAATCAACAATGGACCAAATGTAACTACATATCTCAGGTAGGAAGCCTTCAATATACACACCCATAGTATCTTCGCTTGGCATGTTCGTTTTCTGTTTTTTCCTTCAAAAAGTTAGCTTACTCTTCCTTTTCGCACCGTCACAATATTGACAACCGAAGTAGACCGAGCATGCTCAAAACTTCGTTCAACATGCTCAAAGAACGATGGATCTCTATTAGTTGACTCCATCTTTTTTTCTGTGAACTACTCAAGCTTGTTTGAGGTCTTCCCTTGGGATTAGAAACAACAGATAGCTCGTGCATTCTAGTAGTTACCGGGTTAGTATTTTTTTGGATTTTAAGCTCAATGGACTCCCGCTCCGCTCCCAATGAGGCACACCACCTTGCGTGAAGTTTCACTTGTGGCAAAGAAATAAAATCATTGTCACTCTTCACCATGGACATTATCGACAACTGCTTCCAACGTTGATCAATAACATCGAAATAGGTCTAAAATGACAACGTTATTCGTTAATCTCATGTGCACAAAGGAGGCCCTCCGTATGTCGATGTAAACATCCCCAAACCTCGGAATCAAATTCCATAAAATTTGACCTACCTATCTCCTCAAATAGTAAGCACAATACATTTTGAGATATTACATGCATTAAAGCATCCAAGAGGGCTTTATTTCTATGTTCATGCTTTGCAATATTCAGAATAATCTCAAATGATGCCTTATCTCGTTCACCGTCTGATCTAGCATTAAATTTATAGCTTACCAAACGGAGACAAAATTACCGACCGATGACCTTAGATGTTTTAATTTTGCGTGTGATCCTTCAACCCGGTTGGTGGTCACTGTGCCACAATGCATCACCATATTCGTCCATGCTAAAATAAAATATTCTTTATGGAGTTCTAGCCATGTATCTTTGATATAAGAAATGCATGTCGGCTCCTTCATCTCCCACTTTTCTTTGAACAAGTATCATGGTGCAACGTAACCGTCTTTTGTACTGGATCGCCATGCAAGATTTCAATCATTGTAGAATTTTTCGAAACAGTCTATGTCAATTTTACCATCCATATTTTCGAACTTCAACTTACATTGTGATTGGATATTCCGATTGACATGCCAAGTGCATAGTAGTGTATCTATTTGAGGAAAGACGATAGCTATAGCATTAATTAGGGATATTCTCTGTCAGTAACAAAAATAGACGGCTCTTTTTGTCTGGGTAAAGTGCTTTTAGTTTTTTCAACGATCATGTGTAGTCCTCAAGTTTCTCACTCTTCATGAAGCAAAAAGCAACTAAAAATATTTTTCCCGTAGATGTGAAGCCAACAACTTGAAAGAGAGACATCTTGAACGTATTTGTCTTATATGTATAATCAAGAACCAATATGTCAACGAAGGACCTATCCAAATGTGTGCAATCGAGATGAGCCCAAAATATTGAAAGGACTTTATTACTCTGTGGATGTCTTCTATGGTATTCCACATAATGATTCTTGGCAAGAAACTTCAACACTTGTTGTATCATCATTCTTGTTTTCTTACTATTGGAGTTTGATTTCGATATTGTGTTATAGATTGACTTAATTGTTGACTTGTTATTCGTGTCGTATGACGGAATAAATTGTCTAGGTGCAACTCCTGAACTGGACAAATCTTCAACTATCTTTTTCACAACATTGTTCAACCGTCCGACATAGGGATGACCCGTAAGTGTTTCGGCAATAACATGATTGTGGATTTCATTCTTCACTTAGATTATCCACTTCATATCTTCTATGTTTACAATAGAGATCTTGAATGGACAACCGCATTTTCTCGTACCAATGCATATGTTTGAAAGTTTTCTTTGGGGAACTATATCTTTCTTTCCATGATACTTGAACAAACCACCTCTTTCACATCCAAGCTATATAGTTTTGCGTCCCGGTCTTTGTCGGGTCGATCTTGATATCACAATGACTATATTGTTTTCCCATCCAACTTCTCTGCACCAATATAATGCTTGTTCATCTGATTCAAAGTAAATATCGGTCGAGAATAAATTGACTACATCAACGGCAATTAGAGGATGTACTACAATATCGGAAGATGATAACACTACAATAGAAAACTAAAGTTAATTTAACAAAAGCATGACTGCAGGAAATTAGGACTGCAGGCATTTCTGACAGTCCTAAAATTAACTAGGACTACAGGACATGTGACAGTCCTATGGTTAGTCAGGACTGTAACATTTCTCGACAGTCCTAAGTAAAAATAAGACTGTCAGTTTTTTGTCAGTCCTTCTTATTTATAGGACTGTCATTTTTTTCGCAGTCCTACGACGAAAAAATTTGAAATTAATTTATCAAATTCTTTACCAAGAGTGCTTTGGAAGAACCGAGGAGTTCTTCGGACGTAGCGGAAAGAGAATTTAGTGTATTAGATGACCCGATTTCTTCGACATGCATTTCTCCTACATTAAGCACATACAATTCAATATTTATATGTGGACCTAATGTTTGAAAAATCTAGTCATTATAGTTAATCGATGACATACCAAATAATGGTTGAATGTTGTAACTTTTTGTAGTGGAATTAGGATTTTGACCCCCAATCTTCACTTTAGGGTCTAGGGTTTTAAGAATTGGAATAAATTAGGTTTTGGAAGAAAGAAGAAGAGAGCATAGGAAGAAGAGAGAACATATGGAAATAAAAAGTCATTGGCTTTTATACCAAATTTTGGGCTTCCCTGAAGAAAAAAAATTGAATGGCAAACTTGTAAATAAACTTAAAAAAAAAATTAGGGTGCCCTAACCAATATATGTAGTGCCTATATAAATAGCCCTAAAATAAAACCAACCAAGAATGAACATCTTTTTTTAATTAATTTCAAATTTGAGAATGTTGATGCTCGCGAGCTTCCGCTTCCAGTCCCACCACAACATCTCCGGCGGCGGAGGCTCCTACTTCGGCGCCGTCTCTACCCTCTTGGCCACGGTAATCGGCGTGGGGATCATGGCCCTTCCCGACGTTATCCGCATCCTCGGCCTCATCCCGGGGTTGCTCGCCACCGGCGCCATGGTCGTCCTCGTCGAGCACTCGATGGACTTCGTCCTTCTCGTTGGCCTCTCCTTTTCCTACGCCGACACCGTCGGCGAAGCCCTTGGCGGGGTCGACAAGAGGCTGATGCTGGGCTTTGTGGTGGTCAACAACTTCGGGTTACTAGTCTTAGACGTGAACATAGTTGGTAAGTAGGGTCACAATACGTCCTAATTTACAAGGTTCAAAAACTCGTTATCGATATCGGTATCAGATAGTTTGTATGAGTATTCGTATCGGCAGTATCGGCGGTATCAGATCGGAGTATCAGATTTTTTAGTATCGGTTGTATCGACAATATTTAAATAATTATTAATAAATTAGTAAAAAAATAGTATTTTTTAAATATATTTAAGCATTATTTAAGTGTTTTATGTCTTTGTTTATTACAATTGAATAAAACAATAGTCATCATTGCTGAATGGTTTACCTGCGATATATAAGTTTTCCTCCTTTACATGTTTTTAGTTACAATTTACTATGTCATTATATTCGTACTAATTGAATCTTGTATTGTTATATAGGTTTCAATTTTGACGAATTAAGACGCATAGAGGGAAGCACAAGAGATTAGAAGCAATGCAAATGGCATGATGAGATCATGAGACAAGTCACAAGACCCATAATTATATTTGTTGAGGACTTGAGATTTTTTTTTTTCTGTAAAAAAATAAAGATTTAATTAT
Source organism: Iris macrosiphon (assembly GCA_036927795.1). Classification (NCBI taxonomy): domain Eukaryota; kingdom Viridiplantae; phylum Streptophyta; class Magnoliopsida; order Asparagales; family Iridaceae; genus Iris; species Iris macrosiphon. The sequence goes on from JAYESA010000078.1 coordinate 521,994, forward strand.
ATTCAAAAAATTAGTTTTATGCATAGTTATAAATTGTTACAATGTGATACATGACACCAATTATTTTGTTTCATAATATACCAAAATAAAATTAGCTACAAGATTTACATGTTTAAATTTAAAAGTACGACAAAAAATCACTTGGCCATAAATTTTTCTGGGACTCTGGCCCATCCCTTCATTTAAATTTCATGAATAATAATCTGTTTACAATAGGTACAAACTACATAAAGCATACAAAAACGAAAATGAATACAAATACAAAAAATACAAATATTTGACTAAAATGATTCATAATTATCATAATCGTCCTGATATAATTCTTGGTTATGAGAGTAGTAGAGACTGATATCTGTATTATGAAAAAAAAAATTGTCATGAGGCCATCAAATGTTGAATGTTGTTCCGCCTCTGGAGTGATGCATGGATAAAAATACCAATTCTAATATATATATATATATATATATATATATATATATATATATATATATATATATATATTACATTTATCAAAAATATTACATACAATAATAAATTTAAATACAATAATAGATAGTATATATCTACAATAATAAATAGTATATAAACTATAATAACATATAAAGTTAAATACGATAATAGATAGTATATATATACAATAATAAATAGTATATATATAATTAGATACAATGAATATACAATAATATTTATTAACTTAGAGCTCAACCTTAAGCCCATAAAGCATTACATTTTTCATGGATAAAAATATGGACTAAAATTAAGCCCAAAGTAGGGATAGTAAATAGCAATTTTTTTGGCACCATTATATTATCCTACAAATGTTATAAAAACATTACAAACAATAATAAAAAATATTACATACAATAATATTACACTTATAAAAACGTTACATACAATAATATTACACTTATAAAAGATGTTACATACAATAATAATAAATGTCACATTCAATAATATTGCACTTATAAAAAATATTACATACAATAATAAATTTTTTTACATACAATAATAAAAAATGTTATATACGGATACATCGGTAAATACTGTAAACTTTGGTGTCAACTCCTCCTTTGCCCTCTGTTTTCTTTTACCAACTATTCTTTTATCTTGTCATTTACCCTCAATATGCGACAATATATTTTTATTTTTTTTGCATTAAGTGGTACTTCATGAATAAATTTATCATGCTCGAATCAGCATCTATTTCCTCGAACGTACGACTTTTTAAAGTCATTATGTTATCCTGCAAATGTAGTACAAAAAATAATTAATACAGTTAAACATGTTAATAATATTTTTAATAACCAGGAAAGGAAAAAATGAAAGTGCATATTAGGATGCAGTCTAATAAATATGAGGACCATATATTCCCGCAAATATGTTTATATATATATATATATATATATATATATATATATATATATATATATATATATATAGTGAACTAGGAGAAACTATAAAACAGATACGCACACGATCACCTTAGTCCACTATTGGTGTTTTAAGTACATCATACATGTCAGATTTTCGGAGACAAATCCGATAAAATAACCACATAAATAAATATACATCTGTTATATACACGAAGTATATTTTATCAAACATAGTGTTCCGATGTAAGTGCAAATCTCCATGTCCTCACCTAATATGCACAACTCTCTGTTAGGAACAAATATAAAATATAGATATAAGATGAGGATAATAGCATTTATAATATATAGTAATCGATAGTGGTAATGTACTTGTCTCAATAAAACGTTATATCTCCTACATAAATTCACTTGACCAAACAAATTCATTGGAACAAGATTTACATATTTGAATTCAATTATTCATGTCTCTTTTTGCATAATTCAATGACTAAATTTTTGCAATTCTTCGTGTCTTTTACTTCTATTAAAACTCGTAATAATTCGTTTCAATAAAAGAATTCTTACAAGTTCTAATAAAGCAAAAGACACGAAAGAATCGCATAAATTCAGTGGTCAATTTATGCAAAAAGATGCATCACTAATTGAAGTCAAACATATTAATCTTGTCCCAATTAATTTGTTTGGTCAATTTGATTTCTGTAGGAGTTTTAACATTTTTATTACTGCCCCAATGTAAATCTTGAATATAACATTTTTCATAATTGAATTAAAAAAATACATACATGCAATTATGTTATTGAATATATATATATATATATATATATAAAACAAATAAATATGTTTAGAAGTTAGATGACAGATTGATAGGCGTAACATTTTTTACCATCCGGCTTAGATTCGAATCCAACATTTGCTGCTTTTCTTTTATTCATTTTCTTTTTCCTTAAATGGCCGCCCCCCTTAACCCTAAACATAAATATCAAAGAGACCTCCGGAAGAACACAGCAACACTCCTATCCGCCTCCTTTTTCTTTTCCCCTCTCCGACTCTCCACCTCCCCTTTTCCACACACCTCAACAATCGAAACCCTAACTCTCTCTCTCTCTCTCTAATGGCATCGAGAGGAGAAATTCTCTCTCTCTTCCGCTCGTTTCTGCGAACATCGGCCAAATTCTCCGACTACAACGTGAGGACGTACGTCAGGAGGAGGGCCGTCGACGGATTCCGCGAGAACCGGCTCCTATTGGACCCGAGCTCGGCGGCTTCGGCTTTGGCGGAAGGAAAGGCTCAACTGGAGGTGGCGAAGAGGCAGGCGGTGGTGTACTCTCTCTACGCCACCAAGGCGAAGAGCATCATGGAGGTCGGCGGCGGCGCCGCTTGATGGCGGAACAGCGGTAAAAGCTCCAATCTTGCTATCATTTGGTTGTCGACAGTACGAAAACGTCGTCGTGTTTGTGTCAGTGTCGGGTTGGTGTCCGTGCAGCGTGGGTTACTATCCGGTGTTTGTTTAGTACTCAACACATGTACATGTTATTGTGCTCAAGATGATACGGACACGGTGACATGGACTCGACATTGATTTTTGAACATCCGAGCGTATTTGGTGTCTTTGCCATGTCCAATATGTATCCAACACGATGTGACACGACACAGATTTTCAGTGTCGGTGCTTCCTGTTAGGAAGTAGACGTGTTAAACAAAATTAAACCATAATAGTTCTATTATGTCTAGAAACTATCTTCCAGATTGGGTTTAGTTTTAGCCAGTTTTATAACTAGGACAAGAAGCATATGAGAAAGGAATCACCCAGCAAGCCAAATGAGAGTGGACTAGCAAAAAGTAATTAGTTATGACTAGACAGCCACATGGGCGTTGGACCCAAGTTGGGGAGGAATTTAGGCCCGTTAAGTACAAGCCTCTTCTCGATGCGGATCTTGGATGGATTTTATTGGGCACTGTTTGATGAAGCCTGTGAACTGGAGGCAGCAAGAAAGTGGCCAGCATGATGACAACGATGGTAGATGAATATCAACTTAATGTTGGTGGTGGAAGGCTTCATGTAGTGATCAAATGAGAGCTTGATTCTGGAAGTTGCTATGAAGAGGATGGTCTCTACGTTTATGAAAAATGCTTTGGTTTTCATCACTCTCTGAAACAATGCTTAGTCTTATTACAAAACGAAATTCATTTTTACTCCTAGTAGCCAACATGAATCTTCATTATTTTTTATTTCTTATATATATATATATATATATATATATATATATATATATATATATATATGACAAAGGATCTCTGACTGATGATATACTTAAGGGCAAATTGAAGGTCATCTTGATATACATGTCTACTTGAAATATCATTCAGTCTTCATTTGTCGCAACATTTTTCCTTTGTAATATTAGTAACTTAGTTTTACAATTTTGCAGGACTAGGAGTAGTGGCATTGCATGAGCTGCATTTGGCAGGATCAGAGTACACACTGCATTTGGCAAGAAAACTTGAAAGAGTATTTGTTTCGAGTCCTTTTTATATGATGTATTTGAGATTGAGACTCGTCAGGTGGTGCTTATAATTTGGATGACATATCCGATGGTAGTCAGATACTTATATTTTGAACCTGTATTTGTTGGCGATACTTTTGGTGATATATAAAGCAGTGACACTAATAATATATATTTTGTTACCCATATTCTCTAATTTATTTTATATGCTCAACTGTAATTTGCTACAGCTATTATGTTGGGAATTTGACTTGGTATATGTAATTAAGTATATGGGAGAAAATTAGCAGGATTCAGTTAAACACCATTACTATTGCCTGATAAATTTGACACCAGGTTTGGCCTATAGTACAGGGCAATTCTTTTGGTAATATTACTTTCCTGCACTCCAGTTCTGCCAACTGTATTGATGTCTTCTGATAATACTTGCAATTATTGCTAACATACTTGAATACTATATTTATCTACATTTTAAATTTTACAGAGACTGACACTGATTGTGGTGTGCCAGTGTATATTTTGATTGCTGTGTTTGTGTTGATGCTTTATAGTAGAAAATTGATCAGGCCCAAATCATCTTAATAGATGGTTTGGACATGCAACACCTTTAGATGCTCCGGTAAAAAGGGACAATAAGTAGTAGTAAAAGAAGATTTTAAGTTTTCAAAGAAGGAAATAATTTCTGTTAGTTTTAGTGAAGACATAGCTTTTAACAGAGGCAATTGGAAGAAGAAGATTCACACACCCAATCCCCCAAAATTGGGAGCTATGGAAGTAGTGTGTGACAAGAGAAGGATAAAAATTTCTTAAAAATAAGTTGATATTGAAATCCATTTTGATAACTTATGATTCCTAATGTTAATATGGAGTCCGCATAATTGGCACTTACATTGGATGAAGTTGTGACCAAAGTGTCGGACATGAAATGTTCCACCGAGACTATTTTGCATAATCTTTTTCCTTCATCATTTTACATCTCGCGTGACTTTGCTAAGTTTTTTCAAAAAGTTATCTCATGATCCGTGTAATCTTGAAACCTTCAATGGTACTAATGCTCCGGAATGATGATTATATGCAATGATGATTATATGCTTATAGCGCAAAAAGTCACACCCTCGCAAAAAGTAAAAAAAAAAAAAAAAAAAATTTACGTGCCATAGTGGAGAGGTTGAGAGTGTTGGTGGTGGATGACTCGCCTATAGACCGTGCCATAGTGGAGAGGTTGCTCAAGAAGAGTGGGGAGTCATTTGAAGGTAAATCACTCAAGAAAAAAGAGGTATTTTGCTATAGAGCTGGATTCTCGCAACGGTATAATTATATATCTTTCGGATTATTTAGTTCCATCGTCTCGTATAATATTCAAAATTTACGTTTAGATTTCCATATTGTCCAGAAGAGAGATTAGAACTCATCGTGATGGTTGACGTTGGCTGACCGTTAGATTTCGTTTTGGTCTCCATAATATTAAAATTTTGTATTTAGTTTTAGTGTACGTCTTGTATAATATTTAAATTTTGCGTTTAGGTCTCCTCCATCTTGGACGGTCGGCCTAAGGCGATGAGACCCAAATCATATTATGGATAATATAAAGATCTAAACGTAAAATTTGAATATTACACAAGATCCTTAAACTAAGTAATCCTTACCTTTTTGTAAAATTCGTATGAAAATTGTACGTCAAACGAAATTTAAAGATGGTTTACTCTTGTACCAAGTTAAACTAAAGTTGTTGTCACTGCTACTCTAGCATGTTATTATTAATACTATCCAATATTTATTCTATTAGTTATTTTCGACATTATTGTCATATTTTGGATTCATAACAGTAGTTTGAAGTTGATGTCTCTTATTTATTTCTAGAGCTTTTGTTATCTTCCCTTGTTGTGTAACAGGACAGTGAATTATCATGATTTTAGGCCTATGCATCAAATTTTCTCTTAAGCTGTGTTTGATTGGATTTTGGTTTTCATAGAAAATATTTCTATTACAAATTTTCCACAAATATGTAGTGTTTGATAGCTTATATTTCTATGGAATTATTTTCCAAAAGTAATTTCCACCAATGTGTAGTGTTTAATTATCTGCAGAGAAGAGGACTATCAACAACATCAGAAAATGAAGGTTAATTTTGTAGGTGATTACAATTTATGTGAGGTAGATCAAAATGTAAATTATGGTACTTATATAGGTAACTACTATTTTATACTGCTCTCATAAAAATCTAATGTTGCCTTAAACTTAAGACAGAAATTAGAGTGACTGAGATGTGTTTATACTTCGTGGTTCATGCAATCTAGTTCCCTTTGTACACTTCTGAACTGTTCCTTGAATTCTAGTATCTTTCCACTAGGGACTGTTTGGTTCGATGACGTGCATCGAAGTGAAAAATCCAGAAATTAATATTTTATGTACGCATTGAGGTGAAGTGGAGCGAAGTTATTTTTTGTTTTTGTTTGGGTGCTTTGAAGAAGTTGAGGTTAGAACTGAAAAATCCTAAAGTTTGATGTTTGGTTGGTTGTTGAAATGATTGAAAAAGTGTAATTTTTTGTTGAAGTGATATAAATAATATTTTTTTTGGGTGCTAAAGTAGAGAGGAAGTGGTCCTTCAACCAAACGTGCAAAGTGGGAATGCGGATTTTCTACTTCACGCTCCATTTCATAGGAAAATCTCCAATTTCGTGGCAGACAAGATTTACTGTTCATGTGAAATCACAATAAATCTTGTCTGTAAATCCTCCAACCAAACACGTGAAGTGATCACAAATTCAGATTTTGGCCACTTCCGCTCTCCATATCCTATAACCAAACAACCCCTTACGTTGAGTTGCTGGTTTTCATAATTTGGATTGCCCAACAATTGAAATATTTAGCAAAGTGCCATTCTTCATATTATATGAAGCTGGATGAGTATTGCGATGTGAAACACTTCAGTGTAGTTACAAAAACAATGAACAAAAATAAATAGCAAAATTATTTGATAAATTCCTTAGGTGATGGATATGGGAAGACGGTAATACAAGCTATTATAGCAGTTGAATCTTTGAAATGCCAATTTCGATCGAAATGTGACCATTTAATTGCTTATACTTTAGCAGTAGTTGTATTCTTCAGTGTAGTTACAAAAATAATGAGCAAAAACAAATAGCAAAATTATTTGATAAATTTCTTAGGTGATGGATATGGGAATACTGTAATACAAGCGCTATTATAGCAGTTGAATCTTTGAAATGCCAATTTCGATCCAAATGTGACCATTTAATTGCTTATACTTTAGCAGTAGTTGTATTATTAGAGTTTTGCCTTTTCCTCTGAAACATTCTCTGAGTAATTTGTGCAATATCAAAAATTTGATGGAGCTAAATGTTCTTGTGTTTCATTTCAGTTATTACTGTTGATAGTGGAAAGAAGGCAATGGAAGTTCTTGGCTTAGGCGAAGAGAAAGCTAGATCACCTTATGCTAGTGTAAGCTTCTCTATGCTATTCTCTTACAGATTTTGATGTATTTTTCTCCAGGTTTGTTGTATGGGTATCAGAATGAGTATCGGCATCAACGATACCGGCGGTTTCCGATCGGATTATCGAATTTTTTGGTATTGGATTATAATAAATTATTAACATTATAGAAAATATATTTATGTATAATTTTAAGTATTTTCAGTGTTGTTTCTTAGTAGTTTTGAAATTGAATAAAACAATACTCACCCTTGCCGATTGGTTTACATGCGATAGATAATTTTTTTTTCTTTTACATGCTTTTACATCCTTGCTATTGATCATTTTCGTTCAATTTTTTTTGCCGAATTGACCGAAAAAGAGACCCCCAATGTCGGTATTGGTTAGTATCGAGTATCGGTCGATATCGAATCTGGACATGCTAAACTGTAACGGTATCGACCATATCGGATCGGTATCGAATGATACTGCAAAGTGCAAACTATGGATTTTCTCTTCAAGGTATGTCCATGAAGCTCATCTCTGGTAGAATATTATGATAAATACAAAATAAAGAATCTTGTCTGGAGTTTTGGATGATTTTCATTTACTCGAGTGTGGTACAACTAATGGAGTTAGTTATTAATTTGGGTACGTGACAATCAACCGTGGTGAAAATTTTAGACTCCTCCATTGGTGTATGAATTAGTTATTCAACATTCGACGATCGCCTTTGATGAAAGTTAGTTTAATGCTCCATTACCCGTATATGTAACATTACCATAACTAGTTCTTGATTCAAATATGAAGCATAGTTTGCAGTATCAATCGATATCGGTCCGATACCGATACAGTTTGGCATATACCGATTCGATACCGACCGTTACCCGATAGTAATCGATACTGGCCGATACTAACCAATACAAACATTAGAGGTCTTTTTTCAGTCATTTCGGTAAAGAAAATTGAACGAAAAAGGCCAATCAATAAGGGTGTAAAAGCATATTAAGGTTGTAAAAGCATGTAAAAGAAGAAAACTTATCTATCGGTAAGGGTGAATACTATTTTATTCAATTTTAAAACTACTAAAAAATAATGAATGAAATACTTAAAATTATGCATAACTGTATAAAATATTTTATTTCTTTCTAAAATGTTAATAATTTTTTGTTTTCCGATACCAAAAATTCTGATACTCCGATCCGAAACCATCGATACTGTCGATACCGATCTTGATACTCATAAGAAGGGTCCGATACTGATTTCGATACCAATACTGCAAACCTTGATCTAAAGACATAAATTTTGATGTTGCAATCAAATATGAAATTGTACTTGGTTTGTCTTGGTTTCAGTATTAATTCACCTATCTTTTTTCCTTTCACTTGATAATGCAGGACCTAAAAATTGACATAGTTCTTACTGACTATTGCATGCCAGGAATGAGTGGCTATGATCTCTTAAAGGCTGTAAAGGTCTGAATTTTAATAAAAGGAAGTAAACAAAATAATTGTGTTATGCATTATATCTAGACTGGTCACTACAGTCCTCATTTCCCTTTTTTGAAATAAACTTTCAGGAGCACAGCTGCCCCAAATATATTCCTGTAGTGATAATGTCATCTGAATATGAGCCGCAGAGAATAACCAGGTATTTAGCTTCTTCGACACATATATATAACAGAAATTTTTGTACAAAACATTAAACTTTTATTGATTCAGATTTTTAATTAACATTCTCATTGAATACATCCTTACGATGGGCATTTTTGTTATTTCTTTGTAAATTTGACAAATTTTGTTCTCACCCTAATTTAAACGTAATTTTAATGCTCTGTACGAAATTTTATGAATGTATCTCTCTTGTTTACTTCTTATGGTTGTGAATATTGTTGACTGTTAAGTAGAACACTGGTACTTGCTGAAATAATAACATCAATTTTATTGAATAAACAATTAAATTATGATCATCATATTTACAATGATTCCTAACTAATTACTGGAACAGAAACCTTCCAGACCAATTGATAATGACTATATGCGTACCCCCAGAGTATAATACGAAGGAAAGCGCTTTCAAGATCCAGTCTATCTGACTTGAATTTGATGTATCAGTAAGGCCAGATACATGGTTGCATCAATCTGACAATCACATCATGGCTCTCCTATGTTGCACGTATACGGACAAGGATATGGATAATGATACGATACGGATATGATTATGGGTTGTAGTTATTTTTGACAGAAATAGAAGTCTTGAAATATAAAATCAGAAAACACTTTAATCACTGATAATGACTATATACGTACTCCCAGAGTATAATACGAAGTAAAGCGCTTTCAGAATCGAATCTATCTGACTTGAATTTGATATATCAGTAAGGCCACTGATAATCACATCATGACTCACCTATGTTGCACGGAAACGGACAAGGATATGGATACAGATATGATTATGGGTTGTAGTTATTTTTGACAGAAATATAAGTCTTGAAAGATAAAATCAGAAAACACTTATTTATTACTGATAACAATTGTATTCTTGACACATCATGGCTCTCCCTATGTTGCACGGATACGGGCAAGGATATGGATAGGGATACGATACGGTCATACAGATATGGTTGTGGGTTGTAGTTATTTTTGACAGAAATAGAAGTCTTGAAAGATAAAATCAGAAAACACTTTTATTTATTATTGATAACAATTCTATTCTTGACATACTTGAGTGCCTCACAACACACTTTACACCAAGAATCCTCTATTTATAATTTTTTAAAAGACACATGACCCTTTCAACTCATTTAGACAACTATTTACCAATAGACACATATCGGTATACACTAACAGACATCCTTGCACAACAAACAAATATCTAGAACTATGGATGACAGGTTCAGAAATTCCAACAATTTTCAGATTGGTACAATAAGTGATCGTCTATGTCGCAGGATATGAACATGGATATGGTTATGGACACTATATGGATACATACAAGGATATGGATAGGAACATGATACATATATGGGTTATAGAAAATTTCAAATAGGTACAATAAATGACCATCCATGTTGCAGGATATGGACACAAAACTTGATATGGACATGTATTGGTATACTAACAGACATCCTTGCACAACAAACAAATCTCTAGAGCTATTATGAATGACAGGTTCAGAAATTCCAACCATTTTCATATAGACGTACAATAAGTGATCATCTATGTTGTAGGATATGAACAATGATACGGTGATTCGGTTACGGACACTGTACGGATACATACAAGGATATGGATAGGGACATGATACAGATATGTGTAATAGAAATATACATATAGGTACAATAAGTGATCATCCATGTTGCAAGATACGGACACGATATTATTGCAGACACGATATGGACACGTATTGGTATACTAACAGACACATCCTTGTACAAAAAAACAAATATCTAGAACTATGGATAACAGGTTCAGAAATTCCAACCATTGTCAGATAGGTACAATAAGTGATCGTCTATGTTGCAGGATATGAACATGGATACGATTACGGACGCTATATGAATACATACAAGGATATGGATAGGGACATGATACGGATATGGGTAATAGAAATTTTCAGATAGGTACAATAAGTGATCATCCATGTTGCAGGATACGGACACGATATGGACACATGTTGGTATGCTAACAGACACATCCTTGCACAACAAACAAATCTCTAGAACTATGAATGACAGGTTCAGAAATTCCAACAATTTTCAGATTGGTACAATAAGTGATCGTCTATGTTGCAGGATAGGAACACAGATACGGTTATGGACACTATACGGATACATACAAGGATATGGATAGGGACATGATACGGATATGGGTAGATAGAAATTTTCAGATAGGTACAATAAGTGATCATCCATGTTGCAGAATATGGACACAAATATTGTTACGGACACGATATGGATACAGACACCATATTCCCGTTTCCGTGCATCATAATTTGCTTAATTTGTCTAAGAAAATTTGCTTTCATAAACTTTTTGGTACTTCTGTGCCTAAAAAAAAGGAGAGAATAACTTATGTAGGCTTTAAATCAATTTATTTGACAAAATTAATCTCAAACTAAGCAAATATTAATCAGCTAGTCATACGCTTTCCCTCCTTTCATACTGTTGAATTTGTAGTTACTGTAATTAGTATTCTTGAAAAGAACACTAAAATGGGTCACTATAACATGCAGATGTCGAGCCATCGGAGCCCAAGATTTCATTCTAAAGTCTCTTCAGACGAAAGATGTGAAGAGACTGAAAGACTATGCTAGACCCACGTCCGTGCGAACAACGAGAGCAGGCTCCAAGAGGAAACTGCCACTGGACCTGACTGCCGAGACCAGCAGTGGTTCCGAGAGGAGGAGGCCACGCATTGCTGGAGTCGCAGTTGCATAGATGAACTTGAATATTCAGCTTGTACTTAGGCCTCTACTGATTATATTTCATGTCGAGCTTGGATGATCATAGAATGTTGACTTCTCATGTGCAGTATCCTATATAGGGTGAGTGATGAATTTCGAAAAATAATATAATGGTCAATTAAGAATATGGTGCGTTTTTGTGTGTGTAATAACCCTTGCACTTCACAAATTTTACAATGCATGAAATTCGAAAGATGGCATGCCGAAAAAGTTAAGTTTACTCCTTCACAACGGGAAGAAATTATTCAGTGGGCCGACATTACCAAGTATATTATTTTTCGGCTGCTTGCTCTCCCGCGGTGTGTCACACTGTCATTTGAGGAAAATAAAGCTTCACCACTGTCACATGGTGACGCCGATCAACTGAATAATTTCTCCACAAGCGGATGAATTTCCTGTGAGGTTTAAATGCGGTGATACATAAAATGACTTTGGCAATCTTCAAAACCAGTCTAGATTTTGACCTGCCATACTAAAGTAAGATCATAGGGGAAACTGACATTGATACATATCATTACTTGTTGAGATTCATAGACGAGCACAACGGATGTTGAGAACATCGAACACCGAAACCCACACAAAGATAACAAACATGAACCTATTACATAGAACCAAGACAAATCAAACACATATATGTGATGGCCTCCATTATAACAAAGAAGGTAAATGCAAAGCAGTTGTCTTCCCTAAGGGTCTGTTTGACAATTGTGAGAGTAGCAGTTACGAGATATTTTTAAAGTAGCGGTTATGAGAGGTCCGATTTTAAGTGGATGCACCCCTTAATCTCTTTCCTAACTTCAAACTGTTGAAGCTGTTGTCGCTCGCTCCAATAAGCTCTGGCATCCCTCCTAGCACCAAACTCGGATATGTGGATCAAGTCGTACTTAGTCTTCATCGAAAGAAGCGGTAGATCTTCAGGCTCTGCTACTACATCTGGAATGCAAATAAGGAATGGTAAAATCAGACTGAAAACACAAGCACAAAAAACATGCATAGATATCTAATAAAAGCGCTAACTGAGTAAGATAGCATGACACCAACGTGATAATACATATATAACGATAGGAAAAGCTAACTATACTATATGTAGTAAATACAAAATCAAGACAATCAAGTTCTATGGGTTGCTAGAATTAGCTACCAAGATGATCAATCTAATTACTAATGCAGGACAAGTATACCAACATAAAGTAAACTACACATAAAACAACACGAGATACACTAACCATGGCGCATGATTCTGGAATTTTCATTTGGGAATGGTATACGGTGGTATACTTGTTGGTTACAGAATAGGGGTTGCTTAGTGCCCAATGAAATTGATTTTAGTCACATAATTCAAGACTTAGGACCAGTACCCTAGCCAGAAGCATGATGTTTAGAGCAGGGACGGAGCCGAGACTCGTGTTGACAGGGGCTGAGCGTCCAAGAAAATTAAAAAAATAACTCGTTTGTGGAAATTGATTGAAGAGAGTCTGTAATCCAATTTGTTGACACTCCATTTTCAAATCAATCCAAAAAGTGATATTATAAACCATGAAATGTTTACAAAAGAACTCTAATTTAAAATGTATGGTAATATTGAAATATTGTAATTTCTTAGCATATTAGAAATTATATATAAAAATATCAGAGAACTGACCATAAAATCAATGCAGGAGCAATAATTCAGAACCAGTATCGTATAAGTGAAGTGGGTAAATGTCAACACATTCCTTAGTAAAGAATTTTGTGCTGAAATACAGTTTTCAGACGAGCAACACTACAAAACAAGAAAGATCATCGTTTGTTTTTAATACAAGTGCAACAGATCATAATAAAATTTTGCCTGCACACATAAAATGTCCAACTTCACCTATAAATTTGATTATGCTCTAATTATATTAATTGGATGTTTTATCAGATACACATCCTTAACCCATCTATCTCGACATGAATCCTAGACTTGAATGCTTACCTCTCTAAAGGAATTGGTCTCTGCTATTCTCCAATGGTATAGGGATGGTCATAACTGCCTTAGCCAAATCTTATTATTTGTGTAATGCCAAAAGAAGTTCAAAAGCTCTAAATTGAATTAAACAAGGAAAGCCTTCATACTTCTAGATCCATTGTTCTAAATTTATGTACATGTCAAGAGAAGTTCAAAAACACAAAGATATATATTATTTTTTTTTGGATTTTTATAAATTTCAAGGGAGGGCTAGGGCCCTTTGGTCCTAAGGAAGCTTCCTCCCTGGTTTAGAGACCAGTAAAATATTACATCTAGCCACCACAAGATCTAACATGTAGTCAATACAAGAGCAAGAACAAAAACAATACGAGAAATCGGATAAATACGTTGTAAGAAAATACGATACTCGTGATCATAACAGTCAAAATATGCTACGAAACATATCAAAACTATAAACTAAGCATGCAAGTAAGTGAGGGGTAGTAAATATAAGCCATCTTTCATGTTATAACAATGGAAAGTGAAAATGGAAACAAAATCAAACGTGTAGTGATAAAAACAGATAAATACGGATACACGAGAAAGAAAGCATCGATCAAAACACGCAGTGATCGTGAACTAAGCATGTCAATAGCCGCACTATACAATGGACGGGACTCTAGACATGCTACGATCATGTATGCTACCATCCAGAGTGCGACAAATTATTGTATGGACCGGACGCAGTGCATCAGCATGTCACCCGGCACACTTCGAGTGCAAAATAACTGTTGGTGTTTTCCACTTAGCTTTAGGAGTTTTAGTTCCACATTGGAAAACCACCAATGTGTATATCTCAATATATAGTTATACTTAGTATTGATATATGCACATGTTGTGGTGGCCCATGTGGGTTGAATTTTCTAGAGGGATTAAGTGTGAACTCTTTTATGACAATCTTTATTTTGTCACCACATTTGAAAAGTTTTTCTTAGGAGCTAAGCCCAGCAGGGATTTAGCGACTCGGACTCGGGCTCAAGGACACAAAGTGGCGCTCTATTGGCGCACTTAGCATGTCAGTATCGTCGCATAAGGCTCGTGCGCTCCTTTTATGCGCGAGTTGCATGCACGGTTGCTAGCTTGGGCGCATGCGTCCTGGGACTATGCGACCAAGACACTATGCGGCCAGGTTTGGATGAGCGAGTTGCATGTGGAGGGGACATGATCTGCTTTAGGCGGCATGCGGCGCATGATTTTTTGTGCCTTCCGGATTATGCGGCGCATGCGGCTACTTTCGACGTTTGGCGGCGTTGTCTGCCTCGTGCAGTACAGCATGACCGGCGGCGGAGGCGGCGCGGACAGCGCCTGCCGCTCTGACAACCAAATTTTGGGGATTTGGTCGGTCAGCGCATATGCGGCCTGGAGTTTCCTAGGCCACATAGGTGTTATTTTTCTCTATTTTATAGAGGACCCACTCTTTCATTTGAGGAGGGAGAAAAAACAGATAAAAAATCGAGAACACCAGAAGACAGGCGGTCCTGAGTGTTCCCCTTCTACATGATGTTTCCGAGTATTTTCGAATGTGACATTGAGCGTTCCAGAAGTTTATTTGTTAACTTACTGGTTCCTGGGGGAAGATCGTTTATACGACGAATCTTGCTTTGAGCAACGGTAATTTTGACCACCCCAGCAAGGAGCTTTTCTTCAGCTTTTTTCTTTGCTTCGTTCTTTCTCATTGTAGAGTCTGCAAATGTAAAAAGAAGAACGTTTTTCTTGTTGCTTGCTATAATTTTTATTTTCTTCGAAGTCAGTTTATAACCTGTTCTTGGTTTGTGCTTCGTTGAATCGAAAAATATCAGATGAGGAACTCTTGTGTGAATCTCTGATCTCGATGACAACTTGGGTTCCAGTAGAGAACAGACCTTTGGGTCTCGCTAGTAGCTCTGCTATGACCCGCATTATTCCATCTTTGATCTACCTCGGGACTAACAATCTCAAAGCAAGATCCGAAGCAAGATGAAAGAACATCCAATCAAATCTGCTCGGCAACAAGTTTTCACAAACTTGAGAAGATTGACGGGATACACTTCGAATATTTGGATGTGGAAAGGAGTAATTTGTCAAATGTTGAACGTGAGTTGTCGGAACCTACCATTTTCTAGGATGGAGGAGTTAGCATTTGAAGGACGCGCATTCCAGTTGGAAGAAAGATTACAAGATGACTAAGGATTGCAGAGTATGCGCATATGGAGAGTACTTTGGCGCTTGGCAGACACCTGCCGCATGACAGACTCTTATCGCATGGCAGGCTCTTGCCGCATGAAAGCGCATTGAAGGTCTTGGCGCATAGCAGAGATGGCAGTATAATATCTTATATGAATGGTCATCTCTGCGCATGGCAAGATTGTCACATGGTGGCCTAGGTGCATAAAGGTCACTGCACTAGACATGACTTAGCGCATGGCTGAAATTGGAGCTTGAAAGAAAAACCAATTCAAACCAATATAGCAAGGTATAACTAAACTTGGCTCATTTGATTACTTAACTTGGTTACTATTATTGTGCAGGTTGAGTCATCAAGCATGGTTATTGACTGGTGGTTAGACACTGGTGCATCTGGCCATGCATGCTCTGGAAAAGAGTAGTTCACCAAGGAAGAGCACTATCTTAGAAGACGGTCTATATGGTGAACAAGTGTCAAGTAGAAGATCTAGGTATCAGGATTATGGTTCTAGACTTTCGGCTTGAGAAATATATTGCTCTTATTGAGTTATGACGTATCTGACTAAGGCATATCTTTTCCAACAAAGATATCTAGTTCAGGAATATCTTCAAGATGTTGGGGTAAGGAGGTGGAGAGAGGTGATGACTATGTTCAGACACAGGTAGTCAGGAAGCCGTTTAGACGGATGACTACAAGTACAAATCCTATGGAGCTGGTGCGCTCAGATATCTGTGAATTCTATTTTCTACAAAGGGCTGGAATAAAGTTTATCACTTCTTTCCTTGACGATTTCTCGGAAAACGCGTTCGCGTATCTTCTTAAAATCGAAGGGTTAAGCATTCGAGAACCTCAGAGACTTCAAGTTTGGAGCTGAGTGTCATACTGGCCTATAACTCAATAGACTCAGAAGTTATTAAGACGAAGGACATCGTTCAGCTTAAAACATAGAATTAACTTTGGAACATGCATCGTTCTTTGGATTCACATCATTCAGCTTAGAACATGGAATTGACTATGGAACATGCATCATTATTTGGATTTATATCATTCAGCCTAAAACATGAAATTTACTATGGAACGATATCTTCATACTCTCCCAGTCCATTAAAGGTACAGATAGGAAGGACGAGCAGTTGACAGTAATGATGATTTCTATATTTTTGTACAAAGGGCCTTCCAGATTGTCTATGGAAGAAGGTTGCACTTACGGTCATGTCCTAAGTACCGTACGTCACTTCTGATGTAACTCTGGTTCAAAATTAGATCCACATGAATATTATTTGAATGTGGAGGTTTTAGGTGTATGTGTTATTTTCGGAGGACCTTTTCAGCCTGAGAAGCTGGCACTTATGTAGAAGAAGATGTAGTTCAGGAAGGAGTTATCATAAATGAGACATATTTAAACCAGAACTCGAAGAGTAGTCAACAAGAAGAGTCAGGAGGTCGAAGGACCAATGATAATCTTATCACCTATCATATGGAGGTCATGTTACTTACCAATGTTGAGGCGATAAAGACCAGAGAATTAGTCTGCTAAGAGGAGGCAGTCCATGAAGAGATTGACCCCATAACAACACTTAGATGTTGATCAATTTGTCAATCTGTCTAAAGGAGCTAAACCTATCAAATGCTTGTATATCTTCAGTAGAAGAAAATGGAAATATTCAAAACAGTTGAGTTCAAGACTAGGCTTGAAGCCTAGGGGTTTTCTTAGATACAGGAGATTGAGTTCTTTGGCACCTCGTTGAAGGTATCATATATCAGGATGATGATTGCCATGACTACTATTCATAAGATGATTGTTTATCAGACGAAGAAAAGAAAACAAGTCTTGGAGGAAGACAAACATAAGAGATTCACGGACAACAGTCAAAATTATTGTCATTCAGGTTTGAAGATAGTCTGCGGGTTGGTGATATCTCAATACGACCTAAATCAAATCTCAGCATATGTCATCAGAAGTTTGACAAGTCATCTAGTCAAAGTTATCGCATGATCAACGAGACAGACAAGAGTGTGTACACGAAGTTTGCTGATAATAAAGGAGTCATCTTTTGTATCTATGTGGACGACTTGCTAATTCCAGCTGCGGATATAGAAGTATCACTAGAACAAATATATCCTTTTGGCCAGACTCAGGACATGGGATTACAAATGTCATCCTAAGGATGTAAGTTAATCCGGATGCCAAGTGGGCTTACTCAATCATAAGATCTCTGCATGAAAAGATTGGTTACACGCTTTGGGTATCAGGGTCGATACTCCTCAAGTGTAACATGAAGATGAAGAAGTCTAATCCCAGGAAAAGCATCAGACAGTTGGTATACTCGAGTATCATCAGGTGTATGATTCAAGCTACAAGTACCACCAGGCCTGATATAGCTCTTGCTGTAGGGATGCAGAGTCAGTTCACGAGCAGTATGTGTGTTGCTGAATACTGAAAACTGTGAAGAGAGTCGTCAGAATTTTCAAGTGGACTCAATGGTATATCCTACACTACAACAGCTATCCAGACATGATGAAAGGCTTCAGTGATGCCAATTGGTGCTCAGAAAAGAAGAGTGAAAGATCTATAGGAGGACGTGGCTTCTCCAGGGGTAGTACTGCTATATCATGGAAGTCGAGGAAGCAGTCTTTACTCTTAGAGTTTTATGCACTATCAGTTACAGTATATAAAGCACTGGAAGCTCTTTGATGATCTTTCTATAGTTAGTACACAGATTCAGGTGATACCGACATACTGTGAAAACCAGGGAGCTGCAGCAGTGGCATCTATTCATCTCTTCAAGGGTTTGAAGAGAACTGTGTGGATAAAACACAAAATACTGAATAAGCGCAACCAGCATGGATCATTACAGTGGTTAATGTTTGGAGCCAGGTGATTCTATCTGATCCGATCATGATAGGCCTCAAGGGCCAGTACATAATACTGAATGAACACAGCTAGCGTGGATCATTACAGTGGTTAAAAGATCAGAGTCAGATAAATCTGGTAGATCCGTTCATAATAGGACTCAAGCTTCATCTGATCGTAAGAACTATAAAGGAGTGTAGTACTCCATGCTATCGTGGGATACACCACCATGAGGTACCTCGATAGGGTAAAGCCTCAACTTTGGAGCCATGTCACAGCGGTATTAGCACCGCATATAGTCAACGTCAAGCACTATGAAGGAGCGTAGTTCTCCATGTTACTGTGGGGTGACACCACCATGAGGTACCTTGACAGGGTAAAGCCTCGGCTGTGGGCCATGTCACAACGGCAGTAGCACCGCACATAGTCAAGGACATAACAGATATGGGCTTGGAGGATCTCTGGTATTGCGGCTCTGCAATCCTACCATTTAATTTTATGCTATTGGTTCAAAGAGAAATCTACCAGGTGTTTGAAGATAAACGAAAGAAATTGAAACTAGGTTTATACGAAACCCTTTCTTTGTTTACAAACAAGAAAAAGAAGTACAACTAATCATATACGAGGATGTTAAGTACAAAAGTTTAATTCTGGGAAAATATTGCTATAGGAGTCTGATCTGCGGTCGATCACTTTTTTCCTTGGACTACACGATAACGAAGAAGTGCTGTAGAAGAAGGAGGAGAAGCTTCAAAGACTGCAGGAGGGATTGAACTCTCGTTGCCAAAGATGTTAATCAACACTCTCTGGTTATGCTCTCTCTCTCTGATCTCACTGATCTCCACCCTGTCTCCGAATTTGAATTCCGACCTTTCTCTCCATGACCGAAAGTCTCTATTTATAGAGTTTGGTCACAGTAACTAACCAGTCGGCGTAGAAACCGAACAGCGGAGAAAGCTGCACCTTTTACGCGGCGGTTATAATAACTGCTATCCACGTATGAATGATCTCATGAATCTGCATGTGACGCATGTCCCATTATAAGGTAACACGTATAATCGCTCATCGAAGATCACGGCATGCAGGCCACGTGTAGCACCCCGTTCTCCCGGTGCGGAGAGCGCGGCTAAGAAACACAAGACGGTTCGTTCGATCGGGATATATTGAATTAAGAACTCGTCCTCGTTATGGATTTGTTTCTTCGGAATCGATTCCTATATTCAGTGGACTGCGCCCCAAGGATCGGCTTAGCGACAGAGTCAGGAGGGACCTCTCCACTGCTATCTTTTATTGCCTCGGTTTTCGATGTCGCTTGTTGCTTTCGTGCTTTGAGTTGGTTTTGGGATTTACTTGTTTTCCTTGAACGGTTTCGATGGTTTTCATTATTTTCGTTCATTGACTTGCACTTCTATTCCGAGATTGGAAAGAGAGAAAGAGGTATTAATCGAGCTGTTCGTGTGCAGGTGAACGAACAGTAGACGGCTTACGAGCGGAGTCGTGAAGCGCCTCTTTCCTTTTCCCTTCCAACAATCCAAGTGAGTGGCCACCAACCCGATTAGCTAGCCCTGCTTCCAAGCTTCACATCTAATAAATCTGTATTCTCCTTTGCCCCGATCAAACGATACCAAGTAATAATAAAAGAAACCAAGATAAAAGAGAATAGACTTGGTATATATGCTTGTCAATAACTGCACGAACGGTTACTTAATGGCATGCTTGTTCGCTTGGGAATAAAACGTGAACAATTGCTTGTCTTGTACTCTTGTTGCCTCAAAAACATGAACTGTTAACTAAGTAAACGAATTGTTCGATCACGGACAACTTGTGCACAAGGTCATTAGTTCCTGCGGACGGTCGCTGGGGCATTGGCACCGATCCGGTCCGGACGAAACTCTATTGTATAGTCCATTGTGCTAGACGGGGTGGCATGTAGCGCTCCTTGTTCATTCGCTGTGTACCATTCCCGCCAGTGACTAGTGTCCATTGTGGCATCACGCCAGTGATCTCTTGTATATTTAAACCTGTTGCAAACTAACTTGTGTCTTCGTGGCAGGGAAGACATGGTAAGTATTGTGCAGGTAATTCAGACGGGCAGGTAAAATCCACCGAACGGTGGCACGTTCATTTCAGTAAATTTTATATGCTGCTTACTTGTAAATGAACTAAGGCAAGATAGAAACCCACAAATATGCATGCTTCATTAAAACAACGTGTTGATTGGTATAATCAGGCTAGCTCGCCTTCACCAGTATGTTTCGACATGCTGACCCTCGTTGAAACATGTTCTCCGCACCAAGGCGAACCGAGCGAGGAGCCGAAATCGTCTACCCGATCCAGTCCAGCTGTTGGCGCATCTTCACCGCGCCCCTTGAAGCATTTTGAAGACAGGAGCTTGCAACTCTTCATACACAAATGCAGCTCCGTGGCAAAGCTATCCTCCAGCCTGGAGGTCTTTATCATTTTGAGTTTATAAAGGGATGTAATATACAGGACTGCTATCTTATTTTGAGTCATCTCTTTTAAAAGCCGTTCGGCATATTAGTTGACTCGTTCAAGAGTTTGTAATAGATGTTCATTATCAATAAAGAGAACTTTTCCATGTTTCAAATCTGTGTTTCAATTTATCTGCGTACTCTGAATATGTGCTTGTTATGCAAATCATTAAAGCCTTGTGCGGGCGCAACTCCAGGCCCGTACGGCGGTCACGATTCGGGGGACGCCTCAAACAATTCTACGGAATCGGGTCGTGACATAGTGGTATCAGAGCACAGATTCAAAGTTCCTTAGACTTCGTGCTGGAAAAGTTCCTTTAACGATCAAATTCCTGTGCGAACTCTTGAACTCGCTAGGCCAAAATGAGATATGTTCATGCAATAAGTCCATAATACATTATGATCCTAATGTAATTTACCTTCTTTTGAAGGAATGACTCCAGCGCAATCTGCAGCGCAAACACCGGACGAAACGCAAGGCCAAGAAAGTAATTCGGATACTTCGGGAAGTTCAAGGAGCCAGCGAGCCGCGCCAAGCATCGATCCCATCCAGCAAATATTGCGGATGTTGGAGGAAAACCAACAAAGGGACGAGGCTCGCTATGAACGGGCCGAGAAGCGAGCGGAAGAGAGTCAGCTCAAGTTTCAAGACAATATAGAAGCGCAATTCTCAGTCCAACAGAAGCAGGTGGATGCCCTGCAACAGATCGTTCAGACTTTGGCTTCCAACCATTCTTCGGCAAGAATGCTGACTCCGGTGGAACAGCCCGCGCTTGAAGTAGAGACGCCGCAAATTCCAAGGACGAGGGACGTGACTACCTTCGACTTTGGCCAC
Organism: Iris macrosiphon; assembly: GCA_036927795.1. Taxonomy (NCBI): domain Eukaryota; kingdom Viridiplantae; phylum Streptophyta; class Magnoliopsida; order Asparagales; family Iridaceae; genus Iris; species Iris macrosiphon. The sequence goes on from JAYESA010000078.1 coordinate 544,102, forward strand.
TTCAAGAAAGTCTGCAACACCCCATTCAACGGGACTGAGGACCCAGTCGTAGCTCTAGATTGGTTGGCCGAACTTGAAGATCACTTCGCTCTGCTAGGAGTCCCCGAAGAGAAGCGCGTCGCCTGCGCGCAACTACAGCTCCGTCTAAACGCGCACGATTGGTGGGACGTGCATCGACGATCTCTCCAATCTGATCACGGAGAGGAGGCAATCTCGTGGACGACTTTTCGTGCCGCATTCGAAGAGGAGTTTGTACCCCCTCCAGTACAACGTCAAATGGAGAACGAGTTCGTGCAACTGAGGCAAGGCAGTATGACAGTTAAAGAGTACTCCGCCGAATTCAACCGACTCTCCAAATTCGCTAGGGCCTATTTACCTGATGTAGCGAGTCGAACAAGAAGGTTTGAAGGTGGACTACGCCCTGCCATCCATTCGTACGTAGCCGTTCATCAGTATCGTACAATACGTGAAGTAATGAATCACGCCCTATCTCTCGAACCACTTTATCCTCACGTTCCTGTCGGCGCTGTGCATACCTACAATCACAAACGCCAAAGCAACGACAGAGGAAACAACGCTAAAAAGTGTCACAATGATGGAAGAAAGCAGAAAGCAAACCAGCCTTGTAGTTTCTGCAAAAAGCTGGGGCATGCAATTGACAAATGTCGCCTGAAACTTGGATTATGCCTAGCCTGTGGCGGATCAGACCATTCTGTTCGTGATTGTTCCTTGAGTCATGATCGCCGTCCTGAACGCACTAATCCCTAACGGTAGGTCCTATTCTTAAGTTTCGGGATGAAACTTCCAATTAGTTGGGTAGGATGTAGCGCCCCGTTCTCCCGGTGCGGAGAGCGCGGCTAAGAAACACAAGACATTATCGTTCGATCGGGATAGATTGAATTAAGAACTCGTCCTCGTTATGGATTTGTTTCTTCGGAATTGATTCCCATATTCAGTAGACTACGCCCCAAGGATCGGCTTAGCGGCAGAGTCAGGAGGGACCTCTCCGCTACTATCTTTTATTGCCTCGGTTTTCGATGTCGCTTGTTGCTTTCGTGCTTTGAGTTAGTTTTGGGATTTGTTTGTTTTCCTTGAACGATTTCGATGGTTTTCATTGTTTTCGTTCATTGACTTGCACTTCTATTCCGAGATTGGAAAGAGAGGAAGAGGTATTAATCGAGCTGTTCGTGTGCAGGTGAACGAACAGTAGACGGCTTACGAGCGGAGTCGTGAAGCGCCTCTTTCCTTATCCCTTCCAACAATCCAAGTGAGTGGCCACCAACCCGATTAGCTAGCCCTGCTTCCAAGCTTCACATCTAATAAATCTGCATTCTCCTTTGCCCCGATCAAACGATACCAAGTAATAATAAAAGAAACCAAGATAAAAGAGAATAGACTTGGTATATATGCTTGTCAATAACTGCACGAACGGTTACTTAATGGCATGCTTGTTCGCTTGGGAATAAAACGTGAATAATTGCTTGTCTTGTACTCTTGTTGCCTCAAAAGCATAAACTGTTAACTAAGTAAACGAATTGTTCGATCACGGACAACTTGTGCACAAGGTCATTAGTTCCTGCAGACGGTCGCTGGGGCACTGACATCGATCCGGTCCGGACGGAACTCTATTGTATAGTCCATTGTGCTGGACGGGGTGGCATGTAGCGCTCCTTGTTCATTCGCTGCATACCATTCCCGCCAGTGACTAGTGTCCATTGTGGCATCACGCCAGTGATCTCTTGTATATTTAAACCTGTTGCAAACTAACTTGTGTCTTCGTGGCAGGGAAGGCATGGTAAGTATTGTGCAGGTAATTCAGACGGGCAGGTAAAATCCACCTAACGGTGGCACGTTCATTTCAGTAAATTCAATATGCTGCTTACTTGTAAATAAACTAAGGCAAGATAGAAACCCACAAAATATGCATGCTTCACTAAACAACGTGTTGATTGGTATAGTCAGGCTAGCTCGCCTTCACCAGCATGTTTCGATATGCTGACCCTCGTTGAAACAGGTTCTCCGCACCAAGGCGAACCGAGCGAGGAGCCGAAGTCGTCTTCCCGATCCAGTCCAGCTGTCGGCGCATCTTCACCGCGCCCCTGAAGCCTTTTGAAGTCCGAAGCTGCAACTCTTCATACACAAATGCAGCTCCGTGGCAAAGATCCTCCAGCCTGGAGGTCTTTATCATTTTGAGTTTATAAAGGGATGTAATGTACAGGACTGCTATCTCATTTTGAGTTATCTCTTTTGTAAGCTGTTTGGCATATTAGCTAACTCGTTCAAGAGTTTGTAATAGATGTTCATTATCAATAAAGAGAACTTTTCTATGTTTCAAATCTGTGTTTCAATTTATCTGCGTACTCTGAATATGTGCTTGCTATGCAAATCATTAAAGCCTTGTGCGGGAGCAACTCCAGGCCCGCACGGCGGTCACGATTCGGGGGACGCCTCAAATGATTCTAAGGAATCGGGTCGTGACAAAGAGTTGCAAGCTCCTGTCTTCAAAATACTTCAAGGGGCGCGGTAAAGATGCGCCAACAGCTGGACTGGATCGGGTAGACGACTTTGGCTCCTCGCTCGGTTCGCCTTGGTGCGGAGAACATGTTTCAACGAGGGTCAGCATGTCGAAACATACTGGTGAAGGCGAGCTAGCCTGATTATACCAATCAACACGTTATTTTAATGAAGCATGCATATTTGTGGGTTTCTATCTTGCCTTAGTTCATTTACAAGTAAGCAACATATAGAATTTACTGAAATGAACGTGCCACCGTTAGGTGGATTTTACCTGCCCGTCTGAATTACCTGCACAATACTTACCATGCCTTCCCTGCCACGAAGACACAAGTTAGTATGCAACAGGTTTAAATATACACGATGATCACTGGCATGGTTGCCATAGTGGACGTAGCCGGGGACAAGGATAGCATGCTACGAGAGAACACGATTGCGCTGCAAGCTATCCTGTCCCGAACACGAAGACTACACACGAGTTCCGCCCGGATCGGATCGGTGCCAGTGCCCCAGCGACCGTCCGCAGAACCAATACCTTGTGCACAAGTTGTCCATGATCGAACACGATGAACAAGTTAACAGTCATGCATTTGAGGCAACACGAGTGCAAGAACACGAGTACACGACAAGCAGTATTGTATGATTTATTTTGCATAGCCTCCCTGAACAATTATGCATATACAAGATGTGTTCTACTTAGCACGTTTTTATAGAACATTTGCACGAACAAGCATACAATAAGGCAACAGTTCACAGGTTTGATTGACAAGCATAATAACCAAGTCTATTGTCTTTTATCTTGGTTTCTTTTATTATTATTTGGTATCGTTTGATCGGGGCAAGGGAGTGAAGCTTGGAAGCAGGGCTAGCTAATCGGGTTGGTAGCCACTCACTTAGATTTTGGAAGGGAGAAGGAAAGAGGCGCTTCACGACTCCGCTCGCAAGCCGCCTACTGCTCGTTCACCTGCGCACGAACAGCTCGATTAATATTTCTTCCTCTCTTTCCAATCTCGAAATAGAAGTGCAGTTCAATGAACGAAAACAATGAAAACCATCGAAACCGTTCAAGGAAAACAAGCAAATCCCAAAACCAACTCAAAGCACGAAAGCAACAAGCGACATCGAAAACCGAGGCAATAAAAGATAGCAGTGGAGAGGTCCCTCCTGACTCTGCCGCTAAGCCGATCCTTGGGGCGCAGTCCACTGAATATGGGAATCGATTCCGAAGAAACAAATCCATAACAAGGACGAGTTCTTAATTCAATCTATCCCGATCGAACGATACCGTTTGTGTTTCTTAGCCGCGCTCTCCGCACCGGGAGAACGGGGCGCTACACTCTTCATACACAAATGCAGCTCCGTGGCAAAGCTATCCTCCATCCTGGAGGTCTTTATCATTTTGAGTTTATAAAGGGATGTAATGTACATGACTGCTATCTCATTTTGAGTCATCTCTTTTTTAATCCGTTCGGCATATTAGCTGACTCGTTCAAGAGTTTGTAATAGATGTTCATTATCAATAAAGAGAACTTTTTCATATTTCAAATATGTGTTTCAATTTATCTGCGTACTCTGAATATGTGCTTGTTATGCAAATCATTAAAGCCTTGTGCGGGCGCAACTCCAGGCCCGTACGGCGGTCACGATTCGGGGGACGCCTCAAACGATTCTACGGAATCGGATCGTGACACCACGTAGGTAACTGCCCCTCGCGTAGAGAAGGTTGGCATAAAAGCCAAATAACTGTCTCGTTGGCGTAAAAGCCAAGTAGCTCTCTTGTTGGCGTAAAAGCCAAATATCTGTGCTGTTGGCGTAAAAGCCAAGTCGCTATCTTGTTGGCATAAAAGCCAAGTAACTGTCTTGTTGGCATAAAAGCCAAATTCTGCGTAAAGCTTGATGCTGCATAGACAGGTAACCAGCGTAAACTAGCCAATTAACCTTCCTTGACTGAGGTCTTGAGCGTATTCGGGGCCAAATAGTTTTATCATGTACCTTTGCAAATATATCCTGATTGGCGTATTTCGAGAAGATAACATACGGCGTTCTCCTATAGCCGAATATAGCCTGGTTGGCGTAATATGCAGGGATGGTGATGTGAGCGTATTAACTCTAATTTTAGCTCTCCCAGTCATTAAAAGTAGAACCAAATCTCGTGCATTAAATGCAGAGATCTACCCCCATATCGCGCATTAACTGCAGAGACGTGCCTCGAGTTATGTACGAAGAACAGCTTTTGATGTGGCATCTGATTTCGTCTCATCCTGAGCGTAAAAGCTCATCTCTGCCTGTGTAGGATAGGCAGCGTATTCCTTGATGTGGCCGCAGTTGCACCGCCGCCACCGTGCGCAACTGCGGCCTCGTCCTCCACCACGTGAGCGCTCAGCCTCCACCTCCACCTCCTCCTCCGTCCTCCACCGCTGCCTCCCGTCGCCGCCTCCCCCTACTCTCCCACCTCCTGCCGCCTCCTTCCCCTCCCGCTCCTCCGTCTCGTACCCTCTTTCGGTGCTCGACTACCTCGGCACCCTCGGCGTCCGCCGCTCCTCCCTCCCCTCCTTCCTCCGCCGCTACCACCAGATCCTCCACTCCAGCGTCGTTGAGGACTGCAAAAATTTGACAGTCATAATTTTTTAGACAGCCAGTAAAATGCATTTAAATGCAACCTAAAACCAGTAACAAATAAGTTAATTTCAACAAACCATATATGATCCTTTTACTAATTGAATAATGTATAGTCACATAGACATTGGTCAGATGACATGAATAATAGCACAATGACAAAGAAAAATAACAGCACACAGAAAACAAAAAAAGAAGAAGAAAAAAATGGAAGGACTGTCAAAATTTGACATATATGTTGATTTTTTAGGACTGCTACCAATTGGAAGGACTGTCAAAATTTTGACAGTCCTAAAAGTTCAACATATATTTTTAAGACTGTCAAACTTTTGACAGTCCTAAAAATATATGTTAGATTTTTAGGACTGTCAAAATTTTAACAGTCCATAAAAATGAGTAAATTTTAGAAATGACAAACTTATAATTATCAATGGTAAATATTTGAATAGTTTCGAGTAATTTCAGTAGTGCTCTTATCAACAGCCCTTTTCAGAGAGTTACAAACCCAAACCCTTGTTAGAGGCATACCCAAATTATCCTTCTTTCACCGCCGATCGAGATCGATCGAGCGATTCATAATTCAGAGAGAGAGAGAGAGAGAGAGAGAGAGAGGGGGTTCTTCTATTCTTCGTCCGTCTCCCTGTTCCTATCTGTGGTGCTAGCGTAAGTTCTTTCCTCTATCTTTCTCGATTATTATTCCATAGATTGTTGCTGCTTTAGTAGCATACTACCAAACAAGTCTATGGCGAACAAATCACCACCACCACAACAACTGGATTTGATTTATTTTATTTTATTTTATTTAATTTATGAATAGTAACACGAGGGATAAGCCAAACAAGTCTGCGGGCTTGATCAACCCCCGTTCTTAGGGCAACCCCTGCGGGCTTGTGGTGCTGACTGCTCAGCCTGTTCTCCAAGTCAGTAAAGCCTAATAAGTTAATAAGCAAACAATTCCCTCCAGCTCCGTACCTAATTCCTATTCCAAGTTCCAACCGTCTGCTCTCCCGACTCCAACTCTCCGCGCTTGCCACCCCCATCTCCTCCCCTCCCCTCCCCTCCCTCTTTATCTCTGGTACATCACGAACCATCCTCTTTTATTTGGGGTTTTTCCTTCAATTTTTTATTATTTCAGATTTGATCTGATTTACTTGATTTTGGAAAAGGCAGACGTCTTGCTAAGCATATTGTTGCCTTGCACTTTGAGAATCCTGAGGTTTGGATTTGTACCTTCTCTTCTAAGAAATTTTACTACTATTAGATAGTAGAGGAAACATATTGGAGCAGATTAGGGTCGCTCCTTTAGGAAATGAGTGCATATAATTTGCAAATAACATGGGTGGGTTGTGGGTGAGACTTCTGGACCCAGGGAAATGTTTGTTGAAATGTCTATTTGGTGATTACTTTTCCTATCAAAGGCTTCTATGTTGCACTAGAACCCAAACAGAGTGGAGAAGCTAATGCTTCCTGTGTTTTGGATTTAATGACTCTCAGGTACCTAGCTTCTAGTCTTAAAGATTTTAGCTTACTTGTCTTTATCAACAACAATGATAGTGCCAATTTGATCTACAATTTTAGATTTTATATCATGAGTTATCATGCATGAGGAAACAAATAGGTAAACCAAATTTTAATCAATATCGTGTCCATGTCATAGTGTCATATCATGTTGGGTTGTATCCGTGTCCATGCAATATAATTATCGCTAATTTTTCAATAAGGATCAAGGGGCAACCATAATTAGCTCCGGCTAGGACAACCCAACATCCTGGGCCGGCCCTAAATAGCACCATAAACCCAAACCCAATTTCTTTGACTTCTCCTGTCCCCTTACCCAAAAAATTAAACCACCTCATAGAAATATACAGTTTGTTTTTGCATATATCTTACCAAAACGATACACGAATTACTATTCCTCCTATCATCTAGCTACCAATTACTATTCCTCCAATCATACTTTGGTCCGTTACTCGATCAAATATACATAGAGATGGAAATATACTTAATATTTCAAGGCATTATTATTTTGTAACTATTTTGCGTGGCTGATTGGTGCCATTTGCAGCTATGTTCTTTGTTGCTGCGTAAATATCTGGGGAAATGGTTGGTTTCCCACAGTATTACGCTGACCAGCAGCAGGTAGGTTAATAGTTTTCTATCCATCTCTACCTCTTTAACCTTTGGCTGTCATATGAGCTAACTTAACTTTTGGCATTTGTTGCTTAAGACGCATAGGCCTCCACCAGTAGGATCCACACTTGCAGGTCAAGACTTTGCTGTACCAATACCTTACCAGGTGGGTGAAACTTTACCTTATTCAGAAACATTGTCTATTTACAGTCTTCGTTAATATTATTTGAACATTGCAGTTTAGACCTGTTGCACACACACAACAATCACCTCCTGAATTCATTCCATCGTCAATCCAGCAATTCCAACCTGTTGGACACGCGTCAAATATCATACCACCTCAGAATCTGACCCCCCATTTTCCTGAGACGATTCAGCAATTAATTCCAAGACCAGAACAGCCAGGTCAAGGCCCAATCTCGTCACAAGCAAATCAGATGCCATATGTTCAACAAAACTTGCATTTCCCCCCTGGCTCGATGCAGGCCAACCATAATTCTCAGCTGCAACATAGTCCTTTATTCAAACTAGGTGATGGAGGAATGTCTCTGTCTTCATCTTACACAGTAAGCGGAAGATGATGTCTGATATGGGTGGCTACAAAAAAGTTGTATCCTTTATATATTTGTTTATGGTCTACTTATGTGTAACCTGGTTGCAGTTTTCAACATCATACGGGCAGCAACCAAATGACGTTGACAATCCGTCCCAATATCATACCATGTCCCAAATCCAACCATCTGTTAGATCTGTTGAAGGACATTGGCTGGCCCCCGGGACACGTAATGCACCTTCAGTTACGGTTTCCGTACAGGCTCTCCAACATTCTTCAGCTCCACCACCTGCCTCTTTGGTGAGAATATTTTATACTTTTACCTTGTACACTTGAACACGGACAATGCAACTACTCTTGTTTTCACATTTTTATATTTTTCTTAAATTGCAGACAAGTGAACTTGCTCAACTGTCCTCTGATTGGCAAGAGCACACATCCTCTGATGGGAGAAGGTTTAATATTTCATCCATGATTTTTTTCCTTATTATTTGCAACGAGACTGAACTATTGCATTTGTTTCAGAGTTTAGTAAATCTTGATACTTGTTTTAGTGCAATATGATATTCCTTTTCTTTTCATTGCTTTTTGTGATTATTCTCTCCAGGTATTATTACAATAAGAAGACTAAACAGTCTAGTTGGTTAAAACCTGTGGAACTGATGACTCCTGTGGAGGTGAGCTATATTGTTGTAAATTCTTCTGTCGTATTACATATGTGCTTCCTCTTATTTTTTAATAGCGATGATGAAATAAATTAGATGCTAATTCCAATTTGTGTTGACAAATGAATGAGCAGTAGAATAATGATTTTTTTTCCCGTATATCCCTTGTTCCTTTTGTTTCAGAGATTATTAAATGCTCGTCATATGAGCTACTACTCTACAGACTACTGAAATGTGTCACTGCACATCATACATTTGGAATTTTTGCCATTGACTTCTCCCCATTGTATGTTGGTTCAAATTAAGGGAGTTGTTATGTGTATCTGTTTATGTGTTGCAGTAAACAATCTCTGCAACATATGCAGCACAAGAGTTGAAAGTCTTGTATCTACTTTCCCATCTTTTTTGTTTCTGCTTCTATTCGTAATTATTTGCATGTTTTGATTGTCTTGTGTGTTTGCTAGTCTAAGCTGAAGCCTGACTCTGTATGTGTAGACACATGTGCACATGCACGCATATATAGTATACGTCTTAGATAAATGGTGATTGTACATGGGGATGTTAGCTATGCTGTTTAGACAACATCATACACCATGGAACCTCCTCCTAGATGTGCCATAGCTAGCACAAAAAGGTAAGGACGTTGATTCTTGATGTAAGCCGCCGGCAATGTGAAATGGTTTACTATCTCCTCCAATGGTAATAGGAAATAGTTCGTTATCTCCCTCAAAGAGAATATGTTTGTGTCCTGAAATTCTAGCAAACCTTTGTGTTGCTTCTTTCAATCTGCTTGGAGGACTTTGATTCCGATTCAAAGAGAATATTGTTGTTGTAGTGTAATTATAGCTACCAGAATAATAAAACTAATGATATTTTAGTGGTTTAAAGGGCATCTCAGTGCCACGAGGCTCCTGCGTAGGCAAAAACTGGGGTGTGTCAAGATGTATGCTGCCTTACCCAAATATATATATATATGGAGAGACTATTTTCGTGACTTGAAATGGCATCCTCCAGGATGCAAGTAGCGAACCTTACCGTCGCATCAGGTGGCGCCTTCTCTGGTATTTTAATATTTTCTGGAATGAAATTGATGTTAAGGATGGTATAGATTGAATGATGAGAAAGAGGTGTTAAAAGAGATCATAATGAGTGGAAACATTTCTAGCTATATATAATCAGATTTTGACATATGATAGACTTGAAGGTGAAAAATGTACTAACAAACTTAAATGACAAGTGAAAAGGAGAATAGCTTGGACCTGAATTTACTATACATTATGAACCATATAACAAATAAATAGAATATGGGGCTAGGATTTTCTCGAAGAATCAACTTTTGTAAGATTTAAGTCCTTTTTGTGAAAATTTAAAATGAGAACCGGTAAACATAATAGAAAGGAAGAGGGAAGAGGAAATGTTAGTAACTAAATCAAAGCTTGCAAAATGTCTAATTTCCTTAATTCATCCAATCTAATTTATTGGTTTAATGGTTTGGCCTTCCTTCATTCATACATACAACATAGTACCTCTTCCATAGATGATAAAATATTGCATGCAAAGTCTAGCTGCTTCTTGCTACAAAAATGATATGTATTCTGCTTCCTGCAAAAGCATTTGACAATCCATGTACATGGCATGACGTTCATTGGTATCAGCAAATTGTGCTTATGTGGATATTTAATTACATGTTTCCTTGTAATGTGTGCAATGCTTAATTCATAAGTACTTATATTTTTCGCTAGCCAGCATTTATACATATTGGAGTACACGAGTTCTTTGATATGCTAAAAGGAAGTACTTTCTACTTCCTATTATGCTTTGAGGTACATTCAGTTCCAGAACATAGTTGCCTAATTCGCCAATCCCCCCTACGTCCCATGAATTGGGACGAACGACCCCGAACGGGGTGCGTTCGCGACCCGTTCGTCAAATCTAGCGACCCGGATTTTGATGACTTTGGTTATGAACTTATGATATTTGGTTTAGTTACAAGAATATTGTCTATGCTTTCCTTCACTTGGATTTTGATGGCTTTGGTTATGAACTTATGATATTTGGTGTATACTTCTATATAATTGTATATGGTACAAAAGACGATCCAGATAAAAACGAACAACGACCCAAAATAGCGTACCGAATAAGCCTACCCCCACCGCACCGCGTACCGGCTGAGGTACCGTATCGCGTACCCGTACCTGTACCACGTACCAAAGCGACCCACGATCCTGGTAACATTGTTCCAGAACATGGTTGTCAGTGGTTCATATCAGAGGCTTATTTGATCATTCATCCTTCTTCTCAAATGATTTTTACAGTGAACTGATAGTATCATTGTGGTTATGGTCTTTGTTAACAAACAAAGATCCTTTCATGAGATTGGTTTACAGGATTCTGTTGTCATTGTACTTGCTATTTTACAAGTTTGATAGAATGTATTTACAGAACTTGTCAGTGTACCCACCAAATGTTATCACTTCCACATCTGTTCTGTTATCTTGTGTTTTTTAAATCTTAGTACTGCTGTACACTATGTGTATGACATTGGGTTATGAAACCTTTTATATTAGGCTATGTGATCTACCTGGGCTGAAGATTTTCTGCACCGTGAGATGTTAATGGTAACAAATTTCTCAATTTTACATTTGCTTTCTGCAAATGCATATATGATGTCCACTACTTGTTCAATGTGATATTTGGGCAGAAAAGGCCTGCATATGTAGGTTTTGTGGGAAGCTTTAGGTGCTCATGTATGGCTTTCGTTGATCATGTGAAAAAAAAAAAAAATTTATGGACTCAAGAAATCCTAATATGAACTAGTGTTGATGGCATTTTATTTTGCTGCTTTTGCAACACAACAAAAGTTGTCCTTCAATAATTGGTTGGTAATTGTAACACAGATTTCTATAAGATATAGACCTACAATACATACTTTGACATGCCATGTAGCATAAATCGGTATAACATATTTTGATAACATACTCAACAATGTTCTAAAAATCGGTCTAGGCGGCCGCCTAGGCGCTAGGCACCTAATGCCTGCCCGATGTCCGACTAGGGGACCACCTAGCCCCCCACCCCCACCCCCCACCCCCCACCCACGACTATGCATGTTTTTTGGTTTTATGTACTTTTTCCTGCATTTTCAGTAGGTTTGTTGTTTTTTAATTTTATTTGAACTGCGACCGCCTAGGCGCACAGTGCCTGCCCAACTAGCACCTTTTACAACCTTGATGACTCACAAAAATAAGTATGTAGCATGAATTTATTTGCCATGACTCTTTTAAGGTACCAACAAGAATCATAAGTAACAAATTTTTCATGCAGTATGACTTATATTACTCTGAGATATTTGGGGAATAAACTTCCTGGAATTGGAGGGTCCAACTACCATGTCTTAGACTAAAAGAATTCTTACCCAACACTTAATGAATTGATTACACCAGGCAGATAATGCAGCACAAAGATCTCTTGTAACATTCAATAACTCTTAATGTATTACTATTGTTGTTGTAAGCGGACAATTGTTGATTTGGAGACCTTGTATAATTGTAATAAATGAACTTTCTGATTGACGTATATTTGGAAACACGGTTTGGAAAATCATAAGAGAGATGTAGCTCAGTTTCTCTTCTAGGAAGGACGGACACTCCAAAAATTTGTGTATCAGACAAGCAGTGCACTCAAAATAAACTAGGATATGAAGATATTTGCAAGGTAGTCAAAGGCGCAAGGCGCACTCGAGGCGCAAAGGGTCGCCCGAGGCTCAGGGTGCACGTCCGAGCGACGCGAGGCACAAAAATTATATATATATATATATATATATATATATATATGTGTGTGTGTGTGTGTGTGTGTGTGTGTGTATTCACATCGGATTTCTATGTTGATAAACATGTGTGCTTCAAATTCTCCCATGTCTAGGTTGCAATCACTTTGAATTGAGTGAGTGAGAGAGAAAACAGTAAAAAAAAAGTACATCAGTTCAAAAAACAGTCTAAAAATAATACAACAGTTAAAAAAAAGTCTAAACATGTTATTTTTTCACAAGATTTTCAAGGCGCACCTTAGCTATTCTAAGGCGCACCTAGGCGCGCCTTAGGTGTGCCTTAAGAATTGCGCCCCGCCTGGAGTGCTCTGAGGCGCTGCCCCTGCGCCTAGGAGCAAGGCGCGCCTTTGACTACACTGGATATTTGTACATGTTCGCAAGTCCAATGTCAAATTTCTTCAAGTCTACTACCTTTCCTACTCTTACAAGTCTATAGATACATGTATCGTGTCCGTGCAATAGTCTCTCTCATGGTGCTTACCTACATAGAGAACCCTTGTGTTATTCTCATTCTAGATTTCATTTTCACGTAATATAATGGTTGACACTTTGCCTGTTTCCACTTTATCTTTAGGTTGCTTGTAATTTGTTGATTCTAATATTTTGGTTACACTTAGAGGCATAATATCATAGAGAGACTTGATTAAACCTGCCCCAAAAGGCCAACAGATAAGTAGTTGTCGTAGGGTATGTTTCGCTTGCTAAATTTTCCAACTCCTTCAATATCACGCCCCCCCCCCCCCCCCCCCCCCCTTCTCTCTCCTCCACCCAAAAAAAAAAGAAAAGAAGAAAAAAGAAGAAGAAGAGAATATCGTGTGTCGGACAGGCTACGCAACTACAACTACAGGGATGTACCATTCGTAAAGCGATTGTCGCATGACGTAGGATATATATCTGTCACGCATAACAATTCTAATAATAACAAATGAAAGAGACTAAGTTTATAAAAACTGTCTGTTTTATTGATATAACAAATGAAAGAGTATACTTCCACAATACAAAAACTTTCTAGCTGACTATAATACAACAAAAGTAGGAGGATGGACCTGGGATAAAATGAAACTTGAAAGGGGAGAAATTAGTTCCTTTTAAAGATAAAGTAATAAAATAGGATGATGGACCTGGGAAAAGATGCTAATGTATTATGTATGTATGTGGTAAGATGTGTCAAAATGTATCAAGAAATAGTGGAAAATATTTTAGGAGTATCTAGAGGCAATCAATGGACTTTGATAAAATGTTGGTCATGAAATGTGGAAGTCCGAGAGTTACCTAGGGCAAAAAGATCTATAAAGATTGTCACAAGTGTAGAAATTGAAAAAAAAAATGAAAGACTAAGTTAATAAAACTATCTATTTTATTAATATAACTTTGTGGTACATAGTACAACTTAGAGTATACTTCCACAATACCAAAGCTTTCAAGCTGACTATAATACAACAAAAGTAGGAGGATGGACCTGGGATAAATGAAACTTGAAAGGAGAGAAATTAGTTCCTTTTAAAGATAAAGTAATAAAATAGGAGGATGGACCTTGCAAAAGATGCTAATGTATGTGGTAAGATGTGTCAAAATGTATTAAGAAATAGTGAAAAATATTTTAGGAGTATCTAGAGACAATCGATGGACTTTGAGAGAATGTTGGTCATGAAATGAGGAAGTCCAAGAGGTACCTATGGCAAGAAGATCTATAAAAATTGTCACAAGTGTAGAAATAGAAGAAAAAAATTAAAGACATAAATTAGCAAAGGAGGACTATTAGTGAAGCTAAATCTAAGACCTATGATTATTTGTACAAGACGTCATAAATTGATGGATAAAAAGATGTTTATAGGCTTACTAAGAGTAGGAAAAAGAGTAGAGATCTTACTTGTATAAAGAGTAGAAACAAAAAATATTGCTAAAAGAAAATAATATTAAGCAAAAAAGGTAGAAGGGTTATTTAGAACAACCTAGAATGTTTTACTATACAAAAAATGAGTTAGTTACGGATAAGTCATAATGTTATTGTCATCAGAATAGGACTTTTGAAGTTAAGAAAGATTTAAAAAACTCATGATGTTCCTAATTGAGTTTTGGAATTGTTTATAAGAGAGAATTTTGATATGATTGACTAATTTATTCACTAAATCCTAAGGACTAGGAAAATAAGAACTCATGATGTTCCTAATTGAGTTTTGGAAATGTTTATAAGAGATAATTTTGATATGATTTGACTAATTTATTCACTAAATCCTAAGGACTAGGAAAATGCTCGATGATAGGAAAATGATACTATAGTACAAATATATAGAAGGGAGTTATACATTAGCTGTACTAGCAATTGTGGAATTAACCTTATGAGACATACCATGAAATTCTGAGAGACTAATAGCGCAAAGATTATGAAACAAAATAAGAATTTCACAGTACTAGTTTGGTTTTACGCGAAAGAGTTCTACTGTGGAAGTCATTTACTTAATAAGAAGGTTAATGAAAATATATATAGAAAGTAAGAGGTATCTACATATGTTTTTTTAGTGACATAGAAAAGGATTATTATAGAGTACCTAGAGAGAGTTAATGAAAAATATTGAGAAAATAAGAGGTATCTACATACATGCTTTAGTGACTTAGAAAAGGATAATAATAGAGTACCTAGAGATTATATTATGAATTTTGGAGAAGAAACAAGTATGCAATAGCTATATTGACATTACAAAGGATATGTTTCGTAGAGTTACAACTATGTGTAGACCAATGGTGGAGATATCACACCCATTTGCGTCAGGTTGGTTTACCTCAAGGATACCAAGCCATTTCCATCGCCGCTAGTTATATCAAGGATCAACATGAAGTCCTTGTTTGTGCTAGTTATGGATGAAATTAGTAGCCCTTGTCGATGATATTGTACTAGTTGAGACTAAAGAAGGGTTGGATTCTAAATTAAAAAAAAAACATAGAGAAACTTTGGAATCTGAATCTTTTAAATTAGTAGGACGAGAAGAGAGTATATGTACCATTTCCATCACCTCTGGTTGTATCAAGGATCACATGAAGCCCTTACTTGTTTGTGCTAGTTAGATGAAATTAGTAGCCCTTGTTGATTATATTGTACTTGTTGACTAGAGAAGGATCGGATTCTAAATAAAATTGTAAAGAGAAACTTTGGAATCTAATCTTTTAAATTAGTAGGACGAACAAGAGTATATGAATATAAATTCAAGCAAAGGTCAAAAAGAAATTAGAGAGTAGTATTCATTGAACGACAAGAGGTACCTATGAGCGAGGGATGGTTGAAATGGATAAGTGTTTCGAGGGTGCTTTGTTCTGGCAAGATACCATTGTAGTTGAAAGGAATTTCTATAAAATTGATGTGTTGGAAAACTAAAATATATGTGTTGGAAAATTAAAAAGCTTGTCCAGAAAATGAGGGCAGCTGAAATGAGAATTCTGATGAGTGGCGGTACATTAGAGAATAGGACAATAAATTAGGCATTTGAGGATAAGTCGGAGGTTGCACCATTTGAGGGTAGCTGAAATGAGAATTCTGATGAGTGGCAATAGGACAAGAAATTAGGTATTCGTTGGAAATCGGAGATGGCACCATTTGAGGATAAGCTGAGAGAGACATCAGGTGGTTTGGACATTGAGCAACATAGACCATAGATGCACCAGCTAGGATGAGATAAAGATTTATTCAAGAGTAGGTCTAAATGAACTTTGATTGAGGCTGTAACGAGGGATATGGTTTCTCTGCATGCCATAGAAGACATGGCACCTAACAGAACTCAATAAAAGAAAAGGATTCAAATAGCTCACCCCAAAATTTTGCGATAAAGTCTTTCCTCTTGTTGTTGTAAGGTTTTGATCTACATTGTACAATTTATACTTTACGGTGCCCCTAAATGAAGTTTTAGAGGTAGACTTTTGTACTTCTGGTACTGCTCTTTTACTTGGATTAAGATTGTGTATGAACCACGATTGTTTTGCTCTTCTGTCGGTTTCTTTGATCCTTTTATATTTTATTTTAGCATAATCAGCCTTCTTGATGAATTACAGAAGGCCGATGCGTCGACTGCATGGAAGGAGTACACTACTCTGGAGGGACGAAAGTGAGTTCATGTCCGTTTGAAGGGTTCTTGTTATTTCTCTTGGCTTCTTTGTACTTTTGCAGATACTTAGCTTATTGTCTTGACGATATTCCACAGGTACTTTTATAACAAGGTCACTAAGCAATCAAAATGGACAATTCCTGATGAAGTCAAGGTATCTTTTTTGTCTTTGTTGACCCAAGTAATTTTCAATTTTTTTATTTTCTTTCTCAATTTCATGTCTAATTTTATCTTACCATTCAGTTAGCTCGAGAACAAGCAGAAAGGGCTGGGATTCAACCTGCAAAAGTAGAAAATATAGAAGCTTCTCTTGTTCCTGCTGCTACCTCTCATCCTTCTGTTGAAGTACCTACTTCCATGGCTTCAACAATAGATTCTGCTCCTGTTATTGCTGTGCCTGTAGGATCAAGTCAGTTTCCAGTGAATGTCGATGTTAGTTCTGTCAACCCACCGAGCATGAATGCCTCCGTATCGCCATCTATTGCTGCTACACCTTCTGCGGGAATCCCTTCTAATTCGTTGTTAGGATCAACAAAAGCAACTGTTATGCTGAACATCTCGACACCTGCCACTCCATTACCTACCAGCTCGGTGGTTGTGAATGACATAACAGATACTACAGAAAAGACAACAAAGTATTGATAGCACTAGATATTCTCGATGCATACATTTTTCTCTTCATTAGACAATTTGTTTGCCCTTTTTCTAAAAATTCCTTTTTATAGGAGTAACGATGAGAGCATTATTTTTTCAAATGTTGGAGATGGTCCGGATATTACTTCTCAAGATCTGGATGTATGGCTACCACTTCGTATAACTGCATTTTCACGTAGTACTGTACTTTACTTGTACTTTATAATGTTGTGATGTCTAACATTGCAGGAAGTCAAAAAGGACAACACATCTGTTGTAAAAAGCATTCTTAGTCCACTGGAGGAGAAACCAATTTTGGAAGAACCAATGATCTATGCTAATAAGATGGTAACTAATTCGTTTTGGTTACTCAGTGTTCTCTCTGATTCTATGCCCTTCAAAGTTGTAACTTTTAATGTAACTCTTTCAGGAAGCAAAGAATGCCTTTAAAAGTCTACTGGAATCTGCAAATGTTGAATCTGATTGGACTTGGGAACAGGTATGCTGATTTTTCTCTGTTTCTATGCTTGCTTTTGAGATTGTATACAGCTGATCTGAGAAGGATACTTCAGGCTATGAGAGTTATAATTAACGACAAGAGATATGGCGCTTTGAAGACATTAGGGGAGAGGAAGCATGCATTCAATGAGGTAGACCATGAACTCTTTCTTGTTAAGTATGACAGCTTTTTCTAACTAATGATGTAGCAGGTCACAGGGTTCAGTACCATTAGTTGCTGCATTCTGCAGCTGATACTTTTAATTGTGTTAGTTATTATCTATCTTTTATTTTAGTACTTGGGAGAAAGGAAAAAGAAGGAACTTGAGGATAGGCGTATAAAGCAGAAGAAAGAACGTGAAGGTTTCATGAAAATGTTAGAAGTATGTTTTGCTTTGAGGAAGCCCTTTGCTAATTGTGTACTTGTTTCATTAGTAATTAATTCATTTTCTTTTCATGGTTTCCTACAGGAGTCTCAAGAACTTGCATCATCTACCAAATGGAGGTCTCTACTTCATACTATGCATATTAATATGGGTGCAAAACTGCAGACCATTTGTTGTCTACTATATAATACATGTTTCTCTTTTGAGTTCAATTTCAAATCCTCAGATAGTGGGGCACTGTTTATTCTAGCTACATGGTATCATATTGTCACATGTGATCTTTCAGCAAAGCAGTGATCATGTTTGAGGATGACGAAAGATTCAATGCTATTGAACGGATGAGAGACCGTGAGGATCTTTTTGAAGCTTATATGGTGGAGCTTCGTAAGAAGGTTTGAGCTCCATTTATTTCTAGGATCTCCTTCTTGTCGCACTTATTTTCACATGTTTCTTTCTTGGCATGCAAAGTTTTTTGTTTATTGTTTTATATAATTTTTTACCTTTATTTTAGATGTTCTCTCTATTTTGACCGGATTGTGATGGCTTTTTGTTAATTCTATATAAACTATTATCTTGTTTTAATGATCATGATAATTTTGTGCTGGCATGAAATGCCATAGTGAACTGCGAATTACTTATGGGCCTTTGTTTTAGAGGCATGTACGCAACTTTTGACTAACATTTTGGGATGTTTAAGCAGTGGTGAACTAAGTTCTGCTACTTCCTAGTTGTTAATAATATCAATATTCACCCTCAACCCTAGCAATAAAACTGGATTTTTGGTCTAGTGAAGGAATTTTTACACTGGTGTCGAACAATTTTGGTATCAGGAACACAGACATTGAGTTCGAGTTCAAGAAGCTATTGCACTAATAAGCAGGGTCCATCATTTTGGATGTAATCATGAACTGTATGTAGACCTGATTTGAACTTACCCACCCTACCCCTACTCACTATGAGCAACCAATTCAATGAAATCTGATTGATCCTTAACCCAACCAGGTCAGTTCAGCTAAAACTGAATAGTTGGTATGCCATAGATGTGTTGGTGCACCTGATAACCAACTTTACTTTTGGGAAGGTACTTCTCTTGTAGGAAGACTGAACCTTTGATTTGGTTAGATTCTGTCATTTGTTATGATTTTCCTGAAGTAGAAGGGCTGAAAAGATTTAGGCAACTTCATATTGCTGAAACTATTGGGCTATTGAATAACTAGGTCTTACCTTTGGACAGTCTCCGATCTAACAGTCAATGATCCATTGAAGGAAAGTCAAATAGGTTTTTCTGTACAGCTTTAAGTTGAAGTAATGAAAGATGAATGAAATTGAGGGAATGTTGGAACGGCTTACAACCAAGGCGTCTCTTTATTACACACTCACACTCAAAGAAAACCATGCAAGGTTCATTTATTTCTTCCCAATAAACAGGAAACCTTGTATAGCTCCTTTTTTTCTCTCTCTAGTAACTCCCACCACCCCCCATTGACATATGGGTTTAAGGTTTTTTATGTTAGTTTTAGTGTAAATCTTTCTGTCGTGAATTTTAATTTCTGGATGTAACTTCTTCGTTATGTATCTTCAAATATGCAGAAAAAAGCAAAGGCAGCTGAAGAGCATAAGCGGAATGTCATGGAATACAAATCTTTCCTTGAATCATGTGACTTTATCAAGGTTCTTTTGGAACTGGTCCTCAATTTTGTCATATATGTCCTGTGGCTTGATAGTTCTACACTAAGTACCTATTATATAATATTTCTTGATGCCTTCAGGCAAACAGCCAGTGGAGAAAAGTTCAGGATCGACTAGAGGATGATGAAAGATGCTCTCGACTTGATAAATTTGACCGTTTAAAATTTTTCCAGGTACTCTTTCCTTATTTTACTTACTCAAGGAACTTTTTCTTATTATTATATGTATCTTTCAGGATTATATAAATGAGTTGGAGAAAGAAGAGGAAGAGCTTATGAAAATACAGAAGGTGCATTGATTTTATTTTCTTAATTATCTTATGTAAATCTGCTTGCTCTCCGTTTTCTAATTAAGCTCGGGAATTGTTGGTGAGCAGGAAAAAATGAGAAAAGAAGAGCGGAAAAACAGGGATGAGTTCCGCAAATTGATGGAACAACATGTTGCTGCTGGCATTCTTACAACTAAAACTCACTGGCGTGATTACTATATGGAGGTAAGATTTTGATGCTTGGACAATGTTGTTAAATGACATGCTCACTTGAATATACATCCAGGTTAAGGATTTGCCGTCCTACCTAGCAGTGTCATCAAACACGTCAGGTGCAACACCTAAAGATCTGTTTGAAGATGTCGCAGAGGAGTTGGAGAAGCAGGTTACTTTCTTACATTCTTTGTAAATTTGCTGCTCTCCTTATACGTTATATATGCTAGCATTTGATTGTGAGGTTGATTTGACTACTTTCAAAGTTTTGGTTAAACAATCACTTGCAAGTTATTGTATATGAAAGGCTTGCATATTGTATGTTTTGAGTGTGGAAAATATGGACAGCAGGCCGAGTCTTTTCCGGTTGAAGATCCGGTTGCTTTAAAGACTTTTGGATCCCGGTATACGATCTAAGTGAAGTCATCCCTTTCCTCTGCCTCTGAATACGAAGTGGATGAGGGAGAAGAAGCTTATATCTGGCAGATCTGTTCGTATATGCAGACAGTTAGCTAAGGCTCACTGCCACTTTCATCTTGAAGGAAGCCTTTAGCTCACTGGCATTAACCATAGTCCCAATCATACTAGTGTGGTGATTAATCTCTTATGTCTGACTTCATTTCTGGGCTGAGCATACTTTCCCATCATCTACTAGTCTCCATATCAAGGGTGTCAAGTGTTCAATCTCATCATGTCGGCATCGTAACCTAATTTCAGTGCTGCAAAATACCCTGCTGACTTGTTTTCTTAAGCCCACGATACCCACTTCTGACTTCATTTATGGGCCAAGCATATCTATCCACCTTCGACTGCTCTCCATCACCAAGGGTGTTGGCGGTCAATCTCATTATTCAGTCAACCTAATTTCAGTGCTGTCAATGCCCTTCTGACACTTCTCGACTCACCATAACTACTGCCAACTTTTCGTTTCTTTTCTTCCCTCCTCTCACCAGCATTTGTTTCATGATCTTTGTGGTAAGGAACATCGGATAATGAAGCCTTGACGACGTTGGAGCTCCGGTGAACTTCACTGCCAGTGGCATAGGGTGGTACACAGGAGCCAAGCCTTGTATTGTGTTCCCAAACATTTGAAGTTAGATTTTCTTCTTGATTTTTTCGACACAAATTTTGGGATAAAGGTTTTGTTGTTGTAGATGTTGTTCTTGGCTTACGTTATGTTGTTCGTGGCTTTATATCAATGATTGTGCCAAAGCTTCCTAGTCAGATAGACATTTAATCTTCAAAAAAACGTACCCTAGGTTAGACAAATGTTGATAACAGTCACCCTTCACTTTCTTTTCCTTTAATGTATCGTTCATATATATATATATATATATATATATATATATATATATATACAAGGAAGGATCCACATCCCCTCCTATTATGCATCCCCATGTTTACAACCGTTGGATCTTGTTTAAGTCATCTAATCATAACCGTTGATTTCAATGGTTTGAAGCAACGGTTAAGATTAGATGACTTAAACAAGATCCAACGGTTGATAACATGGGGATGCTTGGGGATGCAAAAAATCGGCGATGTGGATCCCTCCTCTCTATATATATATATAATTTTTTTTTTTATGTGTCCATGCCTTCATGGATGTATTTGTATTCTGGTTGAACAAACCTTCATTCATATATAGTGAGAATACAAAGTAAGAAAGTAC
Organism: Iris macrosiphon; assembly: GCA_036927795.1. NCBI lineage: Eukaryota > Viridiplantae > Streptophyta > Magnoliopsida > Asparagales > Iridaceae > Iris > Iris macrosiphon. Next base: position 565,859 of record JAYESA010000078.1, read on the forward strand.
CTTCTTCGTACAATAAAGCTGATCCTAAATCCCTCTTGAAGAAGACATTTCCACCTCCAAAGATAATATTAGAAATTGCTTATTTGACAATTCATCAACAGAGAATGCAAGGAGACGAAAAGAAGTTTTGCAATTTTTTAAATCTTATAATAACAGTCATGATGAGATGAAAAATTGATGGAACAGTTGAAAAACCATCTGAGATGGCAATGAAAAGGTTTTCTTTATCACATTTTATTAATCTTGAATAGTTCAAGCATAAAATTACATGGTACATATTGTACCTTGTAGAGACATTAAACATGTATGTTTGACTATGATGTCACACAACTATTTCTTCTCCTCTGCACAAGGTCAAGTATGATGCTTCAGCTTCTGTGCTTCAAAGTTTGTAAATATTTTTATTGCATAGTTGAACAACCATCTGAGATGGCAGTGAAAAGGTTTTCTTGATCACATTTTATTAATTTTGCATAGTTCAAGCATAAAATTAGGAAATTACATGGTGCATATTGTATCTTTTAGAGACATTAAACATGTTATGTTTGATTTACGATGTCACACAATTCTGTATGATGCTTCAACATCTGTGCTTCAAACTTTGTAAATATTTTTATTGCATTTTTTGCATGGACTTATTTGACTATTAGATATTATATACTGGTTTGTTTGCTCACTATTTGCATTTCATATTACTTTTGTTGGCAGTATGGTGACGATAAAACGCGAATTAAAGATGCACTGAAGAACAGAAATGTATTTTGACCTCTGATTCTCTACTTTCAACTTCTATAACTAAAACAAGTTTATAACTGTAAAGTTGTTGGACAGATTGCTTTGACATTGTCCTCGTCATATGAGATCTTCAAGGCTACTACATCAGAGGATGACAGTTTGGGAGCGATATCTGAAGTAAACCTGAAGGTAGCTGTCATTAGTATTTCATATCTTACCTCACATTGCTCTTCTCGAAGGTGCATTTGAGATTAGCCATGTTCGTCCTCGTTGTTATTATATTTATTAAATGTAAATACAGTTGTTTATCTGACTCTGTTCTGCCACTTTATATTGTCATTATTCTTGCAATGTTTTTGTAGTCTTGTATGCTTTGTGTATTCAAAAGACACCTCTTACATATACAAGAAGTGGGAAAATGACCTAAATTCTCCTGTGAATCTTCCTCTTATAAGTTAAATCTTCAGGTCTACAACGATACTTTTCATGAAGTTCCTATGGAGAGACATTTTCATGATTTTTAAAGCACATTCTTCCTCGTCATGTATGAAGCACTGACTTGGATACAGGACACGGATGATACAATTCGGATCATGTACCTTGGGCTATGCTTTGACTGTTGGGTATCCAGAGTTGACGTGGTTATATCAATCACATACATAGTTTCTGCCAAGCATCCTGTTTGACATGGATGTGGTATCTCTATAGAATGTATCATATGTCATCATTGTTAATGCATTTACCACCAATATGTTATATGATTCCCGAATCCCCACAAAAGTGGGATAATAAGCTTTGTTTTATCTCGAATATGTAAGTATTTATGTTCATAAATACTTGTATAAGACACAACATGGACACTCCAAAGTACACTAGGGCATCTCAAAACTGATGATGTCTGTATCCAGTCACAGTGTATTTCTGTTCATGCAACATAGTTTAGATCCAATCTTACTAAAGATGGAAGTTCACAAGGAAACAAGGAGGGAACCTAAAAGGCTAAACCTCTGGGGCCAAGGCGGGTCTTAAGCATGAGTTGGCATTATTAAATGATTTCAATATATATAAAAAGAAATGTAATAAATTTTTTAAAAATAAAGGTGTCTAAACCATCATAAACATAATAGACGCTAGACTAAATTTTAGCTGCAAATAAGCATGACTTGTCAAAAAAATAGTATAAATAAGCAATAAAAGTGTTGGATTAAGAAATTGAATCAACTGGTAACAAACTAATAAGAGAAGAAGTAACTGCAAAAATGAACCAATTTTTATGTGCTACCACAGAACTGTTGAAGGCCTAGGCGGGATTAGCAAGGGCCTGGTAGGAGTCTAGTACCTGAAACTGGTTGGGCCGCCGAGGACAGACAACCTAGGGCCCTAGGCGACATAGTTATTTGTAGAAAGGCCTCGGCATTAAGTTGTATTTCACTATAGACTTTGATCCGGTTGCACCTGTCTGGTTGCTTATTTGTAAAAACTATGCATCCTCTAACCAAGTTTTCTCTGACTAAATGTAGGTTCAATATGTGGGTGGCCTAGATAATAAACTACAGTCCATTGGGCTTGCAGTTGCAACAAATGTTGATTATGTAGGTCTAGGTTCATAATAACGTCATGTCACATTATATACAGTATTTTATCAAAGAGAGGTAAAAACACCACCTAGACAAACATTAAACACATAGATATCATCTTTTTAACTGTTGCAAACTTTACAAGTGCTTAAGGGCCATTTTGGATTAGTTTACGAGATAGGTGCTCAAAGGTCCGTTTGTTGAAACCCTCGTTGGGAGGGTATCCCCAGGCATTCGAGCACTAAATGAATGGGATCATTTGGTTAGGATGGAATTGAGGCCCAGCCAAACGGCTAACCTTTACGTTTGAGCTCCAAATAGAGCCCACTTGAAACGTAAATATAATCCAAAATGGCCCTAAATCATACTTCCATCTAACGTTGTGTAAACTTGGACCTCCCAAGTCCCTGTATATAACAAAGCTAGGTAGCACTTGGATGTTGTTTTCAATACTGCCCAAGGTTCGCGGTATCGGTATTGGATCCTTCCTATGAGTATCGGTATCTGCGGTATCGGCAGTATCGGTTGTTTGTGATCGGAGCATCGGAATTTTTTGGTAATGGAAAGCAAATGGTTATTAAATTTTTTTTTTTTTTTTTTAGACATTTAGGCATAATTCTAACTACTTTTCTCTATTGTTTCATAATAGTTTTGGAATTGAATGAAATAATAGTCATCTTTGATGATTGGTTTACCTGCAATAAATAAGTTTTTTTTTTCTTTTCATTAACATGCTTTTACAACCTTACTATGCTTTTAAATCCTTGTCGATTAGTCTTTTTCGTTCAATTTCCTTTGCCAAATTGAGTTGAAAAGAGAACTCCAATGTCGGTGTCGGTCAGTATTGGATCAGGACATGCCAAATTATATCGGTATCAGCTGTATCGGTTCAGTATTGGCTGATACTGCAAACTATACTGTCACAAAACTCATGCGTAGGAATTTTCATGTCTGGACTCTGGAGATGTTTTCTTGTTCCTTCCTCTTCCGTCCATAGTGTGGCTCATTGTAACATACTAGCTATCTCCCCTGTATTTTGAGCATCGAGCAAAACCATTATGTTCCATTGTGAATGAGAATATCTTTGATCAACAACATCTACTCATATCAAGGTTTATGTCATTTTTGAACACTGCGATCAACAAGCAGCAAACGTAGGTTATTCCAGAAAATAAAGGTGCTTGCCTGGTTAGTTTTTAACACTCTTGTTGGCTTCCACTCTGCAATAGATAGTTCTTTAAGGGGGGATACTTACCCACCATCTATTTAGTATCTAAAATGCGGTACACCTTATCTTATTTGAACAATTCTTATTTTAGTCACTGTTATATTGTTTTCTTTTATGCATTACAAATATTCCTCCTTCCCAACCCCTTCAAACCCAACAAACAATCACTCCCCATCCCAGTCGACCCTTCCATGCCAAAGTAGAAAAAAGAGCTCCTGGCTCCCCCGGTCTGTCATAAGTTTCTATGATGTTTGTATATTCTCTCTCAGAATGCTTAAACTGTGCATCTGGTTTCCCCATCATTGCAGCTCATATTTGATGAACTACTAGAAAAACTGAAGGATAAGGAAGAGAAAGAAGCTAAAAGATGTCAACGTCTCGCAGACAGGTTCTCGAATATGCTTTACTCGGTCAAGGTATTATAGCATGGTATTGAAAGCAATAAATGGACAAATCAACATTACGTTTTTTGCATGCTGTGGTATTTTTCTTCCTATGGAGGAACATAATTACCTAAATCGGTTACTGCTTGTAGGGAATATCTGCATCTTCAACTTGGGAGGAATGCAAGTCACTGTTCGAAGATTGCCAATATAGGTATTGTAGTAATAACTCAATATAATAAGCTATTGTAGTTGTTAGAGTCCTTGTTCTTTTATACCTGCTGATTTCTCGTGCTTTATTTGGATCAGTGGAGAGGAATTTATGAGGGAAACTTTCGAGAAATATGTTGCACACTTGCAAGAAAAGTCAATTGAGAAGGAGCGGAAGAGAGATGAAGGAAAGGTAATCAATTAAACATTTATCCCTTTGGATTTTGTAAAGTCTTGGTATTGTTTAACTACCTTGTTAGAATCTCTGACTCTTTCCATGCTCCAAAGTGGGTTCTTGTCATTGTAAACATGTTCTGCAAGTATTAATTTATCTCGTGTTGCCCTACTTGTATGTTCTCAACATTGAATGCCATTGCAGTAGCTTTTATGGTCAGAAGGCTTATCAGATATATGTCAATTCATACCATCTATTCAACTGATACATCTTTTTGAGAATTAACAAGTTGATTTGATCTTTCTGATTATGAGAGCCTTGTATATATGAGAAAGTAATATAGGCTAAGGTCTTGGTTTACACTTTATACTCGCTCAGTGGGCCACCTTATGGTTATTCCACATTGTTAATCACTATCTTGCAGGGATACTCCTCGGGAGGATCGTATCCGTGTGCTCGTATCACGTATTGGACAGGATACTTCCTTGGTACTCCTATTATATATGGCTCACCCATGTTTGGGCTCTAAAGGGTAAAAAAAAAAACCACAGTTGAAGGTGATTTTGGCATGTTCATGATCGTCCCAAGTGTGCCAAATATAATTAAGATATGAGAAAGTACCATTTTTTGTAGGAGGTTTTTCTAGAACTTTTGGAAACCCATTTCTTATCCAAATCATGCTTAAGTATAGATGTTATTAAGTTCAAATGTATTAAATGTGTATGTTTTTCATGCATATATGTGACCATATCCATGCCGTACTTGTATCCCATTTTTTTCCTTCTAAAAAGGTCGTATTCCGAATCCATATCGTGTTTATATCCAAATCTGTGTCCATGTCCATGCAACCAAGGTTAATCATGATTTCCATGTTCTGGAATATTGTGTTTGTATCCAGATCCGTGTCTGTGCCATGCAACCAAGGTTAATCATGATTTCCATGTTCTGAAATTTGAGCAGATACTCCGTGTAATTTGCAGATTTCTAACATACGGACCAAGTTGATCCCCATTTTAACCTTTTTTTTTTAACAATAGAGCAAATTAGGCCAGTTCATATATGGGTTAGAATTATGCAAATAACATGGCTGTTACACCACACATTTTAAATAGGGTGACCATAATTCATAATGAAAGGTTCAAATCATCCAAGGGATAGCCCACTGATTTTATATTAGCCAAGACCTTACCTTTTTTAAGTAAGGTGTCAACTATATGTTCTCATTTATAATATTATCATTTTGTGTGTGCGTGCTTTCCACGGTTAGGCTCATTTCTTATATTGTATATGTGTGTATAATTCTTTTCTTTTATACTCGCATGTGCTTTACACTTTGCCTCGTAGTCGAGGTTTTAAATATCAGTCGAAGCTCATACGTCTTGGCCATTTTGGATTAAGATTGGAATTTAGATCCGAAACTAGGCCGAAGTATCGATCTGGAGTGATACATGAAAGTACAACAAAGTCTTCATCTACACTTTTGTGTTCGGCAGTCTGATACGTGAAAGTATCAGATAATAGCAATGGATATTGGTCTGTATTGGTCGAAATTAGTTGATACAGGTTACTATTGCCAACCCAAAATTTCAAAATTAGTATATAGAGAAGGTAAATGAAGTGAGGAAGAGTTGAAGGAGCATACCCAGAGTGGACTTGATGTTGGAGGTGTCAGGAGTGAGACGTGGTCATATTCTTGTGGTTGTCTTAGAAGGGAAGTGGGAAGAGGGGAACAATCTGTTTTTTTGCATATTTCTCCATGTCTCGTACTTGTGATTTGTATTTGCCCCATAACTAGTGTCTACAAAAAAGCTTAATTTTCTAATTGATTCAGGCTTATTAAAAGCTGGAAATCCTTCGTGTTGGATAAGATACCTTTGCATCTGTTTTACTAACAAATTCATCTTTTCTCGTTGGATATAGTTTTATCATAGTTCATTAATGTAATCGAGGATATTGCCTAAATGTAACATTGGTATCTTAAAATCTTGTGTTTTCCATTGTCATGTGTACATGCTAGGTAAAGAAAGATAAGGGTAGATCTGATAAAGTGAAGGATAAAAATGTGAAGGGTAGAGGCCAGGAAAAAGAGAAGGGTAAGCGGCGACCTGGAAAGGACGAAATGGACCTTGAGAACAGCATTGATACCAGCAGCTTAGACGACAGAAGGGGCAAAGACAAAGATAGAAGACGTAAGAGGCATGATCATGATGCACGAGATGATGATAACGCTTGGAAAGACGAGAAAGAGAAGTCTAAGAAGTATCACAGACATAGTAGCGACCACGATCATGATGCCCTAGATGATGAGAACGCTGGGAAAGACGAGAAAGAGAAGTCTAAGAAGTCCCGTAGACACAGCAGCGACCATGAACATGATGCACGAGATGATGATGATGCTTGGAAAGACGAAAAAGAGAATAAGAAATCCCGCAGACACAGCAACGACCGTAAGAGATCTCGTAAGGTATAGTAGGAAAGCACTCATATTTATTGACAGAGAAAGGGATCCAACTTTTGAATGTGTCGCAATCTAACCTTGTTATCTGGTGCAGCATGCATACACTACTGAATCAGACAGTGAAAAACGGCGTAGAAAGACTGAAGAAAGATCGTGATGAATCCCAAAGATATTATTCTTACGAGGAGCTCGAGGATGGGGAGCTTGGAGGCCATAGGGAAATCTAGTGATTCCCTCCCTACATTTGCTATTTTTGTTTTCTTATAAAGTTTTTTATTCCATAGGTAAAAACTTTAATACCTTCCGGCCAAATCTCTGTATCAATATATTAGCATTTATCTTTGTTTGTTTTTCCTTTTTTTTTTCCCGCTTTTTCGGATACCAAACATCATCCATAACCGTATGTTATGCAATTATAGAAATATAGAAGTGAGAGCAATTGATAGCAGCAGCTTTACAACTTTCTTTATGTTTCGGAAGCCATTGTCAAATTCTAATTTATATAATTGCATTTTTTTTTTCTCTTGGAACTTGGTTCTTTCAAGGCTTCTTACTTTTTTTATTGCCAAAAATTAATTTTATTTGGAGCTGAGTTCTTATTTCGGGCAACGAAGTAAGAAATCAGGTTGAGCGCTGCACCAGACTCATGTTAGTGGAAGTTAAAGGCTACCTAAATGGTGCCAGTATAGTTTGTATTGCTTTTGTTGGTTAATATTTTCTCACGACAGATGCACAAAGGTTTCATATAATCCTCCCAAATAGCTGTTCCCTTGGCGGTGTTTGGTTTGTTGCAAATATTCCTTCTCCCCTAGATCTGTGCAGTATGATTAATTAGAAGTGCAAGGACATAGGGTGGCCCTCCACAGCGAGGGAACTTGGCCCACACTGCGCCACTATCGACGCACCAGGAAAAATTGAACCATAGCGACAACGGTGGCTCTGAGCCAAATTGCCATACTCTCCTGCCTGCCGGTAGCGGTTCATTGCCAGGGATGCAGGGAACTCTGCTAGTATTCTTGCAATCGGTTGTTCCCCTGCAAGCTGACGCCACGCAGGAAGCCATTCGAGAACTGCGAACTCGTGTGGACTCCATGAATAACTGAGAGAAGCTCCAGAAGGCAGCTTTATCCTCCCGAATAGGACAAGGTGGTGTGTCCATCTAAGTATAAACCACGGTCATTGATACCTGAGAAAATCGCCCCACCAGTTCCTCAACTACTTCGGGTCCCAGACTGTGCATCTACCAAGGAACAATGCGTTACTTATCAAGCTATTCGTCGGAGCTCTAACTGACGTAGCCTCCGAATGGTTCTGTAGTCTCCCGGATGACTGCGTCAGATCGTTCGACGACCTGGAGAGGTTATTTCTCACCAGATTCTACGACGACAGTATGGAAGAAACCATGTCAGCCCTCATTGACTCCAAGTAGAAGGAAAAGTAACCTTGTGCGTGTCTACATAGAAATTTCAGACAGACGACCTTGAAACTGCCTACCGACATTCCCAAAATAGTTCTCATGGACACTTGTCGGCACAACCTACTATTGACTGTAAAATTCTGTACGAATACTGCACAATATGACTAGTGGTCAACCTTCGTCGTGAAGGTCGCTGTTGCCGAGAAAAATGCCCGCGATATATTCCCACTGCTACTTTACTCAGTAATGGAGAATCATATTAAGAGTAGACATCTTGACAAGGCTAGACAAAAATAACTAAGAAAACCAAAATTGGGTCCAAATCATTTGGTTCTTTCGTCAATTTCTATAGATACAATCACTAACATATAACTGCCTCAGATTGACATGTTTGTTTGTATTGTTATCATATATATCGCGTATGATGAAGGGCACTACTGCTAGAAGATACAGATAAAACAAAATGGACAGATTATGCTCATCAGATTTGTACAGTGCAAATAATTCTTTTTATCCCTGTTCTGTTCTTCACGAGTACAATCCTAATTCTTAGCTCTTAAGAGAAGAGGTTATAGAATCAGATCGTTCATGTTACTCTTGGTTAAGTAAATTTATTTACTCCTACATCTGTATAAGTTGTGCCATGAATAGTCTTAGCTGTCACACCCGTTTTCAGATTTGATATTTCTCGAATTTCTGATATTTAGATTTTTTTGGTAATGTACTTTCTATTATATTTCTCATGTTGGTTCCGGTCATTTTATTTATTGTTTTATTTTTCTGTAGTTGAGAGAGATTATCTGAGACCAGTAGAATACTCATTGGCATTGCCATAGACCCGGTTTAGGATCCGCATGTAGACTGGACACCTGATTTGGTTCATTTTGGTTGAACCTATGACTAAACCATCTTTCTCTCCTCTTAGTATATATGAGTATTTTTTCTCTCCTCACTCATTTTCTCATTTCACTATTCTTGCTCTCTTCTTCCTCCTCTCCCTTAAGCTCCCTCTAGCCAAACCCTAGCCAAACCCTAGCCCTACGGAGAAGTTGTTGTGACTTGGACCGTGAATTTTCAAATGTATGTTGTTTTAAAATATATTTGATGGAGAATGTTCTCTTTGAGTTGCTAATCATATTTAGTTCTTGGAGTTTTGGATTTTGATGAGTATATTTGAGTAGATATGAATTTGAAGTTTAGGGTTTTCATGGGTTCCATATGTTTTTCATGGTTTTGATCTACTAAAACATGGTATTTTAGAAAACAGTTTTTGTGGTTAATGGAGCACTTTATTTTGAGCATTTGGGCTTTTGTTTCTCTTGATTTGGAGTTAAAATGAAAATTTTAAGAAGAAAACAAAGTTTTCGGATTTCTTGGAGCTTTTCCATGGAGTTGTGCTGCTTTGGGACGGATGAGTTCCATGCACCCAGCTTCATGCGCCCTTTTCAGCATGTCGCCTATCTTGTTAGGCGCATGATTGTCTCTGCATATGCGCCCCAAAGCTGAATGCATAAAACACTGAACGCATGAGATTTCCCAAAAAAGGCAAGTGTCCATGCGGCCAGAAGCTCATGCGGCCAGTTGTCCATGCGGCCAGAAGCCCATGCGGCCCATTTTTCATTTGACTTAGAGGCGACATATGTGTATTTTTCCTGCACGTCTTTCAGTGCACACATTTTTATGCTTTTGTCTTTTCTCTGACACACATTCATGACATGTCACATCAATCACTTTTAGTCACTTCTCTGACACGAATTTATGACCCATCACTTAGCACTTGTCCAGAAGAGTGGACCTTGCCTTGAGCATGTGGCCAGTGGGTGCATGCGGCCAGAGAGTCCATGCGGCCAGTGAGTCCATGCGGCCAGTGGACGCATGCGGCCAGAAACCCTTGTGCACATTTTGTGTTTATTTTAATTATGTCCATTTGATAATTTCTTTTAGTGATTATTGCTGTGTACTTCCTTATGATGATACAAGTATATATTACCAGACCAGTTTATGTACAAGTTCACAATCCTCATGACACCATGAAAATGTTTGTGTATGAAATCTATTACATTTGGCATCGGGCAATCAAGTGTGAGTATTGCCCAATGTATCACGAGTCACGGATACGATAACTCGTGAAAAGCTCATAACCGTGGTTCGTCATTCTAGAGAAGTTCTCAAGTGTCTACGACTCGAGAACTTGAAACAATCTAGTAATGATTAAACAAGATAAGATTTACCTAGATCATTGGGAGGAAAGAATATTGCGCTACCGGCTACCCCGATCTCTAAGGGCCCCATGCAGCATGGAACAACCCTGCTAGGCAAGGGCTCCATGACTGACCAAGTTTACGCGTGCTCCGGCACATTACAAGATAAGTTTATGATTACAAGACAAGTTTATGTTTATAAGACAAGTTTATGATTCACAAGTTTAAGTTTATGATTATAAGTTCAATTTCTGTTTATGGCAAGTATCTAGTTATGTTATAGTATGATTGAAGGTGCATTCAAGTTTACTCAACAAGCGTACCCTTGGCCATCCGGGTTAACTGCAGTGCCGGTAGTAGCAATATTCTTCAAAGCATGCATCTGTTAGTAACTAGATTTGTGTTAACCCTAGTTAGTTAATTATAGCAAGTCGTAGGCATGTTTGGCCGTGCAATGAATGTTGTTACTTTCATAGCTCGTTCTTCTAGTTTCATTACTTTCGGTGCATGGTTAGGGTGCTAAGTTCTGCTCGAGTGAAGGTCTGCAACCCCGGTCCTTATTTGGTTTAAGGGTTGTGGTCTCGATCCAGAGCAGTTCCTATGTCCTCTTGTCGCTCGTCGCCTTACTTTCTTTTATATTATTTGTTATCTGTTCTTCCAGTTATCTTATGGGACAAGTATATTTGTACCGTACAAGTCTCTAACATCATTTATTCTTATATGTCCCTTTTCTATTTATGTTGTGATATGTTTTGTCTATCATCTTGAGCTCCTTTGTGGTACTTATTGCTTGGGGTTCTGACCCCACTTGCTTTGCATGGCCAGGTTACCCCGAAGAGAAGCAGGATCCACCGCACTGCCAACAAGATGGCTCGCACTCGTAGGACTGCGCCCGAAGCTAGCAAGTGGGTTTCTTTCCTTCACCCCTTGTTTTGATTACTTTATTTTATGGTGTTTAGCAAGGGGCAGAGCTAGCTCCTTTATTTTTGAGACTACGGTCAACATGATGTATATATTAGACCACGACTAGTATATTTGATCATGTATAATTATACTCTGCTAGTGCACCATTTTGTATTCGCTAGCTTCATGATCATATGTGATATGTAATTTGGGATGCTTTTTTACTTTCATATATGATACACTCTTGAGATTGTTGTTGATGGATTGAGATACTAGGAATTGTTGGCCTTAGGACTGACGTCATAGCATGCTAGCGTCCACCCATATGTCTTCTTGATAACCTTAGCACATTGTGTCACGCCCCAATCTGTCACGCTCCGATTCTGAAGAATCGATAGTCGTCCCCCGGGCGTGACGTCATGCGTACCTAGGTTGCGCATCGCACAAGACTAAGGTATTTTTGCATAACGAGCACATATTCAGAGTACGCAGATAATTGAAACACAAAGTTGAAACATGAAAAAGTTCTCTTTATTGATAATGAACATCTTTTTTTTTACAAACTCTTGAACGAGTCAGAAGGTTGCCGCACGGGCTTACAAAAGTTGACACAAAATGAGATAGCTGTCCTGTACATTACATCCTTTACTAAAACTTCAAAATAAGGGACCTCCAGGCGGGACGATGGCTTTTCCTCTGAGCTGCATGAGTTAAGTTTGCTAGCTCCTGGGTCTTCAAAAATGCTTCAAAATAGGGCACAATCAGGGCGTGCTGACAGATGGACTGGATTGGGCAGTGACTTCAGCTCCTCGCAGGATCTCATTGGTGCGGGAAACCTGTTTCAACGAGGGCCAGTACATCGAAACGTACTGGTGAAGGCGAGCTAACCCAACTATACCAATCAACACGTTGTTTATATAAAGCATGCATATTATTTGTGGTCTTTCTATCTTGCCTTAGTTTATTTTACAAGCAAGCATTGATATAAAAATTTACTGAAATAAAATTGCCACCGTTCGGTGACTTTTACTTGCCCGTCTGAACCACCTGCATAATACTTACCATGTCCTTCCCTGCCACGAAGACACAAGTTAGCTTGCACAGGTTTTAAATATACGAGGGGATCACTGGCATGATGCCATAATGGACGATAGTCATGAAGATGATGGTATGCAACGAAAAGAATAAGGTGCGCTACAAGCCATCCCATCCAGAACAAGAGACTAAACTAAAAGTTCCGTCCGGATCGGATCGGTGCCAGTGCACCAGCGATCGTCTGCAGGAACTAAGACCTTGTGCACAAGTTATCCGTGATCAAGCGGTATCTAGGCTAAGTTATCCATTTATGCAGTTGAGGCAACAAGAGTACAAGACAAGTAGCATTGCATGATTCATTTCTACATAGTCTGTAAAACCCCTAATTCTAAAAATCGTATTTACCTTTTTAATTAATTATTTAATTAAATTATAGTAATTATGAGCTAAATAGAAGAAATATAATTTTTAGAATTTTTATTTTTAGGTAATTGTGCATTTAGAGGTTCTATGGACCAACCGTAATTTTTCTTTAATTTATTCCATGTAGGAGACCCTATGGATAGTTGATAGATTAATTGTATGCACTACATAATTTTTCTCAAATTATATATATATATATATATATATATATATATATATATATATATATATATAAGGTTATTAAAATGAATAATAGAAGAAAAAGAAATTAGGAATTAGAAATAGAAAATAGAATTAGAAAAAGGAAAAAGAGAAGAGAAAGAATTAGAAAATAGCTATCAAACCCTAAAGCCAGCAACTAACCTACCCGTTAATCTCTATCCTACCCGTTAAAATATTAACCCCAACCCACTAGCAATCAAACCCGGCCGCTATTAAGAAAATCAACAGCAGCAGCCGCAGTAAACCCTTAACCCCGCGGCCAAAACCAAGACCCCCCCGCCGATTCCTTATACCTATATATATACCTCTCATTGTAACCAAACCCTACTCCCCTACTCCCCTCGACCCCAGAGCCGCCGCCATCAGCCTCGACACCGCCGTGCCGCCGTTCACCGCCGGATCCAGCACCGCGTCCGCCGTCCGCGACCACCCCACCGCGCGCCGCGACAGAAATACACTACAGCGTACCTGTATTCACGCTTCATTTTCCGGCCCTCGCTCGACCAAACTCGACCCCGTCTTCACCGGTATGTTCACGACCTAACCCCCTTCCATATCTGTGTATTAGTTTATCTCGAACAACGCGTAACCCTAGGCGAAAACAACGACCAAGTTGGCAAAAAACGACAACTTTTGGGATCGCAGAAAACTGCGATAACTACCTTTGTTCACGGACTCGTATCTCCCACCACAGAGATCCGAATTCGGTTTTTCTTTTTGGTATGAGAAGACCACCTAACCTAGTTTATTTTCTGTTAAATACAATGATTTATTAGTTGTTGTGTGTAGAATTAAATCAGTTAGAAAACCCCAAAAATATACTTTTTCTAAATTCCAGAATTTGTGATACGGAGCGTGCCCTGCCAAACGGGACCGCCTCGTCGTGTACCAAGTGTACCAAAAGGTGCGCACAGTATACCCAGACGTGTGGGCTTTCGCGGAAACTGATTTGGATGCGTGTGCGCGTTGGAATTAGCCCGTATCCGCAGAAAATCCCCCGTGTCGCGACTTTTGCAAAATCCTGCGCCATTTAGTGCACGCTCGTCAGAATACGACAAAACTTGTGCCACTGGACTCGTGGTATCGTGTTGGTCCTGTGACCCAATTTTACACAATTCTGAGACAGTTGACCAAGTCACCTATTGGCGGGCCCACAGTTGACTTTTTGGGCAAAATTGTGTTCGGCTCACCGGAATCCACATTTGGACATATCGTTGAGTTCGTACTGACATTTAGAGTTTGTTTGACCTATAATTTGTCCCATTTAGAGACCGTTATCCCTGGCACACTTTTCGGTGCAAAGTGGCCCACATATGGAGTCCGCTTTGACACGAAATTATTGTTTTGTCCCTATGTCCAAATTGGATGAAAGGGTAGTATTTTTTAGCTATTTCGCTTATTCTGTGAACGTTGGTGATGTTTATTTCAGCACCCGGAGACATTCATTCTGAGGTCGTAGTTTTTGACTCTTGGTGTTTGACATCTGGACGTTACATTTTGCAGCTCTCTTGCCAGGCAAGTATACCTTGCCATTGTACTGTTATTCATATTTCATATGTTGCATACATCTTTATTTTCTTTCATTAGTTCATATATTTTAACTGCTATATAAAATGCGCATCCAAGGGAACTTGGGTGCAACGACGTGTCGTCGTAATTATTTTTATTATGTATATGCATTGACCTTGTTTATGAGACCGCCCCATTATCATAAAGCATCCATAGGTTTCATTGGCCGTGACACAGTTGTTACACGAGATGTGAGTCTCATATAGATCACGGACTACGTGCTGGGTTGGCCTCCTGTACGTGTGGGCCGTGCGTTAGGGATAACTGTTGTTAGAAACTTTGCACGCTAGAAGACTTAGCAGTTATTAATGGTCCATGGACATAGCCTATTGTAGTACGGTGGTCCAATCCTTGTCCTTGTTTGGTTGCAGGGTTGGGCTATTGTACCAAAGGTAGGCTATGAACCAAATCGTGTCATGGATGTGACATGCTTAGAACATGGGGTGGAGAGAACAACAAGTAAGGCGTTTGGGCTCCTTTACACTTTCCTTTGTTCGCCCGGACGCTCCGCCGGAGCGACGGGTAGTGATGACCCCATATATTCCTGGTGGCCTCTGTCGTTCAAAAGACGACATGCTTTGTAGGCCCCTAATTCTCCGAGAGAGTCACGCCAATCCTATTTATGGCTAGATAGCCCACTTGTTAGAAAGTTGTTCTTAAACTGTATTCACTTAGACGGTTAGGCGATCCATTGGATATTTATTTCAGTACTTTATTGGCATGCTTCTATGTATCTTGTTATGTCCCTCTGAGGACATGGTCCCTTTCCAGGTGTAGATGTTCATGAATATTCGCAGGAGCACAGATCCGGACTAGTTACTTATATTTTAGAGGATGTCTTCTCTTTGAGCCCCGTGATTGTTAGTTGATATTCTTATATTGTTGGTTGTTGTACTTATATTGTGTTTGTTGTGTTATACTTATATATTCTAGTTGGTAGTAGATTTGTTTCCATCCGACTATCATCTTTAGATACTTTATATTGAGATCTAGTTTCATAGATATTGGTTAATTATTTATATATGATTTTTTGTGGATGAGATTTAGACTATACCCTGTGACTTGTGACATATGTACCACTTGTGGATTATTGTTCATAATATAGCGTACGCATGTGTTATAGTTTCCATATATTGGAGTTGCCATATACATGTGGTTGGCATGCTTACGTGTCCTAGTCCTACGTATTTTGGGACTGGGGCGTGACATAGTTTCCCTGAATAATTTATTGCATTACAAGGTGTGTTCCATACTTAGTACAATTTATAGAAGAAGTATGCATTTCTAACTGAAAATTGATGCATGTATAGAATATTCCAAACGAACTAGCACGCAATAAGATAACCGTTCACAAGTTAATTGACAAGCATAAAGTAGTCAAAGTCTATTCCTTTTTATCTTGATATCTTTTAGTTATTTTGCTATCCTTTGATCGGGGCAAGCAAGAATACAAGATTTTAGATGTGAAGACTTGAAAGAAGGGTCAACTGAATCGAATATAAGTCACTCACAAGTTGGTTGGAGAAGGAAAGAAAAAATGTGCTTTAAGACTCCGCTCGCACGTTGCCTACTGCTCGTTCACCTGCATCGCCATGAACAGCTGATCAATACCTCGTCCACTTTCCAATCTCAGAAATTGAAGTGCAGTTCAACGAACGAAAATAATGAAATTCATCGAAACCGTTCAAGAAAACACAAACAAATCTGAAAACCAACTCAAAGCACGAAAGCAACTAGGCGACAGTGAAAACTAAGCAAGAAAACTTGCAGCGGCGATGTCCCTCTTGACTCTGCCGCTAAGTCCATCCTCGGGGCACGGTCCACTGAATATGGGAATCGATTCCGAAGAAGGAAATCCATAACGAGGATGAGTTCTTGATTCAATCTATCCCGATCGAACGATACCGACTTGTATTTCTTAGCCGAGCTCCCCGAATAGGGGGGAACGGGACACCACATCATAACTAACTAATTGCAAGTTTTGTCCACGGAACTTAGGAATAGAACCTACCACTAAGAAACAATAAAGAAAATATTTCCCACTGTCACTACCCAATTCTAGAAAATAGGGTTTTTTTATTTTTATTTGGTAAATTGTGTATTGTATATAATTAATTATATTTATATTTAATTAGTGATTGTATTATTTTTCTATTGATTATTTTAGGGTTTTGGCTAGTCTGGACCCATGTCAGACCCTAGTGGACCCATGTCAGACCCTAGTGGACCCATGTCCGACCCGACCAACACCCTTGTGAGGCTTATTTATGGGTTTCGAATATTTATTATATTTTATTTTAGTTAGTTGGAGAGATTAGGAGTTAGTTTGAGTGCTTTTGGAACCCGAAACCCAAAATCCAAGTTAGGGGAGGGCATTTTGGTCTTTTGGCATTATTGTAAACCCTTCTTTACTACATGGCCGGCCCTATTATGCTCCCAGACCTAAGCACACAGCAGCCCCCCCCCCCCATTTTTATCTTCTTCTTCACTTCTTCTTCTTCTCCACTCTCCACTATTTCTTCTTCTTTCCTTCTCCCAAGTTCAAGTAAGTACTCTATTTCTCCTCTTTTTTCTTCTATTCTTCATGGATGTGAACCCTAACCCTACATTTTCCCCTAACCTAGGTGTTTAGAGCCTAGACTTAGTGTGGAGGCTAGATTTGGAGGCTTGGAGCTTGAGGGTGGTGATTTCTAGTGTATTAGAGACTTTGGCCTTGGGATTCCAACTCCCAAGAGGTAAACCCTAACTTTCCTCTTACTAATTGCTCTAATATAGTGTAATTAATAGTTTAGAACCTTCCTAGACCCTAAGGCTACCCGTGGGAGAAAGTTGGAACAAGTTTGGTTGTGTTCGGATGAAATCCGAGATTGGCCCAATTTTGGGTGATGCCCTAGGTTAGACGGACCTAGGTAGACGTTGTCGGGTGTCTTGAGGGTTAGTACGTGTCTCCATTCGGACACGTGAAGTCGTGTCGCGGAGAAATGGGCATTTCGGACGTTTTTGGGGTTTTCGTCGTCGCTGGTTCTAAGTGCGTGCACGTTTTTGCCACGGACCTAGAATCGACGAGTTAGCATTTTTTCTAGGATCTAGACATCATTTAGAACCCGTGGGTAAATTTTGGGCCGATTCTGAGTTGGTATGGTGTGCGTTTCAGGAGGTTTTTCGAACCGCACACCGCGTGTTCGTCGAAATGACCGAACGGCCATTTCGACTTGGTTTCTTAGTTTCAGGCTTGTGCGCGCGTTGGGTTAGCTTTGGGGAGTGTGTGCTAGAGTTCTCGGATTGTATTTTATATATATATATATATATGTGTTTGTGCATGTAGGGGTCGTTGGGCGTGCGTTGGGGAGTGTTGTGTTGTGTTTTGTGTTTATGTGTTTGTGTCTATATATATATATATATATATATATATATATATATATATATATATATATATGAGTATTTATGTGTGTATGTGTGTGTCTCTCTCTCTCTCTATATATATATATATGTATGTTTGTATATCTATATATGTGTGTGTATTTATATATATATGCTTGTGTATATATATACATATAAGTGAGTGTTAGTGTGTATATATATATATATGTATGAGTGTGTGTGTGTGTGTGTGTGTATATGTATATATATATATATATATATAGAGAATAAGGGAGGTGAGATGGCACCTCACTCTCAACACAAGGGTGGCGGTGACGTGGCACAATTCCAACCACACATTTCATAATTGGCAAATTGCACTTAACCCCCTCTCCTCGTTTGTGTAGTTGTGATTGTGCCACATCATCGCCACCCTTGTTTTGAGAGTGAGGTGCCACCTCACCTCCCTTATTCTCTCTCTCTCTCTCTCTCTATATATATATATATATATATATATATATGTGTGTGTGTGTGTGTGTATGTATGTATGTATGTATATATGTATATATATATGAGTATATATATATATAGATATGTGTTATATATATATATAGATATATGTGTTTGTGTATATAAGTATGTGTGTAAGTATATATGTAAGTGTGTGTGTATATAAATATGTATGTTTATATATGTATAGATATATATGTGTGCGTGTTGTGTGTGTGCGTGTGGCAGCAGCAGCAGCAGCAGCATACGCAGCGCTAGCAGCAGCAGCTAGCAGCAATTGCAGCAGCAGTTTAGCCGCGTTTGCGTTTGCGCGCCGCATGGCGAGGCACTTGCAGCTAGTATTGATAGATAGATAGATAGATAGATAGATAGATAGATAGGTAGATAGATAGATAGATTGATTGATAGATAGATAGATATATTGATAGATAGATAGATGGGTAGATAGATTGATAGGTAGATAGATATATAGATAGCTAGATAGATAGATAGATAGATAGGTATTTAGATATATATATATATCCATAGGTATAGATATATATACATATAGCTAGATATATGTTATAGCTAGATATATATATGTATAGGTATAAGGTAAGGTATATGGGTATATGTGTGTTTGTGGTTATATATATATATATATATATATATATATATATATATATATATATATATATATATATATATATATATATATATATATGCATATAGATATGTAGGTATATATAAATATGTGTTAGATATATATATTCTAGCCTAGATTATTAACTAGGTATATATCTATATGCTTAGATAGTTAGCTAAAGGGGTAGTTAGTGAGGTATTGAGGGATATCTCAATACCTTGAGATATCAAGGTATCTCAATACCTTGAGATACCCAAGGTATTGAGTTTCGAGCGGGGTTTTTGAGCAATTTTCTAGATATAAGTTTAGAGATGGATTTTTATGTATTGGTATATATAATTACGCTTGCTAACATAGGTTTTAGCGGGTTTAGGCGGGGTGCGTAGCCTAGGTCGAGGTATCGGATACCGAGGGTATCTCGGTATCTCGAGGAGGCGAGTTTGAAGGTTTACTAGCTTAATGAGCTAGTTTTGACCTAGAATTTTAGGGGCACCCTAGTTTGACCTAGCGTTGACCATAATTGTCCTCGTTGACCGTAAAAGTCAACGTTTGACCTAGTTTTGACCTAGAGTTGACTTTTTGGACCCGGGTTGACTTTTGACCCAAATTTTACCGGTTTGACCCGTTCGACCTAGAAATACCATATAAGCCTGTTTTTAGTTATTTTATATCAGTTTAACTATTTAGAACCCTGTTTAATCTTGCTTTTCGCAATAGGTTCTTGCGACGCCAGTCCGGATCTCGATCCTCATTAGTTGCTCAGGACGTCAGGCGAGTACCTACTCTGATAGTTTCCATTTCATGATAGCGTTTATATCACCTATTCTAGAACTGTGATACTTGATTATGACACATTGTTACACGAGCTGGTACTAGTGGATCCCGTTATGAGATGCTATCCCCCTTACCGTGTTCAGCGGGTACTCTATCACGTGTATTTCATTATGTGCTTCGGGTATTGATTCTCATGTGCTATCATGTGCTTCTTGTGCTCTCGCCTTCATGTGCGCGAGCTATTTATCATGTACGTAGCGTGTTGTGGTTGGATCCAAGAGTATTAGTGGGGGAGGAAAGTAGGAGTTGGTTATGTGATCAAAGCCAAACAGTATTCATGTGTATGTCGGTTATGCAACTCACGCATAACGGAGTTATCATAGTGATTTTCATGTGCAACCTAAGCCGATCACATAACGAACTTGTGCTCAAGGCACTAAGCTAGTATTCCTGTTTTCTCACATGCAGTTACTTCTCTAATACTTGTATTGTTCTCCAGTTTTACATTGCAACTACTTTACCTGTTTTACCATGTATTTATATTCCCGTGCATCTTGATTACTTTTCTATTGCTAGTCATATACACCTTACCATGCATTTGGAGTTGCTTTCAGAGTTATGTACTTCGCTCCAGTCCTGACTGGACATATTTTTTTCTAGAGGATCCTGAGGATTTCTGCCCGACATTCTACGGGCCGGGCGTCGAGGAGTGTTGTGACCCGGAGACTGGGGAGGAGCCCATCGAGGAGACGCCGTTAGCACACTAGTTAGCTAGGTGGATTTTCTTGGGTTGTTCCCAGTTGATATTTTGGTTGACTGTACTGTATTATTATTTTATTGTGAGATGTTGTAGACTTTAGACTTGGACTGTATTTTGGATATTGTTCTTGCTCCTTGCTTCTTTGTTTCTTTGTGATATCATATCGTGCTTTTACTCTTCTCCTAGTTTTTGTGATTGAGGCATATATATACTGCGTGGTTGCCCTCCTTTTGGAGAGGTTATTGATAGGTTTTGTGAGTTATAGATTGTTGACCTAGAATGAACCTTTACAGCGTTCTACCGTCGATTCTGCGACGTAGGCTGGACGTACCCACGACTCATGCCCAATTTTTCGGGTGCGGGTCGTGACACATTTTTGGTGGTGGCCCATGCAGGTCTAGTTCGTAGGTCTAGTTTTTAGGTTTACCTGTAATAGGATATAGGATATAGGCTGAGAGAGAGTGTGCTCAATCACAACTATGACCCTTCCTGATTTCTTTTGCTATCCTTAATTTTCCTGAAATTGTTTTCTTTTGCAATATTATTGTCCTTTATTGATGATATCATATCTTGCACCGTATTGACTTCTTTTGATCTGTGTTCTTCTTGATTCCATTCCAACACTTGCTTTATTTGATTTTGGTGCTTCCCATAGCTTTGTGTCTGTATCTTTTGCTGTTAGACACCATCTTGTTGCTGAACCTTTATCTAGACTCTGCAAGATCACGACCGAGGGTGGCATCATCCTAGTCAGTGATATCTGTAGAGACCGGAGAGTTACCTTGGGAGGCCGGGAGTTGAGTGTTTGCCTACTCGTAATGCCACTTCCGAGCTACGATATTGTACTCGGGATGGATTGGTTGAGTATGCATTGTGCTAGTATAGATTGTCGTGGAGGCAGAGTGTTGTTTAGTCCGCTGGGTGAGCCAGAGTTCCAGTTTGCCAGAGGAGCAGTGGAGCAGAGCGAGGGAGTCTTCTGCGGAGCCCTGGTGATAGAGCCGAGGTTGCAACATCCACTGATAGAGGAGTACATGGATGTCTTTCCGGAGGAGTTGCCAGGGTTACCTCCGGACAGAGATGTGGAGTTCTCTATAGACTTGGTGCCAGACGCGGAGCCGATATCCCAGCACGTCTATAGAGTCAGCAACAGTGAGCTGATAGAGCTGAAGAAGCAGGTGGATGAGCTTCGGGACAAGGGATTTATCAGATCTAGTTCTTCTCCTTGGGGTGCTTCGGTACTTTTTGTGCCGAAGAAGGATGGGTCGATAGGATGTGTATCGACTATAGGGCTCTGAACAACCTCACAATCAAGAACAAGTATCCGCTGCCGCGTATTGATGATCTTTTTGACCAGTTGAGCGGAGCGAGGGTATTTTCCAGGATTGATCTGAGGACAGGCTACCACCAGGTGAAGGTCAGGCAGGAGGATATTTTGAAGACAACTTTTCGGACCAGGTATGGATAGTATGAGTTCATGGTGATACCGTTTGGGTTGACTAATGCCCCGGCAATGTTCATGAATCTGATGAACAAGGTGTTCCATCAGCATCTAGACAGGTTTGTAGTGGTGTTTATAGATGACATCTTGGTGTATTCGAAGACCCCAGAGGAGCACGAGGAGTATCTGAGGATAGTGCTGGAGACTCTCAGAAAGGAGAAGCTTTATGGAAAGCTTTCGAAGTGTGAGTTCTTCCTTGACAAGGTTGAATTCCTTGGTCATATGGTGACTGAAGAGGGAATCTCGATAGATCCGAGGAAGATCATGGCAGTTGAGGCATGGAGTGCTCCGAGTTCAGTAGCAGAGGTCAGGAGTTTCCTGGGACTGACAGGTTACTATAGGAGATTTGTTCAGGATTTTTCCCGGATTGCAGAGCCGTTGTCTAGGCTGACCCGGAAGGACGTGGAGTTTGTTTGGTCAGAGGAGTGCCAGATCGCCTTTGATGAGCTGAAGAGGAGGTTGACGACAGCTCCAGTGTTGACGTTGCCATCAGGATCTGGAGGATTCACTATCTATAGTGATGCATCGGGGAAGGGACTGGGTTGTGTGTTGCAGCAGAATGGGAGGGTGATTGCCTATGCTTTTAGGCAATTACGTCCTCATGAGAAGAACTATCCTACCCATGATTTAGAGTTGGCAGCGGTCATCTTTGCTCTAAAGTTGTGGAAACACTATTTATACGGAGAGCGTGTGGAGATCTTCACAGACCACAAGAGCTTGAAGTATGTGTTTACCCAAAAAGAGCTGAACATGAGGTAGAGGAGATGGTTGGATTTGATGAAAGACTTCGACATATTGTTGCAGTACCATCCAGGGAAGGCCAATGTAGTTGCGGATGCGTTGAGCAGGTATCCGGTAGCTATGTGCCTGACTACAGATCGTTATCTTCTGGCAGATCTAGAGAGCTTGGGCATTGAGGTGATAGTGCCTGGAGTTGAGATGCAGATGTGGGGACTACAGATTCAGTCAGAGTTGGTAGACCAGATCAGGGCTACACAGTTTGAGGATGAGTCCCTGAGGAGCATCAGGACATAGGTTCAGATTGGATTGTCAGATGACTTCACCATTGCTGATGATGGTTCATTGCGGCACGGTACCAGGTTGTGTGTGCCGAGTGGGTCATTACGCGAGGAGGTTCTTCAGGAGGCACATCGATCCCAGTACTCTATGCATCCAGGTGCCAACAAGATGTATAGAGATATGAGAGAGCATGTATGGTGGTATGGGATAAAGCGGGAGGTAGCACGCTTCGTATCCCGATGCTTAGTGTGCCAGCAGGTGAAGGCAGAGAGGCAGAGGCCAGGAGGTTTGCTCCAGCCGTTACCCATTCCGGAGTGGAAATGGGAGCATGTGACCATGGATTTTGTTTGTGGACTTCCCCGTTCTCCAGGCGGAAAGGATGCAATTTGGGTCATCGTAGACAGGTTGACCAAATCGGCCCACTTTCTACCATTCAAAGTGGGTACGTCTACGGAGAGACTAGCAGAGATGTATGTGTGCCAGATAGTCAGACTGCATGGAGTTCCTGTGAGCATAGTATCAGACCGGGACAGTCGCTTTACTTCGCATTTCTGGAGGAGTCTGCAGGCTAGCTTGGGCACCCAGCTCAAGTTTAGTAGTGCATATCACCCACAGACAGATGATCAGTCAGAGAGGACCATCCAGACACTTGAGGACATGCTTCGTACTTGTGTTTTGGAATTCAGAGGCTCTTGGGAGGATCACTTGCACTTGGTAGAGTTTGCTTACAACAGCAGCTACCAAGCCAGTATCGAGATGTCACCTTTCGAGGCGTTGTATGGACGGAGGTGTCGCACTCCGTTATCATGGGATGATGTAGGCGAGAGAGCTTTGCTTGGCCCAGAGATGGTGGTTGATGCAGCGGAGAAGGTCAAGCTCATTAGAGATAGACTTCGGGTGGCGCAGGACAGGCAACGGCATTGGGCCGATAGCCACCGGAGACCTTTGGAGTTTGAGGTATAGCTTAGAATCTAGATTTTGTTCTTGTGTTTGCTTGTTTTAGATTAAGTGTTGAGACCTTGTTTGTGCTAGGTTGGAGATCTGGTGTTCCTGAGGATT
>JAYESA010000078.1:595000-634853 GCA_036927795.1 Iris macrosiphon
CAAGTCTCAAAGTATGCCGGAAACAAATCCGGTACCAATAATCTGCTAAAAGAAACTAACTGAATAACTAGTGATCCAGGCTAGACCTCCCGGAATCACACCTGAGCTACAAGGTCCAAGTCTGCAGCTACTCTCCCTGTGGTCCATAATATGTCGGACACCAGTCCTCTAAGTCACAGTCTAGAAAAATATTTCCTGTCAGGATTGTAGCGAAGTACAACCCAATAATAGTTTCAATTAATTGACAAGGACTATAAAATAATAAATAGATGATGCTATATACTGAGAGAAGACAATAAATAAATGCAATGACAAAATAAAGAGAATAGGCGATATTGGCAATATAGTACTGTCAGTGCATATATGAAATGAAGAGAAAGAGCTACAATATTATATACGGGGTGATGTAGTATACGAACTGAAATGGAGAACTGAACTTATTCTAAGTGTTTGAAATAGTAGTTTCGAAATATGATCGGCTTGGGAACTTCTACGATAGCTACATGTGCTGGCTAATCATAGGGATATGTACAGTGGATTATGATTAACACTAACAATATTTTACGATAGCTACATGATCGGCTTGGGAACTTCTACGATAGCTACGAGAGGCGTATGATTAACACTAACAATATTTTACCCTTCTACGATAGGGATATGATCACATTTCTCACTAGCAATTTCCCCGCCCCCAACTAGTACAGTGGATCCAACCATGAAACGTCACGATACACAATTAATGTCCAATATATCATATACAATGTCTAATATCAATGTCTAATATATCATGTACAGTGTCTAATATATCATGTACAATGTCTAATATCAATGTCGTGTACAATGTCAATACGATAACCAATGTAACATCTCATGACTGAAGATCCAATCTATATACTAGTCCGTGTAGCACAGTGTCAAGAATTAGATGTAACATTTCTAAATACTTGAATTATAAAAATTATCAA
This sequence comes from Iris macrosiphon, assembly GCA_036927795.1. NCBI lineage: Eukaryota > Viridiplantae > Streptophyta > Magnoliopsida > Asparagales > Iridaceae > Iris > Iris macrosiphon. The sequence goes on from JAYESA010000078.1 coordinate 595,966, forward strand.
ATAACAAAAATTATCAGAGAATATACTCGCCTGTGGTCCTGAGAGGGCAATACCAATGTCCTGCTCTCGAAGTCTCGCAGAATGATCCAATGGTCCTATATTTATAATATAATAACAACAACATCAGTCGTTACACTAGTACAACTGTACTGAGCAAGTAGGGGTGGTACTGGTCAACTAGTAGAGTCAAGTGTGCACGTCTAAATGCACATGTGTTATGTCCTCGAATATCGTAAGTAGCAAGATGAAATAATTAACATTATCATATGTCCAATCTCCAAATATCGTGTAACACTGACACATGGCCTAGTAGGTTAGGGTACACAAGGCAGTGAGTTACCAAAATATGTTAATATATAAATATATAGTACCTATACATATTTCATAGTATTACCCACTACTTATTTATACTAATACACCTAGGTCATACAAAATATAGAATATGTGATACCAACGACTAACAACCAAATTTTCCATAAAGTATATAATAAACCTAATTACTAATCAAGTACTTATTAAACCTAATTACCATTAATACTAATTACTATTAAAGTGATTATTAAACCTAATTTACTATGAAGTATATACTAACCTAATCACTATTCACACATGCACACGTGTACACACTAGTTATTAGGGTTCATCATTGTAGTGTCATACAACACTCAACATGAAAGAGGAAGGCAAGTTCGAACCTTGGTGTACGTGACTGAGGAGGGGGTAGTCAGTGTCGAGGGAGATGGTGGTGCTCAGGATCAATTGCTCGGGCTCCGGCGAGGGTGGCCGCGTGGTCGTGGGAAGGTACTGTCGAGGTGGTCCGACGGTGTAGGTCATTGATGGCGACGACGAGGTGGTGGCGAATGAAGATGATGATGGTGAAGATGGTGATGATGTTGACGATGGTGGTGATGGTGTTAATGGTGGCGGTGGTGAAGATGATAATGTTGCGATGGTGGAGATGACGCGGGGATGGCCGGAGTCGGGTGGAGAAGAACGGGGGTGATCGACTTGATGTGGGAAGTCGGGGTGGAGACTGTGGTCCTGACCGAAGATGGGTGGCGGTGTGAAGTCGGGCGTGATGGTGATGATGATACTGATGATGATGGTGATGATGTTGATGATGATGATGGTGATGATGTTCCGGGGATGGCCGGAGTGTGGTGAGACGGCGGTGATCGGTGAGAAGGAGTCGAGGGCTGGTGATGGTGGTGGTGACGATGGTGATATTAATAGTGATGGGGGCAGTGGTGTTGGTCGACTACTATGGGGTTGCGGCCGGCTGCTGCTCAGGCGGAGCGGAGGTCGTAAAGTCTGGGACGGTCGGGTCGATCGGAGAAGGAGGCTACGTGGAGTGGAGACTCAGGAAGAGGGGGCTGCTGTGGGGCGGTCGTGCCCAGGCGGAGAAGTCGACTACTCGTTATCGGGCTCCGGCGGAGAGGAGTCGGGGAGGAGATGGAAGAGGGCAGTGCGGCGGTGGTTGTTGATGATGGTGAGGACCGGTGGTGGCTCTGTGGTGCTCGGGGATGGAGAGGTCGAAGAGGAATCGGGGACAAGGAGGACGGGGAGGAGACATCGGTGCAGGATTGAGGACTGTCCCGGTGGTGCTCAGGCGGGGAAGGTGACCGGAGGAAGGAGAGATGAAGGAAGGTGATGGCTTAGGGTTAGGTTTCGGTTTTAAAAGAAAGGGATGGTGATGATGTTGTAAAATAATGGGGAGGTGATTGTTTTTGTATGAGGGAGAAAAGGGTGATGACAACCTAGGGATTAGGGCCGGCCATGTATTCCTTGGGATGGGGTTGGGTGTTGTTTTTACATAAAAAATTGAAGGGTGGAGATGTTGTTGGGTTGAATGGAGGGTGGAGATGGCTTAAGGGGGTGAGATTTGAGTGTTGCACACTCCAAAATAATAGGAAATGCATGTGTGACCGGTCAATAAGGGAAAAAGGGTGTTTCTTCATGTGTTGGATCCAATAGGAGGTGGACACCTCACTGCACTTTGCATAAAAGTCCCCAACAATTGGAAAATTGCACAAAAAGTGGGAATTGGGATTGAATGAGGGAAAATACCATGTTTGGTGTGATGTAGTGGTTAAAAAGGGTGTGTGGTGTTTAGTATGAACCTTGAGGGTGTGAGTGGGGGTTTGGTTTGGTGTTGGGTCTAGTTTTGGATTAAGTTGGGTCCTTATACCAATTTAATTAAAATTAATGTAAATGGTGTTCTTAAATTAATTGGACATAGGGTTAAAATTAGGTGGGACACAAGTGTCATGGACGTAGAAGACTCAGAATAGAATATTGTCATAATTTGGGTTGCACAAAATGGGTCGAAATTGTGTTCCCAATTTCGATTGGAACGGACAAAGATGCAAAGTTGGATTTATTTGGAAATAAAAAATAAACGTCTGCGACGAATATTGTGCGACTAAAATAAAGCACAAGAGGGCATATATATGAGTTACACAAGGGTCATAATGGAAGACTAGCACGTCTAGGACAAGGGTATAGAATTTGTTCGAAGACAAAAGCTATTGTAGCGCTCCAAATATCGAAGCAACGGTAAGGTACAACAATTAAATAAAAATCACAGTAATAAATTATAACCCCAATAATTAATCCCGAAAATTACTAATTAAATCCATAATCCTATATTATGGTCAGGGGTTCATCTAGTGGGCTTCTAGGTCTAGTCTACTAACTCATACATTAAAGAACACTATATAATATATATATCATGCAACATATATTAACAATACTTATAATAATTAAAAAGACAAAAATACCCCTATTTTAGGAAGTGGTAGTGACAAGTCTACCCCCTTTAGAACAATTTTGTCCTCGAAATTTAAGACGCCTTTTCTCTCACTGTCAAGTCATAACCTTTTCATTAATCTTCACTATGGTCAAACCCCCAACAACCAAGGTCTAAGAAAATCCTACCTATAGTCATACAACATGCAATCTAGATAAAACATGCATGGTTATGGTTTGTTTTATTATGGTATTGCAGTCTCTGTCAGGGTGTACTACTAACTACATTCTAACAAGAAAATCACTAATACAAGCTACAGTACTAAGGAATCAATCAATCAATCAAATAGGTAGAAAGGAACAGAACAGAACCTGCTAACACAACCATAGGTTTAATGATGCATCCAAAGATTGATACCCCTATCCCTTTGGTACTACTGTTTCTACTGCAAGCACACTCAGTGCTAGCTCTCTTACTAAAATTGTTTATACTAGTTGTTCTTATCACTCAAGTGCACACCAAGTGCAACACAGCACCCTAAGTTCTACTCCCTCTAATACAACTCTAGATGGACACCCAAGTCAGTTTGTAGTGCCCTCTCAGGCATGCTCAAGCCAACAGATTCTTACACATGCACATCATCCACTCATATACTGATACATATTTTTTACCCATATCTATCTAAGTATACCTATATATATTCAGTCTCTAACACTCAAGGTACACACAAATACACTAATTGTCTACATCCTTCAACTGTGTACTGAATTTGTACTGCCTGGATTACTTGCACTATTACTTCCAATAATTTTCTATCCATATTAACTGATACCTCAATCTAATATTATCACACGAGGTACTTACTGTTACTAGCACATTTCTCAACTAATCCTTGACATAGAAATACTAGCACTCTTGGTATAGTAACACTAGCTTCATCATTAGATTACCTCATCACATTGACACTCATCACCCACTGTGCATCATGTACATAATTTCTAGACACTCTTCCATCTATTGCTTCCAACCCATCACTGGCCTCAATATCAGGTGGTACATCCATCACTAGTCATATACCGGTACACTCATATCTACTCACATCAAGGCCCTACTTTTGTCTGTAACACAAGTCTTACTACTTAGCACAATGTATTCTTATTCCCTCACACTCTCCTATACACTTATGTGTACTCTCCTACTATGGCAAACTCATAACAGTCAACACTGATACTCAAGACACAGACCTAATTGTAAGTCACCAATTATCACACTAACAAGGATCCTAAATGAAATAAAGCTCAAAAAGGAACTGGACTAAGGAACTGAAGGTATCTCTACTGCTAGCAAAACGATGGAACAAGTCCTATAATAACAGAAGCGGGTAATGTCACTACCCAATTCTAGAAAATAGGGTTATTTTTTATTTTTATTTGGTAAATTGTGTATTAATTATAAATATTTATATTTATATTTAATTGATGGTTGTATTATTTTTTGTTTGGTTATTTTAGGGTTTTGGCTAGTCTGGACCCATGTCAGACCCTAGTGGACCCATGTCCAACCCAACCAACACCCTTGTGAGACCTATTTTTGGGTTTAAAATAATTATTATATTTTTAATAAGTTAGTTGGAGTGATTAGGAGTTAATTTGAGTGCATTTGGAACCCCAAACCCAAATCCCAAGTTGTATGACTAAAGGAGAGGGCATTTTAGTTATTTTCATTAATGTAAACCTATTTCTAACACTTGGTCGGCCCTTTTCCTAACCCTATTCCAGATCTGGACAGCAGCCCCCCCTCTTCATTTCTTCATTTCTTCTTCTTCTTCTTCTTCTTCTTCTCCATTCTCCATTTTCTTCTTCTTCCTTCTTCCAACTTCAAGCTTCAAGTAAGAATTTCTCATTTTCTTCTCTTCCGTCTTCTATTTCTTCTATAGATGTGAACTCTAACCATTTATTTTTCTCTAACCTAGGTGTGTAGAGCCTAGACTTAGTGTGGAGGCTTGGAAGCTTTAGGGTGGTGATTTCAAGTGTTTTGGAGACTTTGGCCTTGGGATTCCAACTCCTAAGAGGTAAACCCTAACTTTTCTCTTAGTGGTTGCTATTATATAGTGTAATTAGTAGTTTAGAACCTTTTTAGACCTTAAGGCTACCTGTGGGAGGAAGTTAGAACTTGTTTGGTTGTGTTTGGAGACTTTGACATTAGGTTTTGTGACAATTTTGGGTAAAATCCGAGATTGGCCCAATTTTGGGTGATGTCCTAGGTTAGACGGACCTAGGTAGACGTGCTTAGGTGTCTTAAGGGTAAGTACGTGTCTTTATTCGGATACGTAAAGTCGTGTCGCAGAGAAATGGATGTTTTGGGCGATTTGGGGGTTTTCGTCGTTGTAGGTTCTATGTGCGTGCGCATTTTTGCCATGGACCTAGAATCGATGAGTTATCATTTTTTCTAGGATCTAGACATCGATTAGAACCCGTGGGTAAATTTTGGGACAATTCCGAGTAGGTTTGGTGTGCGTTTTATGAGGTTTCGTGAACCGCACTCCACGTGTTCGTCGAAATGACCGAACGGCCATTTCGACTTGGTTTCTTGGTTTCGGGCTTGTGCGTGCATTGGGTTAGCTTCGGAGAGTGTGTGCTAGAGTTCTCAGGTTGTATTAAATATATATATATATATATGTGTTTATTGGTGTTTGGGTCGTTGTGCGTGCGTTGGTGTTGTGTGTTGTGTGTGTTGGTTGTGTGTTGTGTGTGTTGTATTTATATATATGTATATATGATTATATATATATGTATGTGTGTCTATGTATATATATATGTGTGTTTGTATATATATATGAGTGTGTATATATATATGTAGAGTGTGTTTATATATATATACCTATGTGTGTTTATAGATATGTGTGTGTGTATAAGTGTATAAGTGTGTAAGTGTGTATATAGATATATGGTTGTGTGTATATATATATATATGTATATATGTTTGTGTGTATATATATATATATATCTATATGTGTGCTTGTGTGTCTGTGTGTGTGGTGTGTCGAGGGGGAGTTGTGAAGAGTAGCAGAATGCAGCAAGGGGGGAGAGCAACAGCTGCAGGCGCAGCAGCAGCGCAGCGGCAGTGGCTGCAGCGACAGTGCCGCGGCAGCAGCGGCAGCAACTGCAGTAGCAGCAGCAGGGAACGTTGCAGCAGCAGCAAACGCAGCAATTGCAGCAGTATATGCAGCAGCAGCAGCAGCTTGGCGAGCCAGCGCAGCAGCAGCGAGGCACCAGCAGCACGTTGCAGCAGTCGGATGGGTAGCTGGTAGCAGTAGGCTAGCAGTAGGTAGTGTGAGAGAGGTAGAGAGTTAGATTCATGAGTATATATATATATATATATATATAGACAGATAGATACATAGATATAGTTAGATATAGATATATATTTGAGTTTGGGTATGGGTATGTGTATATGTGTGTGTGGTTATATATTATAGATATGTGTGTATATATATATACATATGTGTTTGTATATATATATATAGTAGCCTAGATATATAGCTAGGTATATATGTATATACATAGATAATTAGCTAGATGGGTAGTATAGTGAGGGATAGTGGATATCTCAATACCTTAAGATATCAAGGTATCTCAATACCTTGAGATACCCAAGGTATTGAGTATCAGAGTGAGGTTTTTGAGCAATTGCCTAGGAATAGGTTTAGAATAGCTTTTATATGTATTGGTATATATAATTACGCGTGCTAGCATAGGTTTTAGCGGGTATAGACGGGGTGCGTAGCTTAGGTCGAGGTATTGGATACCGAGGGTATCCCGGTATCTCGAGGAGGCGAGTTTGACGGTTTACTAGCTTAATGAGCTAGTTTTGACCTAGAATTTTAGGGGCACCCTAGTTTGACCTAGTGTTGACCATAATTACCCTCGTTGACCATAAAAGTCAACTTTTGACCTAGTTTTGACCTAGAGTTGACTTTTGGACCCTGGGTTGACTTTGTGACCCAAATTTCATCGGTTTGACCCGTTCGACCTAGAATAACCCTAGAACCTTATTTTTAGTTATTTTTATATCAGTTTAACTCTTTAGAACCCCGTTTAATCTTGCTTTTTGCAATAGGTTCTTACGACGCCAGTCCGGATCTCGATCCTCATCAGTTGCTCAGGACGTCAGACGAGTACCTACCTCTGATCGTTTCCATTTCATGATAGCGTTTATATCACCTGTTCTAGAACTGTAATACTTGATTCTGACACATTGTTTCATGAGCTGGTACTAGTGGATCCCGTCATGAGATGTTATCCCCCTTACCGTGTTCAGCGGGTACTCTATCACATATATTTTATCATGTGCTTCGGGTATTGATTCTCATGTGCTATCATGTGCTTCATGTGCTCTCGCCTTCATGTGCGCGAGTTATTTATCATGTACATAGCGTGTCGTGGTTGGATCCAAGAGTATTAGTGGAGGAGGGGAGTAGGAGTTGGTTATGTGATCAAAGCCAAACAGTATTCATGTGTATGTCGGTTATGCAACTCACGCATAACGAATTTATCGTAGATTATTCATGTGCAACCTAAGCCGATCACATAATGAACTTGTGCTCAAGGCACTTAGCTAGTATTCTTGTTTTCTCACATGCAGTTACTTCTCTACTACTTGTATTGTTCTCCAGTTTTATATTGCAGCTACTTTATCTGCTCCACCATGTATTTATTTTTCCTGTGCATCTTGTATACTTTTCTGTTGCTAGTCATATACACCTTACCATGTATTTGGAGTTACTTTCAGAGTTATGTACTTCGCTCCAGTCCTAACTGGGCATATTTTTTCCAAAGGATCCTGAGTATTTTTGCCCGACATTCTACGGGCCGGGCGTCGAGGAGTGTTGTGACCCGGAGACTGAGGAGGAGCCCGTCGAGGAGACGCCATTAGCACCCTAGTTAGCTAGGTGGGTTTTCCTAGGTTGTTCCCAGTTGATTTTTTGGATGATTGTATTTATTATTTTGCTCTTGTGAGATGTTGTAGACTTTAGTCTTGGACTGTATATTTGGATATTGTATTGCTCTCTTTGGTTCTTGTTTTTTTGTGATATCTTATCGTGCTTTTACTCTTCCCCTAGTTATTGTGATTGAGGCATATATATATTGCGTGGTTGCCCTCCTTTTGTAGAGGTTATATTGACTGATCATTATGAGATATAGATATTGTGACCTAGAATGGACCTTTACAGCGTTCTACCGCCGATTCTGCGGCATAGGCTGGACGTACCCACGACTCATGCCCGGTTTTTTGGGTGCGGGTCATGAAAGATAAGTATTGAGATGATACTTTAAGAACCAATTTAAGATACAATCTGATAATCATACACGTCTGTCCGAAATTATGACACTCAGAATCCTCGCCATGCCAGTGAGCATAGCTGTGGTAAACGATAGATTCCACAACTCAGGTATGCAACTCTATAATCATGTCGTCTAAAATCTTTGCTGTGCCGACTAGAATAGCTGCGAGAAATTCTAAATTTCATAACTAAGATATATATACATCCGAAGTCAGGTTCCTACGTTTCCGACACGCCAGCTAATATGGCTGCGATAAATTCTAGGCTCTATAACTAAGTAGACGTTTCATCTTTCTCACTGTTCTTGTCAACATATGTTATCAGATGATACCATAAATTTTAGTCCGTAAAGTTTATCTAGATATGAAATCAAACTCAACAATGACACCAAGAATTAAATTTAACAACTGATCAACAAGAATCAAATTCAATAACAACAAGTGAGAACGAACGGAAATAAGGAAAAAAGATTTAAATTAAAAATTATAATAAGATTCTCAAGGGTCGTCCCAGAAATCTCTCAAAAATTTGTGATTGAGTATCCTCTCTCATCCTAGTATCCTATGTCCTATATCCTATCGCAGGCACGCAGTAGTACAACTAAGACGTCGCACCACCACGATATCGCACTACTTGCGAAGCCTGACCTGCATGGACCACCACTAAAAATGTGTCACGATCCACACCCGATATAGGGGCACGAGTACGTGGGTACGTCCAGCCTACGCTGCAGCATCAATGGTAGAACGCGGTCTAGGTTACAATACTATCTAATCAATCTCACACGAATATCCAACTCCATAAGGAAACACATATATCATAATATAATATGAAAATACTCAACCACATAACTAAAGCACGATAAGATATCAAATAAAATAAACGAAATAAAACACAAGTCTAAACAAAATAATCTAACTGCAAACAATAACATCCAAGTCTCAAAGTATGCCGGAAACAAATCCGGTACCAATAATCTGCTAAAAGAAACTAACTGAATAACTAGTGATCCAGGCTAAACCTCCCGGAATCACACTTGAGCTACAAGGTCCAAGTCTGCAGCTACTCTCCCTATGGTCCATAATATATCGGACACCAGTCCTCTAAGTCATAGTCTGGAAAAATATTTCCAGTTAGGATTGGAGCGAAGTACAACCCAATAACAGTTCCAATTAATTGACAAGGACTATAAAATAATAAATAGATGATGCTATATACTTAGAGAAGACAATAAATAAATGTAATGGCAAAATAAAGAGAACATGCAATATAGGCAATATGGTACAGTCAGTGCATATATAAAATAAAGAGAAAGAGCTACAATATCATATACGGGGTGATGTAGTATATGAACTAAAATAGAGAACTGAACTTATTCTAAGTGTTTGAAATAGTAGTTTCAAAATATGATCGGCTTGGGAACTTGTTCGATAGCTACATGGCCTGGCTAATCATACGTGAGGCGTATGATTAACACTAACAATATTTTACACTTGTACGATAGGGATATGATCATATTTCTCACTAGCAATTTTCTTGCCTCCAACTAGTACAGTGGATCCAACCATGACATGTCACGATACACGATCAATGTCCAATATATCATATACAATGTCTAATATCAATATTTAATATATCATGTACAATGTCTAATATCAATGTCTAATATATCATGTACAATGTCTAATATCAATGTCGTGTACAATGTCAATACGATAACCAATGTAACATCTCATGACTGAAGATCCAATCTATATACTAGTCCGTGTAGCACAGTGTCAAGAATCAGATATAACATTTCTAAATACTTGAATTATAGAAATTATCAAATAACGGAAATTATCTGAGAATATACTCGCCTGTGGTCCTGATCGGGCAATACCAATGTCCTGCTCCCAAAATCTCGCAGAACGATCTAATAGTCCTATATTTATAATATAATAACAATAACATCAATCGTTACACTAGTAAAACTGTTCTGCACAAGTAGGGGTGGTACTGGTCAACTAGCAGGGTCAAGTGTGCATGTCTAAATGCACATGTGTTATGTCCTCGAATACCATGCGTAGTAAGATAAAATAACTAACATTATCACATGTCCAATCTCCAAATCTCGTGTAACACTGACACATGGCCTAGTAGGTTAGGGTACACAAGGCAGTGAGTTACCAAAATACATTAATATATAAATATATAGTACCTATATATATTTTATAGTATTACCCACTACTTATTTATACCAATATACCTAGGTCATATAAAATATAGAATATGTGATACCTACGACTAACAATCAAATTTTCCATAAAGTATATAATAAGCCTAATTACTAATCAAGTACTTATTAAACCTAATTACCATTAATACTAATTACTATTAAAGTGATTATTAAACCTAATTTACTATGAAGTATATACTAACCTAATCACTATTCACACATTCACAAGTGTACACACTAGTTATTAGGGTTCATCATCGCAGTGTCATACAACACTCAACATAAAATAGGGAGGCAAGTTCGAAACTTGGTGCACATGACCGAGGAGGGGGTAGTCGTTGTCGAGGGAGATAGTGGTGCTCAGGATCGATTGCTCGGGCTCCGACGAGGGTAGCCGCGTGGTCGTGGGAAGGTGCTGTCGAGGTGGTCCGGCGGTGTAGGTCGTTGATGGCGACGACGAGATGGTGGCGGATGAAGATGATGATGGTGATGATGTTGACGATGATGGTGATGGTGTTAATTGTGGCGATGGTGAAGATGATGATGTTGACGATGGTGGAGACGACGCGTGGATGGCCGGAGTCCGGTGGAGGAGAACGGGGGTGATCGGCTTGATGTGGGAAGTCAGGGTGGAGACTGTGGTCCTGACCGGAGATGGGTGGCGGTGTAAAGTCGAGCGTGATGGTGATGATGTTGATGATGATGATGGTGATGATGTTCCGGGGATGGTCGGAGTGTGGTGAGACGGCGGTGATTGGTGATGAGGAGTCGAGGGCTGGTGATGGTGGTGGTGACGATGGTGATGTTAATGGTGATGGGGGCGGTGGTGTTGGTCGACTGTTGTGGGGTTACAGCCGGCTGCTGCTCAGGTGAAGCGGAGGCCGTGAAGTCGGGGACGGTCGGGTTGATCGGAGAAGGAGGCTGCGTGGAGTGGAGACTCAGGCGATGACTCAGGCGGAGGGGGCTGCTGTGGGGCGGTCGTGCCCAGGCGGAGAAGTCGACTGCTCGTCGTCGGGCTCTGATGGAGTAGAGTCGGGAAGGAGATGGAAGAGGGTGGTACGGCGGTGGTTGTTGATGATTGTGAGGACCGGTGGTGGCTCTGTGGTGCTCGGGGATGGAGAGGTCGAAGAGGAGTCGGGGACGAGGAGGACGGGGAAGAGACGATGGTGCAGGGTGGAGGACTGTCCCGGTACTGCTCAGGCGGGGAAGGTGACCGGAGGAAGGAGAGATGAAGGAAGGTGATGGCTTAGGGTTAGGTTTCGGTTTTAAAAGAAAGGGATGGTGACTTAAAATAATGGGGAGGTGATTGTTTTTGTATGAGGGAGAAAAGGGTGATGACAACCTAGGGATTAAGGCTGGCCATGTTGGGTGTTGTTTTTACATGAAAAATTGAAGGGTGGAGATGTTATTGGGTTTAATGGAGGGTGGAGATGGCTTAAGGGGTTGAGGTTTGAGTGTTGCACATTCCAAAATAATAGGAAATGCATGTGTGACCGGTCAATGAGGGAAAAGGGTATTTCTTCATGTGTTGTGTCCAATGGGAGGTGGACACCTCACTGCACTTTGCATAAAAGTTCCCAACAATTGAAAAATTGCACAAAAAGTGGGAATTGGGATTGAATGAGGGAAAACACCATGTTTGGTGTGATGTAGTGGTTAAAAAGGGTGTGTGGTATTTAGTATGAACCTTGAGGGTGTGAGTGGGGGTTTGGTTTGGTGTTGGGTGTAGTTTTGGGTTAAGTTGGGTCCTTACACCAATTTAATTAAAATTAATATAAATGGTGTTCTTAAATTAATTGAAAGTAAATAGGATTAAAATTAGGTGGGACACAAGTGTCATGGACGTAGAAGACTCAGAATAGAATATTATCATAATTTGGGTTGCACAAAATGGGTCGAGATTATGTTCCCAATTTTGATTAGAATGGACAAAGATGCAAAGTTGGATTTATTTGGAAATAAAAAAATAAACGTCTGCGAAGAATATTGTGTGACTAAAATAAAGCACAAGAGGGCATATATATGAGTTACACAAGGGTCAGAATGGAAGACTGACACATCTAGGACAAGGATGTAGAATTTGTTGGAAGGCAAAAACAAGTGTAGCGCTCCAAATATCGAAGCAACGGTAAGGTACAATAATTAAATAAAAATCACAGTAATAAATTATAACCCCAATAATTAATCCCAAAAATTACTAATTAAATCTATAATCCTATATTATGATCAGGGGTTCATCTAGTGGGCTTCTAGGTCTAGTCTACTAACTCATACATTAAAGAACACTATAATATATATATATATATATCATGCAACAAATATTAACACAATACTTATAATAATTAAAAAGACAAAAATACCCCTATTTTAGGATATGGTAGTGACAGCACAAGTTGTTCAATATAGGTCAAGTCGGCCTTAAGATCCAGTTGATCAAAATCCACCACATGACTCGGGTCGTACACGTACTTTCTAAGCTGTGAAATATGGAAGACATCGTGCACTTCAGATAGTGATGGTGGCAGGGCAATCTGATATGCAACCAGGGCGACTCGCTTCAATATCTCGAACGGACCGACGAATCTCGGACTTAGCTTTCCCTTTGCTCCGAATCTGTTAACTTCTCGCATGGGCGAGACTTTGAGAAATACCCGATCACCTTCTAAGAACTCAAGAGGACGTCGATGCATGTCTGAGTAGCTTTCTGACGACTCTGTGCTACCTTTAGCCGTTCCCGGATCAAACGAATCTTCTGGACGGTTTGCTCCACAAGTTTAGGGCCAAAATTTGTCGTTCTCCAACTTTGTCCCAACAGATCGGTGATCTGCACTTCCGCCCATACAACGCCTCATACGACGCCATCTGAATGCTGGATTGAAAGCTATTATTGTATGCAAATTTGGCTAACGGTAGATGCATGTCCCAACTCATCTTTAAGTCCAAGGCGCAGAGTCGTAGCATGTCTTCGAGGATTTGGTTGACACGTTCTGTTTGACCATCTGTCTGTGGATGGTAGGCGGCGCTGAACTTGATCTTCGTCCCCAATGTTGATTGCAGGCTTTCCTAGAAACGCGATAAGAATTGACCATCTCTATCGGAGACAATGGATATGGGTACACCGTGGAGTCAAACGATCTCGTTGAGGTAGATCTGGGCCAGGCGGTCGGCACTTCAAGTACTTTTGATAAACAGAAAGTGAGCTGACTTGGTGAGTCGATCAACGATAACCCAGACGGCATCATTCCCCCGTTGCGTCTTCGGCAACCCAATAATGAAATCCATCATTATATGTTTCCATTTCCACTCCAGTATAGCAAGGTTCTGCATCTCTCCGCCCGGCTTCTGGTGCTCGGCCTTTACCCTCTGACAAACCATGCATTGCGATACGAACAACGCTATATCTCTTTTTATGTCGTACGACCAAAATGTCGTACGGAGATCTCTATACATTTTGGTGCTACCTGGATGAGAAGTATAACTTGCATAATGGGCTTCCGTGAGTATCTCTTTTCTGAGGGCTGCATCATTTGGAACGCACAATCTTTCCTTCACTCGGATCATCCCGTCCGTGCACACCGCAAAGTCGGTTGCCTTTTCTGCTGAGATAAGACCTTACATCTTTTGCAGGAATATGTCATCCTTCTAAGTGGACTTAACCTTTTCTAACAAGTCAGGTTCGAGGCGCAGCTGAGCCACTTGTGCCCCCTTTTTGTATCTGATAATAAGTGTAATGCCCAAAGCTTCCAGATCTCTACGCAGCTTGTCATCAATAGCCAAACTCCCAACAAACACTCGACTCAGCGCATCAGCTACAACATTATCCTTGCCTGGTGTGTATCTGATCATCAGGTCAAAGTCGCTAAGGAGTTTAAGACAACGCCGTTGTCGTAGATTTAAATCCTTTTGGGTATAGAGATATTTTAAACTTTTATGATCCGTATAGATCTCGTACGATACACCATAAAGGTAGTGGCGCCACAACTTCAGTGCGAACACCACCGCTGCAAGCTCCAGATCATGTATTGGATAATTCTTCTCGTAAGGCTTTAACTGCCTCGACACAAAGGCTATCACTTTATCCCTTTGCATCAGAACACATCCCAAACCCTTTCCTGAGGTGTCACTATATATCTTAAAATCATCGGGTCCGTCTGGAAGGGTAAGAATTGGTGCTGAGATGAGGCGCTGCTTTAACTCTATAAATGAAGCTTCGCAGTCGTCCGTCCATGCGAACGTTACTCCCTTCCGGGTGACCTGGGTCAGCGGCGAGGCGATTCTAGCAAAATCTTTAATAAATATTCTGTAGTAGCCTGCCAGACCAAGGAAACTCCGAATATCACTAGCTGACTTAGGCCTCCTCTACTTCATGATGGCTTCTATTTTCTTTGGGTCAACTGAGATGCCCGTTGCAGAAATAATATGCCCGAGAAAGGCTATGTTGTCCGACCAGAACTCGCACTTACTAAGCTTCACGTACAACTTTTTGTCTCGAAGGGTTTGAAGCACCATTCGCAGGTATCCTGCATGTTCATCCTTATTCTTCGAGTACACCAAGATGTTGTCTATAAAAACGACCATAAATTTGTCAAGGAAGGGTCGGAACACACGGTTCATCAAATCCATAAAAGCAGCAGGGGCGTTCATTATTCCAAACGGCCTAACAGAAAACTCGTAATGTCCATAGTGGGTTCGGAATGCTGACTTGGGCATGTCCTCTGGCTTAATCTTCAATTAGTGGTAGCTCGAGCGAAGATCATTTTTTGAGAACACCGTTGCCCTTTGCAGCTGATCAAAAATGTCATATATCCTGGGCAGAGGATACTTGTTTCTGATAGTGACCTTATTCAGCTCCCGGTAATCGATGTAGAGTCGCAACGTTCCATCCTTTTTCTTCACGAAGAGCAGAAGCGCTCCCCAACAAGACACGCTCGGACAGATGAACCCACGATCCAGCAGTTCTTGCAATTGGCACTTTAACTCCTTCAGTTTAGCAGGGACATTCTGTACGGAGCCTTGGAAATCGGCTGAGTATTTGGGAATGTGTCGATGGTAAACTCGATCTCCCGGTCAGGTGGCATGCTGGGTAGTTCACTCAGAAACATATCAGGGAACTTCGTCTCAACGGAAGAAGACTCAACGTTTGCGTAATCCAGCTGCGTGTCTCGAACGGAAGCTAGGTATCCCTCGCAGCCAGAGTGTAGCATCCGCTAAGCAGATATCGCCAAAATCACCATACAGGCCATGGACGCATCAGTTGCTGGACTACTCGTGTAGCAGAAATCGGCTTCTCCAGGTAGGCGGAAGACAACTTATTTTTGTGCACATTCGATAGTTGCCGAGCAAGTGCCGAGCCAATCCATCCCCAAAATAATGTCGTAATCCCGAACATCTAGGACTAAAACATCTAACGATAGTTTCCTTCCTCCGATACAGACGTAACCGCCTTGGCATACTGAACGGACAGGTATTTTTGTGCCCGACGGGGTGCTAACACTAAGGTCTAGATGCAATCGTGTCATTTCTATATTATTTTCCACGGCAAAATTCATGGATATAAAGCTATGCGTTGCACCAGAATCAAATAGCACACATGCATGTATGTTATTAAAAAGTAATATACCTGACACAACGGTGTCCGAGGCCATGGCTTCTTCTCGTGTCATAGTGTACACCCAACCTTGAGCTTGGCGACGCTCTTGCTAAGGCATGGCTCGATTGGCCTGGGGTGCTAGGGCAAGATTCGGATGTTGAGGGAGACAATTTATGCGACACGAACAAGTACTGATATCATGATCTGATTTACCGCAAGCGAGGCATAACCCAAGTTTTATACGACAATCGTCGACGATGTGCCCATGTTTATTACAAAAGAAACATATCAGGTCTGCATGTGCTTTCTGCTTGTCGCCGTTATTTGGACACTTTGCAACGTTGTTTCCTTTCCCATTGCTATGGCGCTTATGATTGGAGGTATGCACAGTGCCAGCAACAACAGAAGGATACTGCGGTTTAAGAGAAAGAGCATGATTGAGAACTTCCTGCATCGTTTGGTACTGAGGAACGAACACGTGCGCATGGATGGCAGGTCACAGGCCTCCTTCAAATCTTCTAGCACGACTTGCCACATCAGGTAAATAGGAGCTTGCAAATTTGGTGAGCCGGTTGAATTCGGCGGAATACTGCTTTACTGTCATGCTGCCTTGTCGTAGTTGTACGAACTCGTTCTTTTTCTGACAACGTACGGGAGGGAGTATGAACTCCTCTTTAAACGCACACGGAAGGTAGCCCATGCGATCGTCTCTTCTTCATCGTCAACTGGAAGAGATCTTCGATGCACATCCCACCAATCGTGCGCGTTCAAGCGAAGCTGCAGTTGGGCACACGCGACACGCTTCTGATCGGGTACCTCTAGCAGTTTGAAGTGATCCACAAGTTCGGCCAACCAATCTAGAGCCACAATTGGATCCTCAATACCTTTAAATGGCGTGTTGCAGACCTTCTTGAAGTCGACAAAGTCGAAGGCAGTCACATCCTTCTTCCTTGGAGTTTGAGGCATTTCGACTTCAAGCACGGGTTGCTCCACCGGTGTCCTTGCTGTTGTCGCGGAATAGTTGGAGGCCAAGGTCTGCACGATCTGTTGTAGGGTATCTACCTGCTTTTGTTGGACTATAAACCGGGCTTCTAGATTGTCTTGGAACTTGCTCTGCCTCTCTTTCGCTCGCTTCTCAGCCTGTTCTTAATGAGCCTCGTCCCTTTGTTGGCTAGCCTCTAACATCTGCATCATCTGTTGAATAGGATCGACATGGGACATGGCTTGCTGGCTCCGAGAACTTCCCGAAGTGCCGAAACTTCTTTCTTGGGCTTGTGTCTCGCCCGGCACTAGCGATGATGCTTGCGCTTGTGCCATTCCTTCAAAAGAAAGTAACTTATGTCAGGATCATAATGTATTATGGACTCATTGTATGAACGTATCTTATTTTGGCCTAACGAGTTCAAGAGTTCGCACAGGCATTAGATCGTTATAGGAACTTTCCCAACACGAGGGTCAATGGAACTTAAAGCTGTGCTCTGATACTAATATATCATGTCCCAATTCCGAAGAATCAATAGTCGTCTCCCGGGCGTGACACCGTGCGTGCCTAGGTTGCCTATTGCACAAGGCTAAAGTATTTTTGCATAATGAGCACATATTCAGAGTACGCAGATAATTGAAACACAAAGTTGAAACATGAAAAAGTTCTCTTTAATGATAATGAATATCTTTTTTTTTACAAACTCTTGAACGAGTCAGAAGGTTGCCGCACGGGCTTACAAAAGTTGACACAAAATGAGATAGCAGTCCTGTACATTATATCCTTTACTAAAACTTCAAAATAAGGGACCTTGGCTTTTCCTCTGAGTGCATGAGTTAAGTTTGCTAGCTCCTAGGTCTTAAAAAATGCTTCAAAATAAGGCACGGTCAGGGCGTGCCGACAGCTGGACTGGATTGGGCAGTGACTTCAGCTCCTCGCAGGATCTCCATGGTGCGGGAAACCTATTTTGACGAGGGTCAGTACATCGAAACGTACTGGTGAAGGCGAGCTAACCTAACTATACCAATCGACACATTGTTTATATGAAGCATACATATTATTTGTGGTCTTTCTATCTTGCCTTAGTTTATTTTAAAAGCAAGCATTGATATAGAAATTTACTGAAATAAACTTGCCACCATTCGGTGACTTTTACCTGCCCGTCTGAACCACCTGCACAATACTTACCATGTCTTTCCCTGCCACGAAGACACAAGTTAGCTTGCACAGGTTTTAAATATACGAGGGGATCACTGGCATGATGCCATAATGGACGATAGTCATGATGAGGATGGTATGTAACGAAAAGAACAAGGTGCGCTACAAGTTATCCCGTCTAGAACAAGAGACTAAACTAGAAGTTTCGTCCGGATCGGATCGGTGCTAGTGCCCCAGCGACCGTCCGCAGGAACTAAGATCTTGTGCACAAGTTGTCCGTGATCAAGTGGTGTCTAGGCTAAGTTATCCATTTATACAGTTGAGGCAACAAGAGTACAAGACAAGTAGCATTGCATGATTTATTTCTGCATAGTCTCCCTGAATAATTTATTGCATAACAAGGTATGTTCCATACTTAGTACAATTTATAGAAGAAGTATGCATTTCTAACTGAAAATTGATGCATGTATAGAATATTCCAAACGAACTAGCATGCAATAAGATAACCGTTCATAAGTTGATTGACAAGCATAAAGTAGTCCAAGTCTATTCCTTTTTATCCTGACATCTTTTATTTATTTTGGTATCGTTTGATCGTGGCAAGCAAGAATACAAGATTTTAGATGCGAAGACTTGAAAGAAGGGTCAACTGAATCGAATATAAGCCACTCACAAGTTGGTTGGAGAAGGAAAGGAAAGAGGTGCTTTAAGACTCCGCTCGCACGTCGCCTGCTGCTCGTTCACCTGCATTGCCACGAACAGCTAATCAATACCTCTTCCACTCTTTCTAATCTCAAAAATTAAAGTGCAGTTCAACGAATGAAAATAATGAAATCTATCAAAACCGTTCAAAAAAATGCAAACAAATCAAAAAAATAACTCAAAGCACGAAAGCAACAAGGCGACAACAAAAACTCAGCAAGAAAACTTGCAGCGGAGATGTCACTCTTGACTCTGCCGTTAAGTCCATCCTCGGGACACGGTCCACTGAATATGGGAATCAATTTCGAAGAAGCAAATCCATAACGAGGATGGGTTCTTGATTCAACCTATCCAGATCGAACGATACCAACTTATATTTCTTAGCCGCGCTCCCCGAATAGGGGAACGGGGCACCACACAATCTCCTGCAAACTCAATCGTCCCTGCTGAACGCAAATCACCATGTTGCAGCGCTCTTGTATGACAATCGTTATCATTGGGATGTGATGCCGTGCGAGCCTTGAGTTGCGCTCACACAAGGTGATGTTGGCAAACATCAAAGTTATTATCGAAACGATCAAGTTGTAGCGAAAGTCAAGTATTGTGTACCAAGAACACATCAGAGTATACGCAGCAAAGCTCTCGATAGGGTCCAAATAAAAATGCCACGAAGGAGAATGCCACAAAGGCGATGTAACACTCTTGCTCTTTCTCTTGTCCATAAATGTACTTACCGTTCATACATCATATCCCGTATATCCATGCAGCGCCACTACACCTGCGTGCCTAAAATAATGCCCACATACGTGGGTCAGTACACGGCTGTACTGGTGAGCGGGGTAACCCACTTGTCTAAACCGATACTAAGTAGAATCGTGAATGCAAACAGTTATATGGTGATCTTTCTATTTGAATCCTAGATTCATTTCATGGCAAGGGTATGACATGTTAAGTAAAACTGTAAAGCAGGTTAAGCATTCAAGCATTCAACTCAAGCAAATATACAAGCAGATATATCCAACTCAAAAGAAAAATAGCATACAAACTGTCCTATTCAAACCCAAACAACGCGTGAACCTATCAGACCAAAAATCAAGCCTCAATATCCATCCTCAAACCATGCCACAATACAAGCCTTACTAATCCAATCATCGATATACACACTCTTGCCCGAGGCAAGGTGGCCGTCGCCTACACGAAAAGCACAAACCAAATCAAACCAAAGCAAACCAACTCCTATCCATATGAAGTCACTGGCCAGGCCATAAAGGACTAATCAACTGCAGTTCTACCCGGTCCAATGCTGAGTAGATAGCCCGCCTGGTCGTATCGAACTGTCGTCACCTCGCCTAAGGCATGCTACCATTTGTCTCCTCCATGGCCGAACGGTCCCGGCGCCCCGGAGCTTATCCGGTTCAAGGAAATTAAACCCTGTGCGCAACAAGTTATCCGTGACCGATACAAACACCAAGTAGGTATGACGAGAGAATCAAGCCTTCTCGTCCCACCAAACAATACTCGCCTCAATCCAATCAACTATCCATAACCATTCTCCAATTTATATCCCAAGGCACCATCTCAAGTTATCCCCAAAGGGCACTATGCCGCTTCTCGACACAATGCTCCAATTGGTGCAACACCCCTTGCTCAGAAAACTCTGTGGCACAATGCCCCAACGGTGGCACAATGCCCTCACCGATGCAGTTGTCCGATTTTGAACCACAACTGAACGCTTTGCTTGACAAAGTGCCCAACTGATACTCGTACATGGATGCACGCTCGCTCGCCCACCTGAAATGCCTCGATGTTCCAACCAATATACTCTACTCAAGCTCCAACTGCTCAACCATAAATCCAACTCAAGCCACAAATCATATCCAACCAAATGACGCACACTCTATGCGTGCCACAGTGTAGTGATTTTCAAGTTCCAGTCCAAGTGTTCAAGCCATTACGTGTGTGTGTTCCATATTATTAGGCATGAAGGAATAGAGAAGAAGAGACAAAGCCCACTCACCGAGTCTGATTCTGTTAAGCACCCTGCCTTGCCGATACGGCCGATCCCTTGAACCCATGGTCTGATGCAAAGCACGATCTACTCAATTGGTATGACTGTGCGAGTAGGCCGTGCTCTCCAAATCATCCGACCGAATCGGACTAAGGAAGACGACATTATCGCTCCAAATCCTGCTATCCCAATACTGCTCTGAACGAACACCTAATTCCATCGAACTCCACTTGCGATCTGCACATGAAACCAACTCAAATCAATACTTGCTCCCAAATCCAACAAATGAAAATATAACCAGCTATTGCCTCATTCAATCCGACTCAGCGTAATGCACCGTACGGTTGTGGGGCATTACATAATATACCACTTAGAATCAGGTTCGTCCTCGAACCAAACCAATATCCATTCCTTATCGCATGCCGCTTGCCCAATTCATAACTCCGCTCCATGCAACTAACATTCTCCTGATCCAGACACAGTAACTCGCTCGCGCTTAATGCCCGCACAAATTCTATATTCCCACATCCTCCTTGCAGCTCAATTCGAATTCCTCATATCGCTTAGTTTTGGATTATACATATATTTAAGGCATCCCTGAAATACATGCAATTTAGTTGAGCTTAGCGATAACAAATTTGGATAAGTTACAAGGGTATCTTTATGTCTGAGGCATTCATTCGCTTTACTCCAATTGAACCAATCTTGACGTTCATCCCATAACTCATTCGTACAAGCATTATTCTCAAATACGATAATTTTCCACTGACGATCTTCCCACCTGACTCAAATCAGTTCGTGTTCCAACTCAAACCATCCGACTATCTCTGAATCCATACTAGCACCATCTAGGCTCAACCAACAAAACTCTAGCATGACTCCAATCGCATAATATTCTGTAAGCACTGTTTCCAAATATTATCTCATGCTCCGAACGATCATCACAACTGATACTACCCTAGCTAGGCGACTTACCAAAATATCAAACTATGCTCTTAGATCAGGTCATCCCAACACCTCTTCCTCAATCTCAATACCTCACGGGGTGAACATCTATATTGAGGTTCATGTGATCCACGAAGATTTTGCCGCCACGCCATAGGGATAGTGTCGCCACGATTTCAACGTGGACACTCGCCATAATTTCTCGGTCACGCATGGAATAGTTCTTCGCGTTGCTTCTACTGCCTCAAAGCACATATATCACCCTCTCCTTCTGTACGAGCACGTATCCCAGACTAAGTTTTGATGCATCTTGTAGATCTGGGGCACATCTGTCCCTTCCAGCATTGCAATGATTTGATCTGAATGAGCCGCTGCTTTAACTTCACAAGCTAGTTTCACAGTCATCAATTCATATGAATGCTATTCTTTTCTGGGACACGACGAGTCAGAGGCGATGCCATCTTCAAAATCTGTGACTCCGAATTTCATCAGTTGACTTAGGCTATTTCCACTATAGCTTCGATCTTCCGGCTGCATCTTCAACTGAAGGCTACCCTAAGGATATCTCAAATCCAATACTCATTCACTAAGGCCAATCTCCAATATCCACCACTCATATCCACCCTCGACGCATTCCCAAATGCGCCGTCGTAAGGGTCGTTCTATGGGTCTACAATTTTTATCTCTGATTTGGCGGTCAAGTCGCTAGGTCTGCTATCTCGAAGTTACGCTCGATAATTGTAAGTCACCATGATGGATAGTTACTACGAACCATGCTATATCTCCTCTGTAAATCTGAACCATAATCCAATAAATCCATCCTAACTAACTTCTGAATCCGAGCACTTCATGCACTACCTCTAACGAATCTGTCAACCAAATGCTGCTTAACCACCTAGAGTCTCACTATCTATCCAAGCAACAAATCGAGAACTGCGCTCGCTGAAACTGTCTTCCATCAATCCATCGTTCTGCCTTGAATTCATCAAAATTTCTGAACTGCCATGTTCGACTTCTCGCACTACCACTTTTAACGATTTCTAAAACCATAGACTTGCTCCAATTCTTATCCGTATGCCATATTTTATAGTGCACGTACAACTTGCTCGAGCAGCACAATAATTTGCTTCAACGTTGCTCTCTCGTTTAGCTATCTTCAAAAGTCCATCCGTTATAATTTTTTTTCTTGTTCCATTCCTTAGCCCGTCTTGATTTCTCTATTTTTCGATTAGTCTACACACTCTCAATGACTCGTGCACAAGTTTCAACATAATCCCAAATCCATATTGTCTTTCACTCGTTGCCTCAATCTGTCTCAGTACTGCAAGTGTTAACTTCCAATCTGACTTAACATCAACTAGACTTACCTCACATCCATTCACGTCTTCCGGAGAATCCGTCCACCATCGTTGCACCATTTCACCAAATTTTATTTTCGTTAAACATTGAGTCAAACTATCTCGAGTGCCAATATCCGAAATCCTTCAACTTTATACGAATCCATCACATTGCCCCTCCAAACCGGATCGTGTTTCATTGCACAACCAACATCTCTAATATGTTGCCCAAATCTATAGTTCGTGCTCGCCACTCTTCGATACACCCATCGCTCGCTCAAGCGTATCCCAACTGTTTGTTCCTTATGATCAACTCTCCTTTTGCATCCATGAATGCTCCACCGAACTTCCAAATTGTGCAAGCAAACTCTGATATTCAGCTTTCCATCTGATCGATCTCAACTTGTTTCCAATACTTGGTCCGCATCAATCCTTCAAATTCTAAACACTCATTCCCATTGCTTGTTCCTTTCTCGTCCATCGCTCAAGTCCAACAATACTTCCATTTGTACAAGTCCATTCTTGATCGCTCAAGTATAACATATCAAAGAATACCTGAGTCAAATTCTATTGCACCATATATCACTTGGAAATATAGTTGCTTTCGTACTTACTCTGCATCGACGAACGTTTATTCTAAACCAACTATTCCGAGATAATCCTGTCGATCATAACTCAACATTCGCTTGCTCCAACCGATGTGCACCAATCAACTTATATTCTTGTTAACCGCATTCGTTGCGGCAATTCCATTAATGTCTATCCAAAATAATCTAATGTCACGCTCACTATGTGGTATACCATATACCACTCTGAATCAATTCACTACTCGCATCACAATTCTGTTCACTGATCCTTCGTACCATCCATTTTGCGTGATCCTGCCATCCCCAACTCAAGTATGACATGAAACTCATCCAATGCATGAACCATCTAACTCTTTTATCAATCTCGCTAAGAAACTTGTGCCATGCTCCATTCTCAATACTATCAACTATTTCTCAAATCGTCCGATACTTATGCTACACGAGCAACCCGTACAACAATCTCTTTCAAGTAATCCAACATAATACCCAATTGTTCCACACATTTATTGTACGAGTAACTCGTTCAACACTCTCTTGATATTCCCAAGCCAAACTCAAACCTGCTCAACCAATGTGCTAAACGAGCAACTCGTGCAACGCTCTCTGTGATATACCCAGCCAAAAATCAAACTTTGTCCAACACATTCTATATACGATCAACTCGTGCAATGATCCATTCTCATCTGATGCTTCTACTCACAATATGCCACATAACCAATCTCGTCTTCCAACCAACTGATCCACTGATGCAACCAGAATCTCCTGAACTATAAGCCAAACCAACACAATGACACCTCTAAACTTGCTTCACAAATGCAACAAAACCACACAACTTGCTGCACGAATGCAACAACGTCCAACGATGCTACACGATCTACCAAAAACCAATAAAAACCAACGCAACGAAGAACAACATACACCCACAACCAACAAATATATAGACTTATTGTATGAAACATCCAATACGACACCGAGTAGAGCCAAAATTCAAACGACACGCAAAAGCTATTTAGAGTTTGTGATGAACCAAAGGACAAAGTCCGAGAAAGTGAACCGGACGCTCTGATACCAAATTTATCACGTCCCAATCTCCCGCAAGCTCAATCGTCCCTGCTGAACGTGAATCACCATGTTGTAGCGCTCCCGCAGGACAATCGTTCTCATCGGGATGTGATACCGTACGAGCCTGGAGTTGCGCTCACATAAGGCGATGTTGTCAAACATCAAAGTTATCATCAAAACGATCAAGTTATAGCGAAAGTCAAGTATTGTGTACTAAGAACACATCAGAGTATACACAACGAAGCTCTCGATAGGGTCCAAATAAAAATGCCACGAAGGAGAATGCCACAAGGCGATGCAACACTCTTGCTCTTTCTCTTGCCCACAAAGGTACTTACCATTCATACATTATATCCCGTATATCCAAGTAGCTCTACTACACCTGCGTACCTGAAATAATGCCTACAAACATGGGTCAGTACACAGCTGTACTGGTGAGTGGGGTAACCCACTCGTCTAAACCGACACTAAGTAGAATATTGAATGCAAACAGTTATATGGTGATCTTTCTATTTGAATCCTAGACTTATTTCATGGCAAGGGTATGACATGCTAAGGAAAACTGTAAAGCAGGTTAAGCATGGAAGCATTCAACTCAAGCAAATATAAAAGAAGATATATCCAACTCAAATGAAAACTAGCATACAAACCGTCCTACTCAAACCCAAGCAACGCGTGAACCTATTGGACCACAAATCAAGCCTCAATATCCATCCTCAAACCATACCATAATACAAGCCTTACTAATCCAATAATCGATATACACACTCTTGCCCAAGGCAAGGTAGCCGCCGCCTACACGAAAAGCACAAACCAAACCAAACAAAAGCAAACCAACTCTTATCTATATGAAGTCACTGGCCAAGCCATAAAGGACTACAAAAAATGTACTGTACTGATAATAAATTTATATTAATTAAATATAACGATAGAAGTTTAGAAAATTTTGAAATTCTGATACATATCGCCAACTGAGTTGGCAAAATTTTTGCAGAACTTGATTTTCGCCAACCCAATTGGCAAAAATCTGACTTTTTCGAGGAATAGACCGATTTTCGCCAACTGAGTTGGCCAAAATAGGGCCTCTCGATTCAGGTGGGTGGCTTCGGGTGGGTTGGTCTACGGGTTGTTGGGTTGGATTAATATATAGGGTTGGTGGGGTTGGTTTAATAGGTTGTTGATTTAAATAATATAGGTTGTTGGTTTAAATGATGTCCTTCAATATTGGTAGTTGGTTTAATATATAGGTGGGTGTTGTGTATTATAAGGAGAGGGAGGAAGAAAGTAATATTGCAGCAAGTGAAGAAGAAGCAGAGAAGAAGAATAAGCAGAGAAGAGAGGAGCATGAGGAAGTAAGCAAAAAAGAGAAAGAAAAGAGAAGGAGAACATGTAAAATTTATAGTTGTAATTATGTAATTATAGTTACTATTTTAACTATTATAATTGTAATGTTCGTGATAGTAGCCATACTAACACTAAATATTTGATTATATATTTTAACACTAAGTATTAAATATTACAGATGGGTACCCAAAACGATGGACGTATTCCAGGAGGGCCTACCACAGATACGATTATCCAGCTACGTGAATCGTACATTTCTAGTCAAGTATTTTCTGGACATGTATATTAAAATTGAATTATTTTAGTAAATATAATTTATATTTTTACGTGTCTAATAATAATATCGTTTATATATTTCATATGTAGCAATACGATTATCCGGATACGTTTCGAGCACGAGAGCATGTCGCATGGCGTTATGAGGACGACGTTGGATACTGGATGTTGACTGAAGAATAACATGGTATGATGAACGTATTTTATTTTGATCATATTGATCAGATATATTTTCTACATCACGACCGAGACTTGATCTTCAGTTTAGTTGAGCGGTGGTGGCCAGGAAGAAATACCTTTCAATTACCGTTCGAAGAAATAACTATTTTGCTAGTAGATGTGGCAAATATCTTAGGATTACCTATTATGGGTGAACGTATAATATTTGAAAATGATAAAACATTTTGCACCAAAACTGTGATTAGAAAGTATTTAGGCATGGAGCCGCCTACCATATATGGTAAAAATTTTATGACGCTTTCGTGGCTCCGCCATAACTTTATCCACCTAGATCGTATTGGTGAGGAAAAAATCTTAGTGGATGCGGATCGAGTAAGTATAACATTTAATGTTATTATTTATGTAATATATATTTTTATTTAGTTTAACTGATATACTTTTTTTATTATATGTTCAGGTTACTGCTTACACCAGGCCTACTTACTAGGTCTAAGTAATGGAATTTTATTTCCAAACTCCGGATTTAGGGAAAATTTATGTTTTTTACCTTTTCTGGAAAATCTGACAGAACCTACCCGTCATGCATGGGGAGCTTCTGTGTTGGCATATCTGTACAACTTCATGTCAAATTTTGTGCATTTTACTTCAGCTGATAAAAGACAAAAAAAATTGAATGGATGTATGACGTTATTACAGGTATAAAATTTTCATATAATTTCATTTACTAAAGAAATATGTAAACTTACATGATATATTTTTTCTAGGTTTGGTCCTACGAGCACTTAAGTATCGGTAGGTCAGTCTCCCGTATTGATACCGAAAATGGTGTCTTCCCATCAGCTTTACGCTGGATGACGGCTGCAGCTGATCCAAATCGATGTGCTCACAAGGATATTATAGTATATCGGGGCCAATTCGATTCCCTAAGGTTTAACGAGGTAATTTTTTTATAGTGTCTTATATTTTTTTTGTATTTCATACAGTCAATATGTTTATTATCTTACAATTTTGTTGACATGAAATAGGTAATTTTTTATCATACCGACTTGGGCAGGATCCTATTGAGTTACAAACAATGACCTTTGGATTGAGTCTACATAGATTTTTCATAATATTCTACGATAACATCATGTATCATCCAGTTGATCGTATTATGCGACAGTTCTGGATGATACAACACATTCCTGATGAGCCACCATGTTTAAATGGTGGTAAAGGCAATGCAACTACCAGAGCACACAAATTGATTCCTGGGTGGAATTCTAGATTTGAGACACATCAGGTGGGATATTTGTCTCAAATGATGTCCTCTATTGATGATGGTAAGTTGTTCCAAAAGTTTAAAAAGTTTTACTTTAAAAATTATAAGAAATCATATGGTCATAATTTGTAATGGTGCAACCTACGATGATGATGCATATAGATCTTGGTGGGGAGCTTCTCTTATCAGCAACAAAGCCTACCAATTCCAAGAGTTTCGATTCCAATATCGAGCCATAGATGATTATAGTCTCCATGGCTATTATGATTATGTATAAGGGATGGTACATTATTTTTATATGAAAATGTCTATCTCCGTAGTACTTATTATGTCCTCTATTGAATTCTATTTAATATTTTAGCTTCCAGATTTAAATACCACATACCAAAATCATCTAGTGGGCGACCCGTTGAGCATAGCGGTTGGCAAATTTTTAGCTCTTATGCAACGATGATCGACTCCTCCAAACCCTCCCTTACTTATTCCAGGAGATTATCCTCAGGGTCTTGTTGCACAATGACAAGCATGCCCCCTAGGAAGTATACCTCAGTTTGGTAACAAGATGATAGTCTGCCACTGCAAGATGACTATGTCCCTTCTCAGGCGACGGCCGGTGCGAGCACTTCTTAGTAGAATGGTGCGGGCACTTCTCAGTGGGCTGGTACGGGCACTACTCATTGGCCTGATTGGGGCACTTCTCAGGAGATGGCCGGTGCGAGCAATACTCAGTGGGATGGTGCGGGCACTTCTCAGTGGGCTGGTACGGGCACTTCTCATTGGCCTGAGTGGGGCACTTCTCAGGCGACGGCCGGTACAGGCACTTCTCAGTGGGCCCCCGAGGGAGATTCTCAGTGGGCCCCTGAGGGAGATTCTCAGTGGGATAGCCTATTCTCCTCCGACGTTACCACCTATTCGCAATTCTTGACAACTCCATCAGCACCGATGCCATCTCAAGTGGAGGACAATCAAGGAGGTGGTGATGATGCGGCCCCAGAGAATACACGAGAAAAGAGGGACCGACTCAATCTAAGAGAGATTGATCATCCAAACTATCGAGAATTAGCCAAGAGAGGTCGATAAAATTGTTATATCAGTACGAACTTTATTTGAATGTAACTTTATTCTATTTCAATAAAATTACATATTGTTCTCATAAAATAAAACTATTTAAAAATCTACAACAATGCCTTTATTCTCTTGGTTGGTTTGTACATCTCCTTCTATTGTGTCCTAAACCATTACAGTTACTACATCGAAGATCTCTTGAAGCTTGATCATTCGCTTTGATCCGGCTCTTCTTTGGTCTTCCCGCCTTGCATCGTACATCTGGTACTCCAATGTGTCCTCTAACCAATGTATTTTGGAGGTTGTAGGGGACTGGAATTGGCTCCAGGTGCAGCTCATATACGCTTCTTAATGCTTGCTTAGAGAAAATACCTGGATAAAAACCCTCGATGCTAATATTTTTAGACTTACACGCATAACATGCATGTACATATGGAAGCAAAGTATGATACCACTTTAAACATGAACAAGATTTTTTATCTAAGTCTACAATATATGTTCTATTTGTTTTATAATCTAATATTTTAAACAAATATCTAACTATATTCAATGTTTGCAGCCGGTAATTTTCTTTTATGATAAGAGCCATAGTTTGTAACATCTTAGGGCAATAATCAGTTTAAAGATTTTTAGCTTTTTGCCTGTTCTTGTCCTGAAGTGTTATAATTTTGGCTCGAATTCCATCAAGTAGTATCGTTATTGGTTTATCACGTAAATTTTTTACCCAGTTATTGAAGCATTCAGCAAGATTCGACGTGTGAATACGTAATTTGGGACCAGGAGAATACGCTGTTATCCAGTGTAAAAAAATACGAGTTTTATCATTTACTCCAACGAGCCAGTTGTAAACATCTATGTTTTCAAATTTTATTTTTTCCAAATAATAGTTCGCATCTGTTTCATTATAGCATCTAGCAAGATAGTCTAAACTATGTTAAAAATGTGGAAATCTGAAGAGTTTTTTCAAATTTTGTTTAAAATGTTGAATACAAAAAATAAGGCAATTCTGGAAAGATATCATGCATAGCCCTTATCAATCTTTTTTGTTTATCTGATATAAAAAAATTGTAATCCATGCATCAAAATATTTTTCAAAAGATGTTCTCAAACTGTTTAAAAACCAAGTCCAAGAATCAGTATTTTCACTCTCAGCAACAACATAAGCAATTGGATATAATTGATAATTGGATCATGAGCACAAGCAAAAAATAAAATACCTTGATATCTAGAAGAAAGAAAAGTAGCATCAGTACTAATCACAGGTAAACATCCCCTTAAAAATCCATCAATGCATGCCTTAAAACAAATAAAAATTCTTTTAAATTTATTGTCTTCTGTAGTCTATATAAAACATTGGCTACCTGGATTTATCTCAATAATTCTAAAACTATACACTTCAAGACTACTATATGCATCAATATAACTACTATTTATTTCGGATAGAGCAAGTTCCCTAGCTTTATAATATTTAATATATATTTCGTGTTCTCTAAATATATCATTTACAACATGCGATGGATTATACGACTGATTATCTCGAATTCTATCAATAATCTTATTTTTAACCCATACAGTAGTAGTTAATGGATGAGAACATGTTATAAGTTTCCCTAAACAAGAATGTACATTTTCTAGCGTAGTTATAACAAAACTTTCACCTTTACCACTTGCTTTAGCGTATACTCTCAAATTACAACTTGAATCGTTACATTTATATACAATCCCACTATCATTGTTTAACGTAGCATGACAAGTAAAATTATGTGCAATTGCTATATCACTAATAAAACATCTAAATTCAGAATGATTATCAAATTTTCTTCTAATGATTAATCCTAAAATGCTAACACTATCAACATTGCCATCCAATTCATTATCTAAATTTTCAATTAAATCATCACTATTTTTATCGTCGTTATTACCATCATCTACTATATGTTCTTGTTCAGTAAATAAAATAACTTGATGAGAAGAACTAGGGGCAGTATTAACTTCATTAGAAGCACATATACTACTTACAATATTATTTCTAGGTGGTGGTGAAGTTACATAAATATTAATGTACGTTGCTTGTATATTAACTTCTAGAATAAATTTCCATGCTTGTTCACTAACTAACTTTATACAATTAGTTAAATAAACATGAACCAATATAAATTTATAATCAATAGAACATTGCTCAACAATTTGATTACGTAAACTATAAAATGAAATATTTTGATCAATTAAAAAAAATTCAGTTAAACCTCCTTCATAAACTAACCCATTAAGCACACCTCCAACCGAACATAATATTGTTAAACTTTGATCCATCACATGAGAATGAGCTTCTAAATACATAGTGATTGAGCTTATGTTTGAAAGTATAAGTGGATTATGTTTGAAAGTATAAGTGGATTGAGTGAGACATGAATAACAGAAGAAATTTATAGAAATAAAAAAAATTAAGCCATTGTAAAAATATGTACGTTACAATATGAACGTTATTATGACAGAGTTACTATTAACATACCTAAAAAATAAACCTACAAAACAAAACCAAAAAAACAAAAAAAAACATAAATAAAACCAACAAAAAAACCAAACCAATAAACCCCTAAACAAAAACAAAAAAAAACCAAACAAAAAAATATTTTTGCCAACTGAGTTGGCGAAAATTCGCCCTCTCCCACCCAAATATTTAATTCTTGTCAGATTTTCGTCAACTGGGTTGGCAAAAATCAAGTTCTCCAAAATTTTGCCACCTCAGTTGGCGATATGTATCAAAATTTCAAAATTTATAAAATTTCTATCGGTATATTTAATTAATATAAGTTTATTATCTGTACAATAAATTTTCTGAAAGAACTAATCAACTGCAGTTTTACCCGATCCAGCGCTGAGTAGCTAGCCCGCCTGGTCTTATTGAACTGTCGGCACTGCGCCCAAGGTACGTTACCATTGGTCTACTCAATGGTCGAACGATCTCGGTGCCCCGGAGCCTATCCCGTTCGAGAAAACCAAACCTTGTGCGCAATAGGTTGTCCGTGACCGATGCAAACAAAAAGTAGGTATGACGAGAGAATCGAGCCTTCTCGCCCCACCAAACGATACTTGCCTCAATCCAACCAACTATCCATAACCATTCTCCAACTTATATCCTAAGGCACCATCTCAAGTTATCCCCATAGGCACTATGCCGCTTCTCGATACAATGATCCAATTGGTGAAACACCTATTGCTCAGAAAACTCTGTGGCACAATGCCCCAACATTGGCACAATGCCCCAACTGATACAGTTATCCGATTTCGAACCACAACTGCACGCTTTGCTTAACAAAGTGCCCAACTGATACTCGTGCACGGATGCATGCTCGCTCGCCCACCCGAAATGTCTCGATGTTCCAACCAAGATACTCCACTGAAGCTCCAACTGCTCAACCGTAAATCCAACTTAAGCCATAAATCATATCCAACCAAAAGACGCACACTCTATGCATGCTACAGTGTAGTAATTTCTAACTTCCAGTCCAAGTGTTCAAGACATTACATGTGTTCCATATTATTAGGCATGAAGGAATAGAGAAGAAGGGACAGAGCCCACTTACCGAGTCTGATTCCGTTATGCACCCTGCCTTGCCGATATGGCCGATCCCTTGAACCCGTGGTTCGATGTAAAGTACGATCTACTCAATTGGTATGACCATGCGAGCAGGTCGTGGTCTCCAAATTATCCGACCTATCAGACTAAGGAAGACGACATTATCACTCCAAATCCTGCCCAATACTGCTATGAACAAACACCTGATTCCATCGAACTCCGCTTGCGATCTGCACATGAAACCAACTCAAATCAATACTTGCTCCTAAATCCAACAAATCAAAATGTAACCAGCTATTGCCTCATTCAATACAACTCAGCATAATGCACCGTGCAGTTGTGGGGCATTACACATTACGACTTACTTCGATATTCTGCAAGGTGTGGTTGGCCATGTCAGTCCTCGTATTTATCCAGTATTCTGGGAGCAGAGCGTGACACTAGCTCTGCTCAATAACCAATTTTAGTTTCAGATTTTGGCATTTTAGACTATTTCGGACAAAACTCAAGCATGACAGAATAAAACTAAAAATTACAAACCACATGCCAATAACCAATGTTATAGAAATTCTAAGCGGCACTTTACCATTAAAAATAATATGTAAAATTTTCTAGTTTTATTGAGAAAGTAGAGTATTTCCTCCTCATGGATGATATTGTCATGCTTCGGCCCCGTAGGGCCGAACGTCATCACCTGGGCATGATGTCGCACAAGTCTAAGTTGCGCTTGCATAAGGTAAGCACCTAAAATGGCCGATAAAATGCTAAGTCACATAGTCGCACAGATAGTCCCAATGCAGCAAAAAGTTTGACAACACAAGTATATAGGAAAATAGTTCTCTTTATTGATATTGAATACGTATTACAAGTGGCTCTAGGCAGAGATTATAAATCGCTCATGCTCTCTCTCTCTTAAAACAATAAAAGGCATGCCAAGCGGCTTACAACTGGGAATGATCTGATAGGCGATGTTCCAATACATTACATCATGTATATGTGCTTCATCTCCGGCCGCAACGCTTTAAGGCTCCTAAGCGAATTCCATGCCTTAGCATGCACGAAGGACACTCCGCATAAAATGAGGTTCTCCTACACCTTGCAAGAAATTTGGTGGGTTATCAATACATTAAATGCACTGGTGGGGAGGGTTCTCGCCCACTCAACAAAACCAAACACGTTATATAAGTTCTATGCACCATCTATTATGTTGTCTTTCTAGTCTTGCCTTAGGATCAATTTTATGGCAATAATATCAAGCCTAGTCGTGTTGCAGAGTGTCGATCGATGAGAATAACATGCACAATTTACCAACTTACCATTGGTCCTTCCTTGTCCAAGGTAAACCAAGTTAAACCAACATATTTACGTGTAAATGAAGCGAAAGGGAAACGCATACAAAACTAGTCTTACAAACGTGTTCTTGACTCTGGTGTATTGCGTTTGAACAATATAGAGTATCGTGCATTAATTCTGTGAATATACATATGTGCCATGCATCCATTACTTGTTTTAATTAATGACCTGCATGCTAAGTGTCGTGCACTCGTTACTTGCCCAAGGTCCAATAGCTCGCACGCAGATTGTTGCAATCGAGCCAAACTTAATCTATATAAAATATTATTGGCATAGCCATAAAGGACGAGTCTCAGGACGGAGATACGCGAGGTACATGAATCACTATACGCCATCTTTGCCCTTTATCAATGGGAGGCTATCATAGGGTAGACGGGTAATCCAAGTATAGGATGCGCTACTAAGGGCCCAAATACTGATATTGCGTCTCCCCAAACTAGCGGAGCATCCTAGAACTGTTTGGTCGTGAAATATCCATATGATTCCTCCAAGGCCGGTACGATCCCGGTGCCCCGGTGATCGTCCAAGGAATCCACAATACCTCGTGCATGAGTTGTCCGTGACCATGCAAGTCTCTAGTCTTTCAGGTCTCTTGTCAGGTATATGTTCAAATTATGATCTTATTCACAAACTTATCGACTCCCTAAGCTGTCTGATTCAGTCTAGAAATAGTATTTCTTCCAGAGCTTTCTTGATCATGTTTCTTGCTTAACTTGTCATGCTGCAGTCCCCTAGTTCGGGAACTGCCTTGGCGACCTAACGGTCCTGAATACTTTCAGGTTCAGACTTACATGGAACGACTATTCGATAGTCTTCTAACAAAACTAGGTGAATCAAGACATATATCGTATTATTTGACTGAGATGAGCATAGAAATCGTGCGAAGACATATACTATGACGCATAATGAAAACTCTATTCGCATGAATGAATCGCATAAGAAAGTTACTATCTTCTGGCAGCAGGTTACATTCCATGTTCTATGCAAGTAATACAAGTTGTGATTATTTTCTTAGCTAGGTGCATCAAATTCATTTATTAGCATGAAAGGTTTATTGCCTAGCGATCTAGCATGTATAGTCCGTATTAGCTGAAGGCTAAGCAAAAACAGGTTCATCGAAGCTACCCACCTTAGCGATGATTCGCATCGACCGAGTGAGGCACCGAGCACGCCTTTGAAAGTCTAAGTCTGAACTCCTGAAGGGCCAAGACTGAATGCCTTTGCATAAAGCAAGTCATCTTGTCGAGCAAAGCGGGATATGTCATCACACTTGTGTCGTTTGAATCGGCTCTCCGAGTTGACCAGAGCGGGTCGTTAGAGACATCATCGAGGGAGGTAACATTAGGTTGGGTATTCGTATACTCTCTCAGCACGTCATTCGTCTTGGTCCTGATAGCGGCTTGGACTACGGTGACCTCAGAGGCCTGCCTGTCAGTAGAAGGCTCCTTAGGGTGATGGAGGTTGATTACCAGTGGTTGGTGAACTTGCTTTCCATGAGTTGGTTGCGGAGGTCGATCACAAGAGGCTTTTCAGTGTTGTGTTGAGGATTATTGGGTTCGACGGTGCCATTATTGGTGATACGACTCCTTACATGGATCATTAAAGGACCCTTGATAGTTGAGTTTGTTTCAGCTTCAGCTTCATCGTCAGCGTCATTCCCTTTGACTATGGGTTTCTGCTGTCGGTATAGTACAGAGTCGGAGTAGTATGCCCCGATCCCTTTGAACGGGTCAACATCGGCAAACTCGGTATGAATCGTTCCCTCACTATCCACGTATTTAAAGAATTGATAGAGATTAGATGGCACGATCATGTTTTCGTATATCCAGGGGTGTCCCAGTAAGACGTTGTAGGATACATCGATGTTGATGACGTAGCAAGTCACCTCTATCCCCAGGTTACCGGTATAGCATTTCAGACGGATCTTTCCAAGAGGGTGGCTTCTCTCGGCATTAAAGCCAAGGATGGTGGTGTTGGTTGCCTCCAGTTTATGCATCCAGGCCCCTAAGGTCTGGAGTAGACTCCGAGGAATAATGCTGAGCGACGATCCTAGGTCGATGTGTATGCGATCAACCTTAATAGGCCCTATATAGCCATTGTAATATTAGGGATGGTCATGAAAATTGTTTTTGCGTAGCATATCCTCCTGGGAGAAGGTTATGTTTAGGATCCTCTCTGCCGTGCTGTGACAATGGGGACAAGCAGAAGGATCTTTGGCCAGCTCCTTGACTTGGGCCAGATATGCATTGGCATACAGTAAGGCTTCGCTCAGCGTATCCCGTGTATCTTTAAAGAGACAAAATAGATCAAAGAGGGACAACCTTGCTGGAGTATTGGCGAGCTGAGCCCATGTGTCAAAGTTGTAGGATTTCTCAAGTCCCTGTAAAGAGTTATTCTTTAGAGACTTATCGAACCGAACCTCCTTTTAGCTTGGTCTACGCATGCTTCGACTGTCCTTCCTATGGAACGGACTGAGCGGCAGGTGTGGGAGTTGTAGGCACAGGAGGAGGAGTATTTCCCAGCATAGGGTCGTAGGTTCGTAGGTAGCCCTTGTCGGACCTTGTTCCCCAGACGGTGCTTCATCAATTTAGGGACTCGTCATGTGGCATGGCTTATACTTCTGCCCCTTTTGCTTTGGCATGGAAGTCGAAGACACAACTTCTCGTTCCATGTCTTGCACGATGTCAGGATGAACCCACATAATCTCACCACGAGGGGTAGTGAATGGATCGTATTCTTAAATAGTTTCTTATTTAATTTATTATTATTTATTTCATTTATTTTTATTTAGTTATCAATGTTTAAAAATATTTATATAAACACACACACACACACACACACACACACATACACACACACACACACACACACATATATATATATATATATATATATATATATTCTCATATCTTTTATTTATTTATATATATTTGTATTATTATTTTGGGTTAAAATTTTCTAAATAATCCTGACTATCATTTAATAATTAATTTTTGAAAATAGGGAGTTTGTGATAATTATATGTATGTATTTTGAAGGCCAACTTTGGTAATTAAGCAACTAGTCAAACTTTGGGTACAACTTTGTATACAACAAATATGTGTATAAAAATTATATTTTTAAATAAAATTTAACCACGATCCCAACTTTGGGTTTGACCAATTAAATAATAGAAATAGCCTATCCGAACAAACCAAATAAACCGAATTGATTATCCGGTTCAGTTTCAGTTTTGGCTAATTTCAGTTCTATTTCATTTTTAGATTTTTAGAATTTTGATTTATTCGGTTTTGAGTATTTCCATTCGGTTGAAACTGAATAAACCGAAGTCACACACACACACACACACACACACACACACACACACACACACACACACACACATATATATATATAAGCGATCGGATCTCCGTTCTTAAGCATCGTCATATGTTGCCCGAAATAGCAGTCGTTGGATTATGCTTTGACCGTTCAGATTAGATTAATATCTCGCAAAAATTGGGAAGTTTAAGGATCTTATCTTAAAGGTCAAAAAAAGATAATTCGTCGACTGCTATTTCGGAGAACAAATAGAGACACTTGAGATCAAAGAATATGGATAAATGAGATATGAGTCATAGGCTCATATTCCTATATGAGACATGCACATGTGGACCAATAGAAATAAACTCCTACATCCCATATGCACCCATATGTGTGTGTGTGTGTGTGTGTGTGTATATATATATATATATATATATATATATATATATATATATATATATAAGCGGATGGGGAGCGGTGCTACTGAACTAGGGCTTTAGTCTTTCTCCACCTAGGATCCCGGCTCATCCTCGACTGGGGATGGCGGTGGGCAGGCAGGAGTCTAAACCAATGACTTCCACTCCAATGGGGGAGGGTGGAGCACGGTCGTGAGGTAGAGATCGACAAAGGGGAGAGGGAAATGGATCAGTTTGGATCGACAACAATCGAACCAGAGGGGCAAGACCTTACCAGGGTAGACGGGGTCCAACGATGACTCAGACGTTGGCGAGAGGAGGTCGGTTGACGGGGAAGGGAGTAGAGGGACGGCCATCCCATGGAAGGTCAGCACCAGTAAATACGATCCCTACGATACGGAGGGCGCCTACACTTCTGACAATAGCTAGGATGCCATCAACTTCAGAGGCGATGATCGGGTTGCCAACCGATAATAGGCCCATGATGGGGGAGGCAGGGGATAAGGTAGGGACTAGGCGCAAAAGGAAGAAGCACGTTGGCGGGCACGGAGTGGGAAAATCATGGGCAGACTTATGTCGGTATGATATGGATACTTCCTCCTACTCTATGCGCTATGTTGCTCCGAAGGACGTCAATGGAGTAGAGCAGGCCTCGTTTATGACTGAGGATATCGCAGAGACGGCAAAGTATTGGCAAAATACTGTGGTGTTGTACGTGCTTGGAGACAAGCCATTTTATGGCCAAACAAGTGTGTTCGCCTATCATGACCTGCACCCGGATTTTGGGGCACGAGTACGTGGGTACGTCCAGCCTACGACACAGCATCGGCAGTAGAACGCTGTCAAGGTCATGATACTATCTAAACAATCTCACACGAGCATCCAACTCCATAAGGAGACATGGATAACACAATATAATATGAACAACATACTCAATCACATAGCTAAAGCACGATAAGATATCGAAGAAAAAAATAAAATGTAACACAAGTCTAAATAGAAATAATCTAAATCAACAATAATATCCAAGTCTCAACAAAGTATGCCGAAGACAAATCCGGTACCATAAACTGCTAAAAGAAACTAACTAGATAACTAGTGATTCCGGCTAGACCTCCCGGAATCACAACTGAACTACCAGGTCCAAGTCTGCAGCTACTCTCCCTGTGGTCCATAAAATGTCGGACACCAGTCCTCTAAGGCATAGTCTGGAAAAATATTTCCAATCAGGATGGAGCAAAGTACATCACAAATAACAGTTCCATTTAATTGATAAGGACTATAAAACAATAAACAGATGATGCTATATACTGAGAGAAGACAATGAATAAATGCAATGGCAAAAATAAACAAACAGGCAATATAGGCAATATGGTACAGTTAGTGCATACATGAAATGAAGAGAACGAGATACAATATCATATACGG